>RJWH01002095.1:0-114798 GCA_004363575.1 Solenodon paradoxus | reverse complement strand
TCATGGACAGTCCCAGAGTTTTTCGTGGTCCAAGTCTTGGGGGATAGCAGACGGTCTGGGTGGTGGGAGCCGAGAGAAGCGTGGGCGGCGGTGGGCGTAGTGTTTGTTGCGCTGAGCGGGAAGAGATGGATGGAAGGAGTGAACCTGGAGAAAAGAACATTGATAAGAGGAGGGGGCGCGTGCAAAGGAAGTGCGTGGTATTTGGTAGCAGCAAGGGAGGAATCCCAGTAAGTTGGGACAGGTTGGGGGGCTGACAGTGGTTGCTTTGGGGGAACCCCTTTGCAGTCGCCTTTCCGGAAGTTGGGAAAGACCAGTGAGCCGAGAAACTGGGGGTTGGGAGGTGTGAGAAGGCAGGGATAAAGGGACAGGCGGGGGTGGGAGGTGGGTTAGGAAGATGTTGGGAGGGGCGGTCGCTGAGACCAGGCTTGGGCCTGGTGAGCTGCAAAGCCCCTTTTGGGGGCCCAGGGCCAAACCTGCTTCCCGCTCAGGCCGGAGCTCGGTCTCCTGGTCACCATTGCGGCTCTGGGTGTAACGTGGCGTCTGGGTCTCCCTCCTCCCACCCAGCTTCCAGCGGGGATCATCCGGCCCAGCTCTGGGATGGGACCCTTCCGGGCCTGGCGAGTGCGGGAAGACTCCAGAGTTGCCCGGGCTGCTGGGCTAGGCTCTGGCAAGTCAGACTGATCTCCGCTGGAAGCGCCGGTCAAGCGGTGCTGCGCGCAAAGGACCAGCTGGAGGCCGCTGTGGAAGAGCTATCTGCCTGTTCTAGAAGGCCCTTTCAAGGAGGGCTCTTTCGGGCACCTCAGTCCCATGGGTCAGAAGGCTAGCCCTGATAAACACTTGGAGGAAGCCGCAGGAAGGGATGGAGAGCAGGAGGCTAGCCCTGGGCAGTAGGCTAGGTAACCTTTGCTTGGGAACCAGGTTGGCACTGAGCTGCGGGTCATCCAAGACCCCTTTGTAAAGAATCCACCTGATACAGGAAAGCTACTGTGGACTTGCTTGCTCAGCCCCACTCAGAGGGGATGTGCAGGGCAGAAGAAAGTCATCACTTTATTTTGGGATTGGGACAGGGACGTGTTTCTGGCTCTTGGCATAGGATTCAGGAGGCTATGTTAGGGCATTTGGGTGCCGCCTGAGGCCATCCTAGCTTGACTCAGTCCATTGTGTTGGGGCATGGCCCACATGGATGTGCGGTGGCTTGGTTATAAGACACATGCATGACTTGGTGACAGCATGTGTGATATGCATGTGCAGTTCATGTCAACACAGTGCACATGTGTGCAGTTTGTGTGGCACAGTCCTGTGCTGGTTGGCCAAACAGAGCCTTAAACTACCCTGTCAAGCTGGAACATCAGTCCAGCCCTCCACCTGGTAACCAGAGGTCCTGCCTGCACCTTGACCCTAGGGCAAAGGCAGGGGTGAGTGGGGAGGGGAGGGAGAGCGCCTCTCCAGGCCTGGTCTTAACTGCTCCTCTCCTCCAGGTGCCATCTTTGAGGAGAACGCTGCCAAGGACGACAGGGTGTTCCAACTGGCGGTCTCCGACCTGAGCCTCAATGATGACATCCTGCAGAGCGAGAAGATCACCTACTCTATCAAGGTCATCGAGGCCAACAACCCGTTCCAGGCTGTGCAGGAAGGTGAGTGGCCTCAGTCTGCCAGGGAGTGCAGTCTGCCAGGGAGTGCAGCTGTAGATCCCCAGGAGGTTGCATGGGTTCTGCAGCGCGTAGCCCCCTGCACGCCTAGGTGGGCTTGGTGCCAGGCGCGGTTCACCACCTACCAGAGCAGCAGCCCGAAAGCGCTCTGCGCAGCTGGCGGGCGTGGAGAGTTTGTGGACGCGTGGAGCTGGGCTTCTTGCGGCGAGTGTCGCGGGGTTGTGCGGCTCTTTTCCAGCCTCGTGGGTGCGCGTGTGAGCCCATCGCTGGCTGCGCAGGCTTGTGCGGATGGGGCGGTTTTTGTTTCTCAAATATTTGTGGGTGGGCGTGTCTCCGTGCGGGGTCCGGGGTCGAGGCGTCGTCCGCTGACCTCGGTGGGCCGGCTTGTCCTCGCTGCAAACTGGGGAGCACGTAGCGCCTGGCTCGGGAGCCCAGTCTTTCCTCTCTGGAACACCATTCGGTGAACACCGCGTTTTGCGCCGGCGGCCTCTCTACGCCGCCGCTGGGCGTATCTCTGGGGCTCTCCTCGGGGTTTGGAGCCGCCGGTTTCACTCGAGCTGTCCCTGCCGCCTGGGCCGGAGGTGGGCGCTGTTAGACCAGGAAAGGAACGGAGTTGGGCCAGGTTGGCGGTGGGGAAATACTAGCCCTCGCCTGTGCGGCTGGGTCCGCAGCCTCTGCCTGGAGTAGGGTCCGCGGCGCCAGCCAGAGCGACAGGTGCGCGGCGGGGCCGTGGCGGAGGGGGGCGTGGAGGGTGTCAGGACACCTGCGAGGAGGCCTCCGCTTTTCTCTTTTCTCATTCTCTCCCCTCCAGCCTGACTCAAGACTCACGTCTGGAGTCAGGGTTCCTGTCCACAGTACTGCTCAGGGCGAGCGGTTCAGTCCGACCTCTGCCTAGTCCAAGTCCCTTTTCTTCTCCTCTGCGGTGGCACTCACGGGTTTAATTCAGAAGCCCTTGGCCCTGAGAACTGAGGATGGGGGGTGGTGGTGTTGGCGGTGACACAACTGGTGGCACTGGCAGGGCGGGACAGCGGTGTAAGGAGGAAGTGGGCCGGCTGCGGGCTCCTTCCCCAGCTGCTGGGGCCCTTCTGTTGGAGGGAGGGCTTCTGGGAATCTTCTATTCTTCAGTGCAGTAGAGGAGGGTGAGGGCACACAGTCTGAAAGTCCAAGGATGTCTTGAGGTGGTTGTACACACCTGGAGTCCTGAATGGGCTTCCCGAGTGGTGGTTTGGGGGGCGAAGCTGGTGCTGCCTGTCATGGGAGCTGCTGCTTCCAGGCTTGGCAGATGTCTACCCACTATAGGAAGGAAGAATCCCTGTCCTGGTTATGCCCACTGGCAATCCCGGCTCTCTCCTGGCCTGTTGCTGGATTTCTGTTCTTTGTGTGCTCATCACAACTTCGTGAAGGTGCCTCGACTGGACTCTAGCCAGGGGAGGGTGGGGTCTCCACTGGCAGGAGAACCCTAAGTGGAATGGGGCTTCCGGGCCATAAAGGTTTTCTCAGTTATTTGCCACAATTTTCACAGCACTTCCTGTTCCCTTGACACTGTCCCTACACATTTCTCTCTGTGGGCATTTATTTTCTGTGCTCAGGAGCTGAGGACACAGTCCCGAAGCAGGCATTTCCTGCACCTGGAGATCACAGTGTGATGGGTACCTTGCTGGCTGGCTCTTCCACCTTCTCTGCTGACGTAACTTCAACTGACAACCACCCCCTGCAGTGCTGAATATTCTCTGCTCATTCATTTTGCTCCTGGATGATGCCAGTGACCCTCATCAGCAGGTCTCCAGGGACCAAAGATAATGCGCTTGCACAGGTTACAGCCTCAGGGACATAATACACATGATGAACTGGGTCCCTATGGGACCTTGGAGTGGGGGGTCTGGAGAGGTCATTTCTGTTAAAGGAGCAGGTATTATACAACTTAAGCTGATTTTGTCATTTGACAATGAAAATCCTAGTACTGTAGATGTGATTTTTAAAAAACGAAGAGCCTCAAATCTAGACTTTAATGTAAAATCTGATTTTTAACTTGTCAACTAAGCAAAAAATTTAAACAACACAGTACAAGCCAATCAAAGCAACTATGGGCTTTTCAACCTGTAAGCCCCAATGCAACTTTATCCTGCAGACACAGCAGCCTTTTCTGGGTCTCACTTTTCTATTGGTATAACTGGAAAATGTCTCAGGCTCCCAGGATGGGAGACTGGACAGTCTCAGAAGGGTCCGTGTGTGTGTGTGTGTGTGTGTGTGTGTGTGTGTGTGTGTGTGTGTGTGTATCTAGAATTAGGGAATTAGATTCTGATGTCCTAGTGTTAGATTTCGGTTGTCCAAATCCAGGGATACAGAGCAGAGATTTTTGGACTGCCTGCTGCTCAGAGAGAAAGTGCTGGTTAAAGGTGGCATGTGCTTTCAATTTATGAGCCACGTGAGCAGAAATCTACATTGTTATCCCATGACCTTGTGCAGCCCTTGGATGTCTGTGAGGGAGGGCAGGAGCCAGCCCCCAGGGCCTGGGGGATTGCAGAGCAGTGCTCAGAGGCTCTTTCTCCCTGGTCTGGGGCTGAGCTGGGCAGGTGCTTAGATCCCATCTTAGCTGTGATTTGTGGGGTGCTGTTCACCCTATGGCTTGACTCTGTTTCAGGGTTACCTTATCCTTGTCCTGGGTCTGGATGTCAGTGCTGCGGGAAATGGGTGGTAGATACAGTTTTGGTGGGAAAAGAAAGGACTTCTAGTGGGATGAAGACAAGGATGAAGGGCAAAGTTAGTTTTCATTCTGGGCTGCACAAACGCCCAGCGACACCCCCGCCCCCAAGGATTTGGGATTCAGTTAATGCTGCGCCTTTTTGGGCATAAGAGGTGGCAGCACCACACAGGTACAGGATCTTGGTTGCTGGAGCCAAGATGCCAGGTTCGCATCCCATTTACCTCACATACAATGTAACCCTGGGGGAGTCCTGGACCTGCTCTGAGTTTCTGTTCCCGTATGTGTTAAAAGGGAACGGCCGTAATACTTACCTCATGGGATTATGGTGAGGATGCAATGAGAGGAGACATCTGCACGCTGTCTGCGGCAGGCCTGGGGTAGGTGTGCGGTAAACATAAATTCCCTTTTCTTTCCTTGACCCAGCTGTGAATCCATGTTAGCTTCTCTTAAGGCTGTTGATATTTTCAGTTGTATCATTTCTTAAGTTAGTGAATTCCTTGAGAGCAGACCCTAACTGACCTTTTTTTTTTTTTTTTTTTGAAGTGACTAAGAATGACTTTTTATTGAAGGAACACAGCATCACAACATTATATAGGTTTAAGCTGTGCATTATCAGAAATCGACACTTGGCGTCTACTGCATTCAGTTCGTCACGAAGAGTTCATTTCTACTCTTTCCCTTATAATTGATCCTCTTTACCCCATTTTCCCTCCTTTCCCGCTTTCCCTTCTGGTAACCACACATTTGGTCCTGAGACCAAAAGTCTTTTTTTGTTTGATTTGGTTCATTCATTTTTTTGGTGTCTCTATAGATCACACGGAAGTGAAATCATACAGTGTTTGTCTAATTGATCTATTCATTTTCAGCTTTTACTCGACTGCCATGTTATAAAAGAACCTTATTGCTATAATGAGCATGTATTAATTTAAAACTTTTAAAGAGAAAAATGATAACACATGCTTATTAGACAAAATGTGGAAGGTACAGGATAGCATCAAGAGACAGAAAAAGATTTGATTCTGAACGTTACCAGTTTTTACCAGTGGTCTTTCCCCACTGAAGTTTACAAGTGCCGAGAGCTACCCTTCTATCCCTTTTTCTTCATTCATCATTGGCTGTTTCTAAAATCACTACAAGCTATTTCTAAGCATTACTTTAGCAACTGCATATATATTTTTCAATATTCAAAACACCTTAAAAATGGACTCATTTATGCTGAAATATATCCAAGTATTACTGAAGAAAACAAGTAACTGCTTTGATTTGTTGGTCCTGAGGCTCTACCTACAATTTCTTAAGGCAGATTTTGTACTAAGTTCCTTACAAACTATCTTTTAAGACAGCTGGTCAGTGTGTGTAAAATAATGGATTTTATTGAATAAAATGTGAATTTGATGAGGATTTAAAGTTAGCAAATAACAGCACAAATGATTTTTCAGTCTCTGAAATATTGTATCTTAGGTGCAGTCAGTGAAATCTGTATTACAATGAGTGTGAAATGTGTCCTCTAGATGCTAGAAGAGATACTCATTTGTTAAATAAAAAAAATTCATGTTGTTTTAAAGTACCTGCTCAAGTCGAAGATTATATAAACGCATAAATGCATAAAAGAACTGGCTGAACACAAGTCTTCCTGGGCACAGTATTACCTTTTACTGTAACTAAAGACTTGAGTTATTGGTGATGCTGTAGATATATCTGTCATCGAGTGGAAAGATAGCAATTTAGGGAAGAGGAAGAAAAAAGGAATGTATGTGAGGCAATATTCCTTTTAGTTACAATAAGCACAAAAGTGTTTTAGGGAGACAAGGTAAAAATTACCCAAGTATCGCTTGGTATTCACAGAATCAAACAATGAAAGAAAATGACAATAAAACACTGTGAGTTCTTGGGTCCGTGTGGTGGTCTTCTTCATGTATCCTGGCCGTCCCTAGGCTGTCACCCAGCCCCGCAGGAGCCTTCCTGGTGTCTAGACTTTCTGTTACATGGTCTCCCTCCCAAACTTTGATGCTTCTGGCATCTTCCTTAGAACTACAGAACAATAGGTCCCACGGAGGCCATATCCTCTTAGCTTGTGCAGGCCCACAATTCTCTCCGGGAGCAGCTTTATTAGTCCTCCTAGGAGGACCTGTCAGGGTTTCCTTGGGTGTGATTTTAGTGTCATTGTAGAGATGCCTGTAGGTCCACTGCCATCGTCCCCATCCGCCTGGTGTACGCGTTCTCTCTTGCAGAAACAAATCTTTCCACAAATTCAGTTGGTTAAAGCAGAAATTTATTATCTTACATTTCTACAGGTCAGAAACCTGACGTGGGTCTCAGTGGGCTAAAATCAAGGCGTCAGCAGTGCTGATTCCTTCTGGAGGCTCTTGAGGAGAATGTATTTCCTTGCCCTTTCAAGCTTCCAGATGCTGCTGCCTTCCTCAGGTGCTGGTTTTCTTCGCCTGCAAAGCCAGCATTGGTGGGCAGGGTCCTTTCACAGTGGGTCACTCTGACCTCACTTCTGTCCTGACATCTCCTTCTCTGCCTCTGACTTTTCCTCTTCCCTCTTCCCAGGGCCTTTGTGATTCCATTGGGTTCTCCTAGATAATCTGAGATAATCCCTCGATCTTTAAATTACTTGATCGGCAACCTTAATTCCATGTTCAGCCTTAATACTTTGCCATTTGTTTAGCATTTTCACAGTTTCAGGAACTGGAACACGGGCATCTTCGTGGGTGGTAGGTATGCCTTTCGTGCCCTTTGCAGCCAGTGCGTGCTGCCCGCCTTTCCTGGGGCTGCGTGGTTGACTGCCCTGAAGCTTATTGCTGGGGCATCTTCTTGTCTTAGACCTGCCACAGTCACTTGGGCTGTGTCTGCCAGGCTCACTCTGAAGATGGCACATTACAAACCCCCACAGATTTAGCTGTGTTTTCTAATGACACATCCACTTCCTCCCCTGGGCCTAAACTGCTGGAGCTTAAGAAGTTCCTAGAGGACTCTGGTTTTAGAATGCCAGACTTTAATTTTGGGTCACCGTGCAGGCCCATGATCCCCTTTTCTCCCTGGGCACAGTTTTCAAGCCCCCACCCCCTCTCATCCTCCTGTGCTAGAGCCCAAGGCAGGGGTCCTTGCAGAGATCACTTACTTGGCTACCGCACAGAGCTGCTCTTCCTGGCCCCCACAGGGACTGCTGCCTGCGAAGCTTCAAGTCAGAAGATGGCTGTGGCCATAGCTATAGGCACTGAGGACCCTTCACTAAGAGTTTGGAGGCGTGGAATCATCTAGTTCCTGTCTGCATTCCCCACAAGCCTGGGGCTGTGTGAAGAAATGACTTCCATCTTCCTCTGCTGAGCTCCCAGACTTCAGTGTTCTCCTTCATTCCAGTGTCCATGCATGACCATGTGTGCACACACACTCACGCTTTACAGGCTCTACTCCCATCCCTGATATTTTGGGTTATAGAAGCTCCCTTTCAGGGACTGCCCTGTTGCTGTGGTCTGGCTCCCCAGATTGGGAAGGTGGGCTTAAGTGGCGACGAACAGATGGATATCTCATGTCAGGCATGTGGACAGGAGGCCATGGGTCTAGTGAGACCCTTGTCCTCATGTTTTCCTCCTAGCTGCCATTGTTCCCATTCCTGTGACATGATTGCTTTCAACCAACCTTCATGTCTAGAGCAGCATGTTGGGGCCATTTCTACAGATTTCTCTGGAAGGACAGCGAAGAATGTTCCTTAGCCCTCAGACCCATGTCTTGTCAGGGCAGACAGACAGGTCATCATAAATTCTTGTAGTCGCCAGGTCAGCTCTTTTCTATTCTACTATTCTGTGCTACTCTATTCATGTCAAAACAGTTTCCCATTTCCTTATTGACTTAATAAAACACCAAAACAAAAAAATCAAAGACATTTTTAGGTATTTGATCCTGGTTGGGCCAAATCCACAGCTCTTGTCAATTCTCTCTTCTCCAGAAAGTTCTGGGCTACTCTTTGTTGTGCTGGTAACTTGGGAAGCCAGAGTCCCCATCCCCAGATGGGCTCTCACATACTTTTCTGTGTCTCCCATTCGTGTCCTCTCTAAACGAGGGCCTGGACAGGCTCACCCCTCAGGATACTTGGGCTGAATGCTTCCTAAGTAATGAGGTGAAAATTGGCATCCAGTCCCCGCCATTGACAGCCAGCACCCGTGAGCCCTGCAGCTGGAGTTTGGCAAGTCTGTGCTTCTCTCAGCAGGGCTCCTGGTGGCCCTGTTCCTCTTATAGACTTCACTTGCTTCTGTTCTCTGCCCTCCTTAACCCTGATTTCCTGTGCAGCCGTAGCTCTCTCCCTTTTTATGGCATTGGGCTGGGGCAGACGCTCACCTCCGAATTCCTCACAAAACACTGACTTGTGATAGCCCCTTTCGCTAGGTTCTAGCCTCTCTGACAGGCATTGGGTCCAATGACCCATCCGCTAGGTTCTCCAAGACGGTCTTCTCTGACTATAAAAAAATGACCAATGGCCATGAGTTGGGAAGAAAAGACCCAGGATTATCCCTTCTGGGCTTGAAGCACAAGATAGGGTGGCTAGAGATTGGCAGTCCCCTTTAATCTGTTTGTAGTTCTACTCCGAAGCAGGGCAGACTCTCGGGAGGTGAAGCCAGGGGCCGACGGCTGGGGGCCCATCCCGGGCTGTACCTCCTCCTGCAGCCAGATGTGCGACGTGACCCTGGACAGTTCCATCTACATTTTTGGCTTCCCTCACATTGTCCTTCAGCACACCCAGGCAGGGGCAGTCAGGCACTTCAGCGCCACACGTGCCTGCCTGTACCTGTCCATGACCAGTGCCACTGACTCCCATCCTCCACAGGAGGAGAGGATGCCTGGAAGCTGAGGGAGCATCGAAGGAGTCCTCTTGCTCTTGCTTAGACTGGGGTTCCCGCCCCTCGGCAGGTTATCT
Organism: Solenodon paradoxus; assembly: GCA_004363575.1. Lineage (NCBI taxonomy): Eukaryota > Metazoa > Chordata > Mammalia > Eulipotyphla > Solenodontidae > Solenodon > Solenodon paradoxus. The sequence continues at coordinate 105,530 of RJWH01002095.1, read as the reverse complement.
CAGCCCCTCACCTTGAAGATGGGGATGGCTACACAGAGGACAGCGGGGAAGGTCAGCTGAGGAAGTAAACTAAAATGCCCAGCCAAGGGCCAAGCAGAGAGCTAGGATGGCTGTCACATCACCAGCCTGAGTGGTCCCAACGGACTGTCTGCCTACCTCCTCTTCCTGAGCTGGCCAGGCCCACAGCCCCTGCACCGTCTATGGCAGCTGGTAAGAGTGCTGGCTTTTCTGGATGTCCAGGAGAGCAGGGAAGGAGGCTGCCATTGATGACATGGTTCCTCCATGCCTGAAGCCATCTGTGTGGGCTGAGGCTCTGGGAACCTGCGGATTGTTGCTGCATAGTATTGCAATCTTGCTGCAGCCTTACTACTCTGAGTATAAGTGTCCAGAACTCACTAATGGGTGCAGCCCCCAGAGGTGGGCCATAGGGCAAATGTAACATGACTATTTGGTGCAAAGGGGTCAGGCAGATCTGCTCTCAGATCCCAACGCAGTGACTGATGAGCTGTGTGGTCTTGAAAGGTCACACTCTGCTGAGAGCCTCAGTCTCAGTATCTGTGAAATGGGCTGCCTTGAGGTGGTTATGCTGGATCCAGAGAGGTGATGTGTGCCTGATGGAAAGGAGGCTGTTGGCAAGCAGCAGGCTGTGGGGGCAGCTGGCAGAGGTGTGCTCAGCCTCCTGCCGGGGTAAAGGCGTGAGTGGTAGCACAGTGTCCTGGGGAGACATTCGTTCTCTGTGCTGCCTTTCATTCGTTCTGTTCTCTCGGGCTTTTTCCAAGACCCCCACTTGGTGTCTGGACCCTGCCTGGGGTCTACCAACCCCAGGTCAGGGCAGAGACATGGGTCCCGCCGGTTGGACACCATCTCTGCCTGCCCTTGGCTGGATCTCTTAGCTCAGTCTGTACATGTGCTGGGCCTGCCATGGTCTGAGCCCCTGCAAACTTGGCCTGGACCTGGCTGGTAGGTGACTCCTCGCTCTCCCTTTTCCTTGTAGCAACTCCTGCTTCATACCTTGGCTCTGCTCCTGGGCTGGGCTTGGGGGCTTCCTTTTTTTGTCTGAGCCTCCAGAGGCATGGTGAGGGAGGGAGGGTCTGTACTCGGGTGTCTGGTCTGGGTTCTGGGCCCATAGCTCTGAGACCTGAACTGGGCACGGGGCTGGGCTCCCCATGTTTGTCCCAGTGGCACTCATACTGGGGGTCGTAGCATCAGATGCTGAGGTGACCCTGACTTGGCTTGGCTTTAGGTCCCTTGCTGACATCATGTTATGGCTCTGACCATCAAATGTTGCTCCTTCTTGGGCCTGGGTGTCTTCCAGGGTACCTGCCCTTACTCACTTCTCCCTGAGGACTCTGGTAGTCCAGTGGGCTGTTCCCCAGTCCTGTAGGTGGCCAACCTGGACCTACGTGAGGGTACCTGATTTCCTCTGAGGGTCACTGAGCTCCAAGGTGGAGCCTCAGGCTTCTCCTGCATATACCTCCTGAAGGTCTGAGGGCTGCGGCACGACACTGCATGTCTGTAACTGAGCAGGGGCTGCTCGGGGCGCCTATGGCCAGTGGTGCTCAACGGACAGGCAGGGTGTGGGGCACGCCTTTCGGGGACTGTTGTGGGCAGTGCCAAGCAGGGAGCTGTCCAGGAGTGTGGTCAGGTCAGGGGGTTCCATGGAGTCTGGGCAGGCGCTTCTGCCCTAGGCCTGTGTGAGTGTGCAAGCACATGTGTGAACTCTTGCGAGTGTGTGAGTACTTGTGTGAATGTGTGTATGTATATGTGTGAGTATTATGTATGCAGACGTGAATATGCGAGTATGTGATTGTGTATGTGAGTACATATGTGAGTGTATGCAAATATATATGTGTGATCCATGATGCCTGAGTGTACGTGGATGCATGTGAGCATATATGCGTGAGTACATGTGTTCACATGTGACCTGAGAGCACGTAACATGCACATGGGAGTGTGTGTCCACATATGCAAGTATGTGAATACATTTATGCACACACAATCGTGTGCTTATGTGCTCATGTGAGTATGCATGCATGTGTGTGCCAGCATGAGCATGAGAATGTGTGAGCACACACATGTATGTGTATGTGAGTGAGTGCATGTGGGTGAATTTGCATGTGCCTGTGTATGTGTATGCATGTAAATGTACATGTGTGAGTATGCATGTGCATGCACATGTGAGTGTGCATGTATGAGTGTGTGTTACAGATCTTGCTGCCCTGCACACGCAGCAGAGAGAGCCAGCATTTCCAGCTGCTGCTGGGAACCTCTCTTCTCCGTTCATCTTTGCCCTTCTGTACTTCCTTAAGGTCTCAGTTCAGGTGTGGCATCCCGGGAGGCCCCCAGGACCCAGAGAAGCCTGGCCCTGTATTTGGTGATGTCATCTGGAGATTAGGAGCTATGGAGGTGGGAGGTGTTGTATCCCCAGTTCAAAGGCAGAGCAACTCATGGGACACAATAAATATAATTTCTCTTTCCCTCCTGGGGAATATTCCTGGACAAAGAAGTGTGGTTCTGACCTTGGGTCGCTTGGAGAGCAATCCAATGAGATGGTCAGTGTGTGGTAGCTGCTTGACTTGGCCAAGGTCAGGAGGGGGTGGTGGACAGTGGCCTACCCTTCCTCATTGTTGGCACCCCTCTGGCACCTTGGCATCCTGTTCGTGGGGGCAGTGAGGGGTGGGAGCCAGCTGGTCTGTCCACCGCAGGGAGAAGCCCACTTGGGGTCCCAGCTGTGCAGGTTTGAAGGCATCACAGGACTCTGGTATCCAGAGCTTGGGGAGGCCCTGCAAAGACAAAGCCAGGCCCAGGGAAGGCCTGAAGGTGTTGTGTCTATAAATTCCTATGTTGAAGCCCCAACAGCAACGTGGTGGTGTTTGGAAGGGGGGTTGCGGTGGTATCTAGGTGGAATTGAGGTCTTCAGAATGGGGTCCTCCAGATGGGAACGGTTATGAAGAGACCGGAAAGCACTCTGTCGGCCCCATGTGCGGACCCTGCAAGAATGTGACCATCCGCAAGCCAGGACCCATCCACCAGCACTTTGATTGGGGCTTCCACCTCCAGAGCTGTGAGAGATAAATGTCTGCCGTGTAACCACCCGACCTGTCGTATTTGGTTTTAGCACCCCGAGCTGGCCCAGACAGGAGTGGGCGGGCCGTGGGAAAACCCTGGCCTGGGCCCAGACATGGTGTCGTGTGGATTTCCTGATGGACCTGGGCCGACGCTGCCCAGAAACACTCAGCAGGATGGGCCAGCTCTGATCCTGCTCTCCAGTCTGCTCTGTGGCTCGACACTGGCTGACTGACACCACCGAAGGGACATGGGGTCTCTCACTAGCTGGCTAACTTGGTCATATGCATTGTGTCTGTCCATGCACACCGAGTTTCACGGAGTCACAGCACACGCGAGTTTGCTGGGGCCTGGAACCATTTCAGTTCATCCTCCCTTCATTGTAGAAGCCTGTGGACAGTCACTTGAGTACCCTTGAAGTCAGTCCAGGAATCTCACGGAGGAAAGGAATGTGGTGACTGTCTGTCTCCAGTGTCTGTCAGCACCCTGGGCCCACGGCTGTGTGCACAGCACGGGGATTGTACCCGGAGCAAGTGGGCTGCTGTGGAACCCGGGAGGGCTAGTAGTTGAGCCCCTCTCTTGATTTGTGTCTGGCCTCCTACTATATACAAGACCTTCCGTTTATCCTTGGCTTTTGTCTGCTTCTCTGTACTTCCACTGCTATCTCCCCAGCCTTGGCCTGCACCCCTGCAGTCACCTGCTTACTGCTGTCTTCCTTCAGGCCACTGTCCATGTAGCAGCCAGTTATCTGAAAAATCAATCACTTCTCTCCTCTCCTGCTGAAACCCTTCAATGGCTCCCCACTGAACTAGGAATAAAATCCAGGCCCTTGGCCAGAGCCTGCAAGCTCCCAGGTAGACCCATGGGGCGGACCTCTCTGCATCACTGCCATCCCTCCTGACTATCTGCTTCAGCCATGTTGGTTTTCTCCCTGTTTCCCCAGCAGGTGAACTGTACTCCCCTGCCAGGGCCTTTGCACATGCTGTTCCTGCCATCTGGAAGGGTCTTTGCATGACAGGCTCCTCCTCAGTTTTCAGCTGTGCCTCGGAACTCACCTTCTAGACGTGGCTCTCCTTGTCTTCAAGTAGTGTCCCTCTTACTGTCTCTCAGAACCTTCTTTTTATTCTTGCATACTTCCCCGACTGCTGTTGCCTTATTACTTGTGAGGAATGTCAGGTTTGTGAGACAGGGAATTATCTGCTTGCTCACTGCTGAGTTCCTGGAGCCAAGCCTGGTGTGTGGCTGGCATGAGCACTCAGTGAAAGGCTCTGGAGGGATCATGAGCTGGATGGGTACATGGGACCTCTGTCTTCTGAGCCCCAGTGCAAGCTCATAGTCATGCCTTCACACTTAGGACCTCTTGGTCCTACGGCATAGGGGGCTACAGGCCTGTTGCTTTTACAACAGCCTTGGCCTGGCATACTTAAGGCCCAGGTATGATGGCCCTTCCTTCCTGGTCAGCTTCTGGATTTGAAGGTCTCTCTCTTGGCAAGAAAAAGATAGCCAATGGCTACTTCCCTGGGGGCATTCCAAGGCCCAGCACCAAGGGTGGGTTTCCCACATTCACTGGCAGGAAGGGGGAGCAGGTTTAGTGACAGTGCCTGCTCTGTCGGGGTCTCGGGCCATAGCTCCGTAGCCCCTCTGTAGGCCTGAGGTGTGGGGCAGTGGGGGAGGGGGCCACACTCACCCTGCGCTCCAGGTGCTCTGTGGGTTGATGGCTGTCTCGGTGTTGGGTGTGAGCCCGGGTCTGGGTTTCCATTCTTATCTCCCGCCTGGGACTCCCCTGGAGGGCTTGGGAGCCTCAGTCTCCACATGTGTGAAATGGGCATGACATTGTCTGGTCATTGCGTCTTCCAGGCTAGGGTAGGAGGCAGAGCTGGTGGGGGAGGAGTTCTGCAGGTAGGGGACCTGCAAGCCAGCGGGAGGGGTATTGCCAACACACTCCCATCTGCACCCCCTCGGTGGGCACTCCAGGAGCTTGTGAGCAGAGTTCATTTTCAAGGATGTTGCTGCCCCCTCTGCCATGTTGGCCTCTGAAGAAGGAGCCCTGCTTGGCAAGCAGAGGTGAGAGGCTTTGAAGCTCCCTTGTTGTTAATGATCAAAACCTCATCAAGAGAAGCCCACCTGAGTGCGGCTCTGGGGTCTAACTATGTCAGGCTGCTCAGCTCTTGCCAAGAAAATTAATCTGTTAAAGGGAGGACAGCAGGCCTGGGATGAGCACCAGCCCTCACTGATCCATTTGAGCAAGTGCTCTTCAGGGCCTTCTAGATGATGGGGTGCAGCCAGACAGGGATACAGGCCCACTCTGCCCTGGCCGCACCTTTGCATGTGTGCAGAGATGTAACACACATGTCAGCGCAAGGCCCCCACCCAGCCTTGCCCCTCAGAGCCACCAGGCCATCTTCTGGACACCCAGATCTGGCCAGGCCTATAGGTCCAACCTGTAGGATGGTGCCTGACTTGGCATTTGAGTCCTCATGGTGTAGCCTGGGCTGGGTGTCCAGCCTCATCCCATTGCATGCCCTGAGCCCTCCCTGCTTTCCCTTGGCAGGCGCCGCTCACTGGCCCCTGTGCCTCGGTCTCTCCATCGCTGTGCCGTAGTGCTGCCTCAGAGCATTCATCAGGAGGCCTTGCCTGGGTTCTCTGCTCCTCCAGCCAGGCCCCCCTCTGCATCTGCTCCATCCTGCCTGTCTCCGGTCATGGCTTAGTCAGCACCTGTGGGTTCTGTGAGTGTTGCGTCTCAGGACTCCCAGGCCTGTCACAGACACTGGCCTGTGCAGGACCGAAGCGACTGTTTGTTGAGTGGCTTTCTGAGTGTACCTATGGGATGTATACAAACAGGAGTGCAGGCTGCTGTGTCTGGTAAGCTGCACACCTGTAGACAGGCTGAGACCCTTGGGGCAGGTAGGTCAGCAGTCATCTTTCCAGAGAGCCCCTCCCTGGGGGACCCTGTCAGATGACTTGCTGGAGACAATGAAGATCATGCTGGGACATGGGATAGTGGTTAATCCATGGTGAGCACGTGTGGATTTTTTGTCTCTTGCAGCCTGGGAGGAAGTTGTTGCCCCCCATATGCATTTGTGGGGACACTAAGTTGGACCATCTGAGAAAACTGCCCCCTCCAGACTCTCAGGAAAACGTGCTGGGGTTCTGGAATCATTCTGTTTTGGCCCTGCTAGTCACATGGCTACCAAACCCTCATATTGGCCTAGGCAAACAGGTATTTATTAGGCCCTGTGAGAGGAAAGGCCAGAGGTTGTGTGTCTCCAAGCACAGTGGATCCAGGGGCTCACTGGTGTCCCCAGGACTCTGCTTCCATGGCCACACCCTTATCCCTGCCTTCTGTGGGTGGGGTCCTGGCTGCTGTTTAATCAGCCCAGTGTCCCCTCTGGTCCCTCTGTGGGAAGAGGGGGGTTATTTATCAGGGTCTCGCAGGGTCTCAGAACTACCTCTTATAGATGGGGCGGCTCCTTCCAGAAGGGTGGGATGCCCTGACTGGTCAGGCTGGGCCACCCAGCCCTGAGCTGAGAGCGAAAGAGGCAGTGTGGACATGGGTGGTATCACTTGAAGACGAGGAAGGATGCCAGGCCCTCTGAACAACAATGTGCCTTCACGCTTAACTCATTGCTACCTTCACAACTTCCCTCTGCTGCCCTCACACTTCCCTCTGCTCCCCTCACGCCTTCCCTCTGCTCAGCTCACACATTCTCTTTGCTGCCAAGAGTGGGAGCAGCCACTCAGAGTGGAGCTTCTCTACCTATGGGACATTCAGGACTTGGATTGAACTGCAAGTCCTCGGCCAGCTGGTGACAGGACTGTGCTCTCCAGGAGACCCCCACCATGCCTACCAGAAAGCTCTCTTTGGGGCAGGTAGGGTTAGGAGGGAAGGAGCAGGCTCTTAGCTCTCCGGTGTGCCCATGGCGTGGGGGGAAGGCGAGGGGGTCAGGGCTGGGCAGTGGGGTGGGCTTTCTGGGGTAGGGACGCTTGAACTGGCTTGAAGGTCGGAAGGGAAGCATATATTTCCAACATGCGGGGCAGAACAGCTGAGAGGTTGGGTTTGGGCGCACTGAGGATTGTGGGGACCAGGCAGAGCTGGGAGAGGAGGAACCAGGGACCTGGGACCAGAGTTCCTCCCCGTTGGTGTCCTGAGATCCCTCTGGGTGAGGTGGGACCTAGACCTCCTGCTCTACCCACAAATCCTGGTGGAGGCAGGGCTGGATCCCCGGGAGGCGGGCTCACTGATCTGGACTCCAGCAGCTCCTGGGTGACTCCCCGCCAACCCCGCAACTGCGTGGTGTGTCTAAAGAAAGGGGAAAGAGCACTGGGGCTTGCTCTTCACTTTGTGTGTCACCATAACCCAAGCCTGTGGCTCTGGATTGGCCTTCCACACCAGGCTGGACTTCCCTGTGCCCACGCACCTCTTGTGGACAGTGGTCTCTGCATCGTCCTTCCAGATGGCTCATTTTTGTTGCCCTGAGACCTCCCTCCAGGTTCCCAGGGTCTGGGAGGAGTCCTGGGCAGGTAGCCAGAGACTGGCCTTGTTCCACGCGCTATCGGCTCTGCTCATCCTTTTGCCCAGTGGGGGTCCTAAGGGTCCTACTTCTCTGGCACCAGGACACTGCTCCTGCTACTGTGGCCCCTGGGAGGCTGGGTCACTCATGGCAGAGCTAGGGTGCAGGGAGGGGGCTGCTTTATAGGCAAGGTTCCTGGCTGCCTCCTGGGCAGTGCCTGCCCCAATCAGTAGGACTAATTGAATAGAAATCCTCCACACACCGTGAGGCAGAACTTGGCGCTGCCTAATCTCGTTAAGAAGTCCCCTGACAGTCTCATTAGGCGCCTGGCTGCTCCAAGAGGTTTATCTCTGCCGTGGGGTAGGCAGGCCTCTGGAGGCTGGACCTGGGATCAGGCCCCCGCCCCGTTGCTCTCCAAACACAGGCCCAGGCAGAGGCGTGGCTGCACAGCTCCCCCAGCCACCACTAGTCCTTACTTAATCGGTCATGGTTTGCTGGACTTAATTACTCTAAAATTATTACCTTCAGCTGGAGGAAGCTGGTGGTGGGGGTCGAGGAAGAAATGCGAGTCTCCTTCTGGGACATGAGGCTGGCCCGGGGCTTAAGGGATGGTTTCCAGCCTGGCCAAGACCCTGTCTGTGGAAGAGCCATGGCCAGACCATGTCAAACACGGAGGATTTGGACCTCCTGGCTGCCCATCCTGTATGCTGTGGCCACAACGCTGGGTGTGGCAGGGACAGACAAGTGGGCTAAGGGTGTGATCCATGCTACCAGAGCCAGCCCAGCGGCTGTGGGAGCGCAGATGTGGTACCTACCTCAGCCTGGGCTTGGGAGCAATCAGGGGAGGCTTCCTGGAAGGAATGACTTCTGAGCCACACCTTCAGTGGGGAATAGGGAGTGGTCAGGTGAAGAAAGGAAGGCAGACAAGGCACTCCAGATGATAGAACAGCTTGGGCAAAGGCACAGAGGTGGAAAGTGGTAGGATCTACGAGTCGTCCAGGGTTGCGGGCATAGGTGGAAGAGGAGCATGCTGACTGTGGGGTAAGGTCTGCAGGGATCACAGCTTCCTCTCTGTGATGCTGGTGGATGTGGTCCGGGTCAGGCTCTCGGGACTGAGCCCAGCAGGCAGGGGTGCAAACTACAGACCACAGAGCGTGCCGGCTGGCATAGCCATGCACCTAGATCTAGACCTTGACTGTGAGGGGAGAGTCCCATGGGGATGGAAAATCAAAGGGTGCATTTGGTTCCCCCACTGCCCCACTTTAGGCCTCTGTGCTCTGCTCTCAGGGCCTGAGTGTGGATCTAGAGCAAAAAAAGCCCTTCCTGCAGGTTTCAGGATTTCCGTATAGCCTGGCTCCTGTCTGGTCCCCCATGGGGAGGTGAAGTGGAGGGCCAGGCTACTGGACTATTTTGAGAATGCCACCTGGACCCTACTGGGGGCTGCGGAATGGGACCAAGACCCCAAATTCCTCCTGGCGGACGTGGTAGCCTTAGGCTTTTCTGCTCTGTCCACTCAAGCGGGGCCATTCCTGGAGTGCTTGATGACATATGCTTTTGAGATGGTGATGACTTGTGACAAGAGTACCTGATATCACAGGATATCAAAGCCTGAGGCCCCCTCCCTACCCAATTCCAAACTGAGCCTGAGACAAAGTGGATGCACATGCCGTGTTCTTAGGAACACATTCTTAAAAAATAGGGAGCATGAGCCAGGCAGGAGAGAAAGTCAGTGGGTCACTGTCATGGGTAACTGGGGCTCATTCCCACAGGGGCTCCCCGAGAAGCCAAACAGACTGCCTCTTGGGTTGTCCCCACAAAGGAAGAGTGGGTCCACCTGCGCAGTGCACAGTATCAGAGGGGCTGGGTGCATTTCCTCTCCAGCTTTTCCAACAGCTTGGTGGACTCCTGTGGGTACTGCTTGGGGGCCTGCAGGGGGCTCTGGTGAGGGGAGAGGGGGTGCCGCCCCATTATACCTGCGTGTGACCAGTCACCAGAGCAGCAGTCCAAAGTGGGTGTGATGTGGGCCATGAAAGATGTCTGGGGACTCAAAGTCTGCCAGACTTGCTAGAATGACCTCATGTTGGTCTTTGAGGCATCAGGGTAGGGCTTTCCCCTGTCTGGAAATCATATCCTGCAAGTGTACTTTAGTCACAAAAGGGATCGATGTAAGAGGGACAGGTGTCCTGACCTCCCTCCAGTGCCTGATGGCATCACCAGGTTTGGATGACCTCAGAAGCAGTAGCTGGCTCTTGTTTGTCCATGTTCCTCTCCTACCCTCTGGCCGACTTGTAGGCTCCTGGCCAGTTCTGGCTGGCACAGGTTGGGTAGGGTAGTGGGAAGTCCCTGAATAGCCTTTGACACTAAGCAGTAACCTGGCTGGGCTTTGCCAGGAATTCCTCCTGCCTCTTGCTGGCTGTGTGATTCAGGCCAGTTTCCCTTACATTTCAGAGCCTCAGTTTTCTCATCTGTAATATGGGACCACTCACATCTATGTTGAATAATTATTTAAAGTCCAAAGGATTGGTATGTATACAGGGTAGGCATACAGCAGGAACCTACTCATTCCCTGCCCACATGTCTACCAAGAGTTGATCCTGTGCCAGCCAGGCATGTGTGAGCACAGCATATCCAGTACCCTAATAATCTCGCAAGTGTCAGTGCCTAGGCTCCATCCCAGAGATCCTGGTGTGCAAATCACATAGGCCCAGATCGGGCATCCTGGGTGGTGCTAATGTGCCACCAGCCAATCAGCATCGACCCTTAATAGTGGACAGCTGGAATGCCCAGGGCGGGCATGGCTGCCTGGATTTCTTCCCAGCTCACAGGTGAGCTAATGCAGGTGTTCACTCTTGCAGATTTCCTTCTGCATAGCTTTGGGCCTGTTTCATCAGTTCAGATTAGAGTGTACACCTTTACTCCACAAGGAGGGGTCCCTGGTGGGGCCATGAACTGTCATTTGGCCCATCCACCTGTCCCAAGCCCCTTGTTTTTCCTCCCCAGACACTGGATTCTGAGTTCAGCAGGGAGGACAGGGAGAACCAGGCATCAATACCAGAGGCTGGGGTTTCCACAAAGCACCCCTCTTGCCTACCGTGGCTGACATGGAGACCCCCCTATCTCATTGGATTGTGGGGGACCTCAGCCACTAGATACTGTGCATACCCAGCAGAGCTCTGAGCTGAAGATGGAATATTTCTCTGCAAGGAATGTTTCAGCTCATCAGTGACATAGAGCAGTGGAGCGGTGGTATGTGAGTGTTCTAATTCATAATTTTACAGTAATTTAAAAAAAACTCAAGATATTGGTTTTCTTTCCATTAGTGAGATGGTAGCAGGCAGTAAAGCCCACTGTCTTTTTATAATCGGATTTAAATTGTTTTAATTATACAGCCCATATTCTCCCAGTAACATACCATCTCTGTGAGTTAATGGGCTTTGAAATCTCCTTTTGTTTCATACACTGTAGATACAGATTTTTTTGTTAAATGATTTATTTTATATATAGAAATTCAGAAAATTGGCTGTGAGGTAGCTTCAGATAAGTATTGGGAGGTTCTGTTATGTTAAAAGAAGGTGATTAAATGTCTCAGGAAACTCAGCCCAAATTCCTGGAAGGAATTTTGAGCATTTTCTTGTCTCTAGAACAAGGTTTAAAGAGCACAAGAGATGTACAGAGCTATCAGTGGCGCTCTTGCTGTAGCAGAGAGAACATTGGCGTGCTGTCTACATATCTGTTGATCCTTGTGAGGATCCTCGGGAGGAGATTAGAGATGGTTATTCATTCACTCATTCATTCATTTTCTTAGCATCTACTGTGGAGCTGGCCCTGAACTTGGAGAATACACAGCAAGGAAAGTCATGCTGGCACTTTGCAGAGAAACAGACATTTATTCAAATGACTCTCAAATAAGACCTTTTCCATGGTCAGTGTTTCCTGGGAAAGGGCTGAGGGGCAGGGCTCCCAGCACATGTGGCTCGCCCTCTGCTGAGGCTCAAAATGCCCTGGAGGCTACACCGCTGGGCGAGGCCAATCTCCTGTTCTCTAACCCCACCCTGTGCTGGGTGCCTGACCCTCTCTCAGGCTCCTCTTGAATATTTACTTGGGCCCAGTCCTTGCTCAGCTGGCAGGTCAGTCAAGTCACCAGAGTCCCAGGTCCTGATGGCTAAGGAACCAGTGGTGTGTGGTGTGGTATATGGAGGGTGTGTGTGTGTGTGTGTATGTGTGTGTGTGTATGATGTGATGTAGTGGTGGTGATGGTGGTGTGTGGGTGTGGTGTGTGTGTTGGAAGTGGTAGGATTCAGTTTCCTTGTTTCCCCTTGCCTGGGACTGAGGCATCACTGGGATCCGCACTTGGCTGACCTGTGCTGTGTGGCCCTGGTGAGTCGACTGCCCTCTCTGTTTCTGATGGTGGTGGCGGCAGCATATAATGCAGTCTTGGGGCATGTGCCCACCAGTGTGAAGGCAGTGTGGCCCCTTTCTTCTCCAGGCTCCCTCACGTCCCTGCTCCTGCAGCACACAGACACGGTGCTTGGATCCTGTCAGCAGGGAGATTAACAGTGCTGTGAGGAAAAGGCTGGAGTCTCCTTGGAGTAAACGGGCAAGGGCAGGACCCGGGAGAGTCATCCTTCCCTCTCCACATCAGCCCCTCCACTGGGAAGGCCCAGAGTGGCTCATAGAACCTCAAGCTCAGAACCTCCTCCCACACCATGACATAACTTTTAGAATTAACACCCTTGTATCTGGACCCCACTGCTGGGTTCAGCAACCACATGCAGCATCCCGGACTAAGAAACTATGGCCGAACCCCAGGGTTCAAACCTCCCCGTGGGCCACTCACAGCAGGACCTGCAGGCTCAGACCTCTCTAGCATGGACACCCATTTGGCCCCCAGCCCAGATGCTCTGAGGTAAGGTCCCCTGTTACAGAACCCTAGGCCCAGCTCAGAGCCTCAGCCCATCCCCTCTGGTGGGTGAGTGATGGGGTGCGGCACAGATGTAAATAATGAGAGGCCGAATGTTACAAAATGTGCTTGAGCTTTCAAGACACATGGTTTCTCACTATGTCTGTTATTTACAGATGATGAGTGTGAAGCCTGCGAACTGTGAGAAAGGGGCTGAGCGGGGCCAGGGACTGGAGCTCTGAAACAACGACTGCCTACCCTCACTGACTGCAGAAATTCCACCTTTAATTTCAGGTTAAATGTTGTCATGAGCAGGCCCTTCTGGAAGACAGTGTATGTGTGTGTGTGTGTGTGTGTGTGTGTGTGTGTGTGTGTGTGTGTGTGTCCAGAGCCCCAGCCTGAAATGGGGTTTCTACGCATTGTCCTCTGCCAGCGGGGCCCTTTAGGACTAGCCAGCGTGTGGGTCAGGACCTCTGTGTCAGCAGTAGGATTCTCTGTCCCTCGAGCACCCTGTGGCCTTTCTTCTTGTGTTTTAGGGGTTCACACTGGAAGATGGAACTCGGGGGTCAGGACAGTCTCTGGAGGGCTGATGTCTTCATTGAAGCCTGAAGATAAGGAGGACTTCATCAGGCTGGGGAGCAGCACTCGAAGGCCTGGATGATGTAAAGGCAGGGTGTGGTTGGGGGTGGGCATGCTGGGGAGCCTGAACAGGAGCGTCTACCCTGAGAGTCTTGGAAGACTTCCAAGGGTTTAGAGATTGCAGTAATTGGATCAGATTTGTCTGCCGTAGGGATGGGATGAGAAAGGCCCAGAGTTGAGGGGTACGGCGGGGGCCATCTGCAGAACCCAATGCTGAGGGGCCTGAGCTGGGTTGAGCTCTGGGGAGGCAGAGAATGCTGGTCTCTTCCTTCCTCATGGGCACCCTCCACGCACATCGCCAGGGTCACCTCCTCCTGTCAGCCCCTAGGCCTCCCTCCTACCCCAGCAGCTCTGCGCTTCCCTGCAGGACCTGCTGCTCTGGCAGCTTCAAGGGGGCAGAGGATTCTTGACTATTCTTGTTCTTCCTCATTCCCTCCCTAATTTCCATCAGACTGCCAGCAGATAGTTTACAGAATCCAAGACTCCCACAGAGTTTAAAGAGCTCCCCTTCCCTGTATTCTTCCCTCAGAGCAGCTCCTGGGCCTGCATTTTGGATGTTGGGTGTTCCCAAGAGCACCCTTGGCTTGCTCCCCTTGACTCTCCAGGCTTAGACTTCTCTCCGTGGAGAGGACTCTGGGGCTCCCCGCCCTCTGTGCCTGCACTCCCATCTCTCCTCCCAGTGATGTCTGAGTGTTAGGGCTTCCTTTCCAGGCATTTCTCTGCTCATTTACATCAGGTCTGGCTTCTGTTGCACCTCTTGACCCAGGTCCATGGGACCTTCTGATGATTGCCGGCTGTGCTCCTTCAGAGCATGTGCGAGGCCCACTCTCTCCGCCCTCAAGCTCAGCATCACAGCCTCCTCAAGGACTTCCCTGACCGTTTAGTCGCACCTCGTTCCGGCCGCCTGCTGGCACTCCCCACTCACCATGTTTTTCTCATGGACCTCGTCTCCTTCCAATGTGCTGTCAGTCTAGGTGATTGCCCTTGTTCCCCATTGTGAGTGGGAGCTTTAGGAGGGCGGGCATACTGTCTTTCAGGTTCCTCATCTCTGGCACAGTGCTTGGTGCACAGCAGGTGACCTGCACAAACAACTAAATATCTCTGAGCTGGTGGCCAGACATGGGGGCCAGAGTGTTCCTGGTGTTTCTTTCCTGAGGTCAGCTCCCATCTGCTGTCTCCCAGCCTTCCCCCACCCCGTCTCCTCCTCTATTCTCTTTCTCTCTTTACATGCCCTGACTTCATCACTGCCCACCAGGCTGCTCCATGTGGCCATCTCTGAGGTTCAGCTCCTGGTCCTCCTCCCCAGTGGGCTGTCTCCTTCCACAGCATGGTCCTGCGGCGCTGTTCTGCCTGCCTGGCCCAGCCTCCGATGCAGCGGAACTACTGGTCCCCTGGGAGCAGCAGGTTAATTAATGCGGCTGCAGCCAGCACAGGGTAATCACCGGATCCATCCCCAAGGACAGGGATCTTCCTGCCCCAGTCCTCCTCACTCCAGCTTTTGCCCACCCCAGTTCCTGTGTGGGACTCTGAGGTGCCCTGGCCAGGCCTCTGCCCGCCTTGGGGGCTTCTCCTGCACCCTGCACCCCCCTCCTCTCCTGCCGTCCCTGCAGCTCCTGCCAGGAGTCTCTTCTCTGGATGGCAGGACTCTTGGGAGGCTCCTAGGAGATACCCAGGTATGGTACTACTGGGGCATCCACAGATGTTCCCTGGTGCCCAGCCCGGGCAGGTGCCGAGTGGGGACTGGGGTAGATGGTGGACATGGCAAAGATGTGGAGTTCATCATCTGATGGAGAGAAGGGGTGAGAGACAACACTTGGGCGGCAGACCAGCTGAACCCCAGTTCTGCCACCTGCCTGCTTTTGACCTTGAGTAACTTACTTAAATCCCCTGAGCCTCACTTTCATTCATAAAGAGGGGATTAAAAACATTTTAATGCCTTGGATGCCGGGAGGTGCTCGCTGAAGGTGGGCCCATCCTCACGTCCAACACATCAGGACATCAAGCACAAGACAAGCACCTACTGTGTGCGGGGCACTGTGAGGAATGTGGGTGACTCTGGCCTGGCCTCAGAGTTCCAGGAACCCATGGAGGGGCGAGGGGAGGGGAAGGCAGGGTGAGATGTCCTGGACAAAGTAACAAAGGAGTAGGTCAGAGTTGAAAATTCAAGTAGGTATTCTGTGGGGCCAGTGGGGGCCTGGAGGGTCTCTGACAGGGAAGCCTGCTGTGCTTCAAGAGTTGGGCTGAGTTTGGACAAGAAGAGTGGGGGACCCACCCTGTGGCTGTTGGGCTGGACAGCTTCATGGGGTTCTGATGGCGGGTAGACTCCTGACCTGGGAGGGAGATCCAGCTTCCTAAATTTTGTATGGGACAAGGATCTAGCGCCTCCTGCCCATCACTAAAAGGGGGCTCAGGAAAGGTAGGATACTGGGCTTTGGAGTGGAATGTTAGTGGCTCTGCTTGACTTCGTTCTGTTGCCAGCCTTTCTCTTGGTGACAGTCGTTCTCTGCTTAGCAGAAAGGACAGAGGAAATGACACCAGTTCCCTATGTTAAGATCGATTGGCCCAGCTGAGGTCATATGCCCTCCCAGGAACCAATCGGTGTTACTCAGAACTATCAAAGCCAAGGCCATTGCAGAGCAGTTAATTCTACCTCAGCAGTGCTCCTCATGGGCCTCTTGTCCTCACTTCTCTTTTTCAGGGTCGACCTGGGTCTGTCTCAAAGGTGCATGGGGCCTCCCTGAGTCAGGGGCTTTGGTGGTATATGGTTGGGGCTGTCTGTCTCTTACAGAACAAGGTCCTGGCGAAATCCTTGGCCACAGGCTCCTTGCCACACCGGTCAAGTATCAGAGGCTCCCAGAGCCTGCCACAACCCGAGGCAGCGTTTGTCAGTGTCCTGCTCACGTTCAGGTGGAGGGGTGGGTGGACTGTCTGGAGGCCTCTCCCGTGGGACCCAGGCTGTGCGCTTGGTGGCTGGACTTGTGGTCAATTTCTTTGTTATTTGATCAGTCAGATGAGTGGGCCAGGCAGTCAGTTCTGCATCAGGGTCTTTCTAGAATGTGTATGGATGAATGGGCGACGCTCATATGAAATAAAACAACCGTCAAAAACAATTTATAGCCGTGTTCCCATGGAGCCAGGACTGGTTATGACTTTGTATGTTGCTTCCTAGAAAATGAGGTTTGTCACCCAATTATTGCATTTCAGTACCTGTTATGAAAGCCAGCCCCTGGGCTGGGCTGGGCAGGATGTCTAGGACTGGGGGATGTGGAGCTGGTATGAGTGGGCTGCAGCCCTTGTTGTCATGGTGGAGGAAGCCAGGCTGGGGACACACACTGGGAGTTCTTTCTCAGCTGCCTGCTTGGGCTCTAGCACCCTGAGCCAGCAGGCTTCGCATGCTGTGTTTCTGCCTCAGGGACGTCCGTGTTGGAGGCCCTCGCTCCCTGCCTTCCTTTGAGGTGTCACAGTTCTTTTCATTTGGTCACCAGACACTCTCTGATGCCCCTTGTGTGCTGACCTGAGACTAGGGATCGTGATGACAAATTGCCAGTATCTGCCATCATGATCCCCTTATTTTTCTTGGTGTGCATTTTATCGCCTACACAATGAAAATACGCTCCGCTTCGGGACAACACTGGACTAATAGGTCCAAGGAGCAAACTCCTAGAAGGGCGACTGAGAGTTGCCTATGACCAGCACAGGCTTCAGAAAGGTAGACTAGCCACTGACCCCTTCAGGGATGACATTTGTGATCAATAGGTGTGAGGTTCGCATGACCCCTGGACCCTGCTCAAGTAAACCTGGGAGAGGACCCCCTAAGCGTTCAGCCTGGGCCGGCACCAAGTGGGTACCTGGGCATCTCACCTCATTTCCTCCTCACAGTCCCCCTGGAAGAGGACAGGGGATGGTGGGGTCCTTCTGTCATCTCTGGAGAAGTGGTCATGCGAAGTTCAAGGAGTTGGGAGCCCAGGAGGCTCAGAGGACTCTGATTGTCCTGTGTGTGCTAGTCACTCGGCACAGCCACATAGCTCCCAACTGTGTGTTTACAGGCTGCTGGGTGTGTGTTTCTGTGCTGGGTCCTGGGGCGATGGCAGTGAATGGGAGTGAGCTCATGAGCCCGTGCTGTCATTTCTAAGATGGGGACAGCCAAAGTTACTTTTCAAGTCTCATAGGGAATGAAAGGAAGTACTAGACTGTCCCCAGCTGGCTTCTGCACGATGAGTGTTGCACAGCATTGTGGGAGAAGCCCTGTGGTTGCATACACGCGCTCACATCCAAACAGCAAGCCCACGGCCGTGGACGGGAGCCCCACTTTGCCCACCCACCCCCTCCAGTCTGAGGGTGAGCAGGCCAGGACAGGCCCACATGTCTTCTCCTGCAGACGTCACTGGGCATTGGCATAGTGAAGGCACTGAGAAGTCCTGTGAACTCAGCCTTTGCAGGCTCTGTTGGACATGGAACTTGTTTTGGCAGAGCGCGGAATAACATCCCATGTAATTACTGTTTCACAAAACTCATTTTAGAACCACCGCGGCAGCATGTGCGACATACCCTGTGGAGCGCCCTTCCCTCAGCGTTGTCAGTAGTCCAGTCTTCTCTGCCTCAGTGTCCTGAAGAAGGCACAGGGACAAGGCAGGCCCCGGCTACCAGAGATCAGTTTGGTGGAGCTGACAGTAGCTAACACGCGCTGGTTTGAATGGTTGTAGGCCTGGACGTCAAAGTGAGTTTAATTTAAAAAAGGCAAGGAGTGATTTCCCCCATATGCTGCCAAAAAGGAACTTCATAAATATTGCAACAGGGTGTGCTGGGTACTGGGCACAGCTTCTGGCTCAGAAAATCTCTGCAAAGCCACATCCAGTAGCAAGTGGTTCCTTTTAAGCCACACTCTTGTTGTCCTTAGTGGGATGTGTCACTAGAGTTACTTTCTGGTGCCCCTGTGTGGCCTGGGGATGGCAGGGGGCTGAACACACCTGTATTTTGGAAGAGACATCCTAGCAGTCCCTGAAGTATCGAGGAATTGAAGGCATGTGAGGGCTTTGCAGGCCCAGCTACATCCTCAATCTCCCAACCATGGTGCAGGATCAGGGACCCTCGGTTTACTTCCCTGGAACATGGGGACTCTGAGCCAGCCGTGTGTGTACCTTAAAGTAGGGAATACACCCCTCTTCCCAAATCCCCCAGTGCAGGTGAAAATCGTAGTTGGGTTTTGAAGGATGAATAGGAGTTTTTTATGCATACAGTGGGAGAAGAACATTCTAGCCCTCTATATACAAAGATATAGATAGCCCTCTATATACAAAGAGATGGAGGCTTGAAAAAGTCTGACATGTGACATGAATCGTGCACAATGAGGAAGGGAGTGTATAAGGACTCAGAAGATGACAGAGAATTTTTGTCACTTGGGTTAGTTGGGAAGTTTGTCACTTGGGAATCTGCTTCCTGTGCCAGGAAAGACACCAGGAAAGGAAGTGTGATGTGTGCAGAGACAAGAGCGCTCCCTGCCTTCATGCCACTCTGGAGAACTGGTTCACTTCATCCTGACAGCCAGCAGCAGCAGTAAATGAGGGACATGGAACGTGTTATTTTAATTATATACTCTCACCATCTAATTATAATTTTAATTGATATGTGAGCAGGTGCTGTGCTCTTCAAAGCAGTTAAAGGCAGGCACATTCCCTGGAAAAGGAGCACAGGTTGTTCTAGTCATTAGTCAAGGAGATGGATGGGCTAGAATGGCTGGGGATGGCCAGGGGGTCAGGCGGGCAAGAGGAAGGGGAAATAGCCTTTGCCCTGAGTGATGAAGGTGAGGGTCGTGCCTTGAATGGTTGCGATAAACATGAGAGGAGAGGAGAAAGACAAGGGGAGGAGGAGGCTGTAATCCATGCTATTCATTTGTTCACTTAGCTATACTCTCAGACATTTATTGAGAGCTTGCTGCAAGGCAGACTGATAAATTCAGGGGTTTCCAGAAAATTCCATACTCCACACAATTCCTCTCCTCAACATGTTCGCAGTCTCATGTGGGAAGGGAAGTAGATGTGGAAACATAATTACTGATCATGTGGTAAATACAATGTTATCCTAAAAGTAGCATGAACAAGGTGGAAAATTTTACTATCCAGTGAAGTCAGAGAAGGCTTCTTGGAGGGCACTGTAGGGTTTTGAAGTGGGAATAGGAGCTCACCAGGTTGCTTAAGGTTAAGGATAGGAGATAGTGGTGGGAAATGGCATTTAAGCAGAGTTGGGAAAATGTATGGGGGTGTGCTGGGAGTGCCTAGTGGTTTGCTGGAGCACCAGCATGAGGGAGGATATGGTAGGAGGTAAGGTCAGAGATTTGAGTGGTAGACGAGTCTCCCAAGAACAGGGACTTGATCCCAGCTTGATGACAGAGAGGAGTTTCAGGTATTTGATTTGGAGGGATGTGATGAGGTTTGTGGTTCTGGGAGATTAGTCTGGTGGAAAGTGGGCTTGAGAAGCTGATGATGTAGTCAGGAGGAGGGGGCTTGCTTCCTGGAGGCTAGGTCAGGAGAAGGGAGACTGGATTCTAGATTTGGAATGAGGGGAGAGGACGATCGGGGTGGAGGCCAAGTCCAGATCAGAACTCTAGGAGAGGCCGTCCTTGAGGTGGGAAGTTGGAGAGGAGCAGTGGTAAGGAAGGTGGTGAGGTCAGTTTAGGAACCTCCTGGGTGGGATACAACTTTAAAAATATTTTAATTTTTTTATTTTATTTTGTTTTTTTATCTTTATTTTCTTGTGGTAAGAACAGTTCACATGAGATCTACCTTCTTAAAATATTTTCTTTTTTAAATTGAAGCAACGTTAGTTTGTAAGCTATATAGGTGTACAGCCTTATCAACCAGTCTCTGTATAGACTGCCTTGTATTTGCTATCAGTTTTTTTCATTTACCAAATAAGCTTTTATTAAATACAGACAAGAAAACTGTGATAGTAATTTGTTTTTAGATGTAAAAAAGAGCCACGTTGTGTTGATTATTCCCTATTTCCCATTTTCCCAACCGTTCAGGTACCCACACACTTCGCCATGTTCCCTTGCAGTCCTTCCCACTGGAGGTGGGGCTTATTTCCGCATCTATTTGTTTTCGGTTGATCATGTGATTGACTGACCAATGGCCTGTGAGAAGACGTGATGGAAGCAGAGACTTTTAACATACCAGTTGGTTTGGGTTGGCTTCTTGCATATTTGCTTGAGAATGGCCTGTGGGAGATCCATGCTGGTTTGCGGAGGAAGAGAGGAAGGTGGAGCAGTCTGGAGTCCACTCCCATCAGTCTGTAGATGTGTAATAAAGAAAAGAAGTGCCTGTTAACCATTGAGAATTTTGTGATTGTTTGTTAACACAGCAAAAAGACTTGCCAAAGTGGTTACCAAATCCTTGTACTATAAATAGCACACATAATACAATAATTTCCCTAAGAAATATCCCAATTAGATATCCATCCACCTCTATTTTGTGACACCCCGCTCTAACCAGAAACATTTAACAGGGTAAGAATATCAGAAATACAATTCTGTTTTTTGTGTGGACACTGGGATAATATTGAATATGCTATGACAGAATTCTAGTGTCTTTCTATCACCATCTTCATCATACGTTAATCCTTTTTACCTGATTTCCCCCCCCCCACCCCCCTTCCTCCTCTCTTCTGGTAACACTGTTTTGTTCTTATGATGTGAAGTTTGTTTTTGTTTCATTGTTTTTCATTCGCTTTCTTAATCTTCTCAAGAGTGCATGATATATCTACAGTTGTGTTGGCATACGTGATGTGCTACAGGTCTCCAGCACATACTCATCCTGCGTAACTGGAACTTTTTTTCACTTTCTCACATGATTTTAATTGCCACTTTGATCAAAATATGAATGTGTCATATTTAATAATTCCACTCTGAACTTATGTTAAGCCTAATGCATTTGTTTGACTAACCAGATGTTAGTTGTGTTAGCCCATCAGATTGTTAGGATTGGATGAGTGAATATAAGTGAGACGTTTAGAACGGCACCGATCATTAGGGCTCCATACTTTTAGTCATCATTTTGATGACTAGACTTCATCACTTTAAACATACTTTTAGCAACATCCCTGAAGCTGGGATGGTATGTTGTATATTGACTGATAATATTTCTCTTCTTACTGGTACGTTAGAGTGTTTCTGACAGTTGATGGTGTCTTTGATTGAATAAATGATTTTTATTACTTGTTTCCTTTTCTCTATTATTTTTGGATGCTTTCTTGTGTTTTTCTATTCCCCAAGTGATTATATTTCTTTTTAGCCACTAATAGTCAAATGCATACCTCATCTATTATAAAAAAACAAAAAACTATGAACCCCCGCATCACTACCTCTGATTGTCAGATGAAAGGTATTTGTGGATAAGCAAGGTTTCAGGTAACATATTGGCAATTTATTATGTCTTGGAGAATATTTGATAAAAGATTTGCAATAAACAACAAATTAATCAGGAGACTTGAAGGCAGGGATGATAAAGAGAAGATTTGATGTTGAGTAAGAGCTTGTGAAATATAGAGATGTCTTCTTCAGCAACATCCAGGCAATCAACTTCCTGGGTCAACTAATAGACTCCATTGCTTTAAACATCTAGAGGAGAAATTTTGGGTACATGAATCTTCATCAGTTAGGACTGTTCGGTTACAAACATCTGAAACCAACTCTTGCCAACTTAAGTTAAAAAGGGAGATTTTACTTAAGTTAAAAAGTGAGATTTATGGTGCAGCTAAAAGAATAGACTCAGAGAAGGAAATTCAGAAGTGGCTGGAGATCATAGATAATGGAGAACAGATTGGTGATCACCAGGGCTGCGGAGTAGAGGGTGTGCAAAGTGGATGAAAAGGTAGAAATCTCCAGCTGTAAAACAAGTAAGTCATGGGGATGTTACGTACAGCATGGTGACCATAGTCAGTAACATCGCATTGCATATTTGAAAGTTCTTATCACAAGAGAAACAATTTATGTAACTCTGCTTGGTGATGGATTTTTTAAATTGAAGTGTAATTGACATTCATTATATTAGTGTCAGGTGTACAGCATAATGACCTGACACTTGTATACAATTCAGATGATCACCACGATAAATCTATTTACCATCTATTCTTAGCAATTTTTTGAGTTTGCAGTCCACTCCCTGGCACCTTACTGAAGCTTTACGCAGCAGTTCCTCATTTCCTGCTCTCCCCCTCTCCTGGCACCTTGCAACCGACATTCTGCTTTCTGTTTCTGTGCCTTTGACTATTTTGGATACTTTATATAAATGAATCATGCAGTATTTGTCCTTCTGTGACTGGCTTGTTTCACCTAGCATAATGTATTCAAGATTCATCCATGTAGTCACAAATTGTAGGATTTCCTTCCTTCCTCCTTCCTTCCTCCCTCCCTCCTCCTCCTCCTTTTTTCTTATTTTCGAGAAAGATGAGGCAGGCAGGAAGACGCATAGGCTGAAAGGAAGGAAGGAAGGAAGGGAGAGAATGCGTCTTCAAGCATTGTCTTTATTTGTTCATTTTGTTTGTGCCCCTGGGTACCAGATTTTGAACCCAGGTCCCTGGGCTTCAGTTGGTCTATGCTCTAGCCACTAACAGCACTGAGCCCTCAGGGTGTACCTCCTTTCTTTTTAAGGCTAATAATATTCCATTGTGTAGACATATCACATTTCCTTTATATATTCATTTATTGATGGACATTGAGGATTTTTCCCACATCAGCTCTTGTGAAAAATGCTGCTATGAATATAGGAATGCTAACATATCTTTGAGATCCTGATTTTAGGTCATTTGGAGATACTCCAAAGTGGGATTGTTGGATTGTATGGCAGTTCTATTTTTATGTTTTGAGGAAACTCTATACTGTGTTCCATGGAGGATGCACCATTTTCATCCCCACAACAGTATACGAGGCTTCCAGTTTCTTCACGTCCTTGACAACACTTGTCTTTTTGATAGTAGCAACCTGACATGAGTGAGGTGATAATCTCATGATAGTGTTGATTTGCATTTTTCTGATGATTGATAATGTTATGCACTGTTTCTTGTACCCGTTGGCCATTTTTCTGTCTTCTTTGGAGCAAGTCTATTCTTAGCCCATTTTAATTGTCTGCCCCACCCTCCCATTCAGACATATGGACTAAGAGAAGAGAGAGCCCAGAATAAACCCTCACCCAGATGGTCAGCTGGTCTTTGATAAGAGTATTAAGACTACACAATGGGAAAAGGGTCTTTTCTTCACAAATGGTGTTGGGGAAACTGTATATTCACATGCAAAAAAAACAAAAAACAAAAAACAAATTGGACCCCTGTCTTATACCAAATCACCAAAGCAATTTAAAATGGACTAAAAATGTAAACGTGAGACCTGTAACTATAAAACTCGAAAAATGTGGAGAAAGTGTCATGACATTGGTCATGATTGGGAATAATTTCATGGGAATGATTTCATAGCCATGACACTAAAGTACTAAAAAAATAGCCAGGTAGGACTATATCCAATTTAAGAACTTATACGTGATGCAGGAAGTGATCAGTGGAAAGAAAAGGGAACCCACAGAATGGAAGAAAATATTTGTAAACCAAGTTTAATAAGGGGTTAATTTTCAAAATATATGCAGAGCTTGACTATTAGAAGGCCTCTTAGAGGGTGTCTTGGGATCCGTACCCCGGCAGGAGGGAAAGGGACAGAATCAGACCTGGAGCAGGGGCACAAGTCAAGGAGGGAGGCTGACCCAGGGGACACCCCTTGAGCTTTGAAGATGGGATGCAATGGCCCTTTCAAGGCTTTCTGAGTTGGAGGAAGAGGTCCCTTCCCTCCACACACTGCTTAGTCCTGGGGGGGAGCTGCCCCAGGAATGGTGTGATGTGGGTGCAGTGTTTCTCATCAGCTTGGAGATACCCTAGAGGGGCTGCTGGCGTCTAAAACCAGCCCCAAACCAGCATCCAGGAGTTCCTCGCTCCTGAAGGGGCTTCTGAGCTGCATCCCAGTATGGTGTTGAAAGAGCCCAGAAAAAA
This sequence comes from Solenodon paradoxus, assembly GCA_004363575.1. Lineage (NCBI taxonomy): Eukaryota > Metazoa > Chordata > Mammalia > Eulipotyphla > Solenodontidae > Solenodon > Solenodon paradoxus. Next base: position 81,389 of record RJWH01002095.1, on the reverse strand, counting down.
AATCCCCACCCTGGCTTCTCAGCTCCCACCACCCCTTCTTTTTTCTCACTTCTGTTCCTCTTGCGCTGTCCTCCTGGAAGACTTCCTTTCGTCTTCATGGACTGTTCTCACCTCCTCTTCACCTTCAACACTTCATCCTCCCTCTTTGGACAGGGAGTCAGCCTTGAATCTAGATGTGAGGGAAGGGCTGTGAAGGGGCCAATCCAACCACCAGGCAGCCATCCATCCCTGTGCCCGACCCTGCCACTGGCTGACCGTGTGACTTCCAAGTTTCCCATCTCAGAGGTGAATGGTCATGACCCAGTGTGTTCTGACAAATATTTGCAGGTGACTCTGGTTTGGCAACCCTGCCCCAAGGCCCCCCGCCTGTATCATGTGTCTGGTGTGCCCCCTGCACTCATTTTCTGTTCTCTATATCATCTCTGTCTGACAAGACAGCCAGTGTCCCAGGCACAGTGAGTCTGTAGTCTGGTTCAGCTCTGCCCACTGTACCCTGTCCAGTAAGATCCAGCAGTGACGGTGGCCTGTCTGCTGTCTCTGGAGAAGAGGAGGTGGCCTTGTTTTCTTTGAGCACCTGTTCTTTTGCCTGGTGTATTACAAACGCTAGTGAGTTTATTTCTCAGAACAGCCTGACTTCAGATGAGGACACTGAGACTCAGAGACTCTCAGTACCTGCTCCCTGGGCATGGAGCTGGCATAAAAGTGGGTTGGGAACTTCCAGGTCTGGGGACTTCGAAATTTGGGATCTTGCTGTTTACCTGCTCCTGGAGTCTAGGATAATGCTGGAGACTAGAGATCTGTGTTCCTCTCCAGCCCTGCCTCCTGGGGTCACTGGTGGGAACGTCCACCATTGTGTTGACCCCAGCCCTGCAGTTTCGAATGGTGCTTGGCATGCGGTGGGGGGACCAAACCATTGCAAATGAGATCCCGAGTGCTCCTCCCGCTAGTTCACGTTGCTGCTTGGCTCAGTTGTGCTGCCCTGCATGAAGCCCGGGCTGCCCAGTGGGGACTTGAAGAGGTGCTGAAGGAGGACTCAGTGCCCTGGGAAGCTGGAGAGAGGTGAGGGGCGCGGGCGGTGGGACTCGCTGCACACCCTGCAAGAGTGAGCCACGCCTGCAGCTCTGCGTGGATGGCAGTGATCTCCTTCTGGACCCTGCCCGTGTGTGCTGGTTCCCTCACAGCCTCCTCCTGACTGTCTCTAGCAGGACCCTTGCTGGTGGAGAGTCCTTGGAGGAGGCCTGGGTCTGAGCCTGGCCTGGGACACACAGCTTGTCATTCTCTCCTGCGTCTCTGCTTTTCTTCTCTGGATTTTGTTCTGCTCCCAGAGTGAGCAAGGTGGCAGGTTAGCACCCTGCCTCCCAGGCCATCTGCACCTGTTGCTTTTCTACGTGACTTTGCATGGGCCCTATAACCCCCTGAGTCTCCGTTCCTGAACTCGACGTGAATGTGATGACCACACCTTTCCAGGGGGTGCTGTGGGATTATGTGAGTGAGGTGAACCCTCCTGTACTTGCTCTGCATCCCTCCACGCCCCCATCACCAGGCTTTCCTGGCTTCTCCAGGAGACCCCAGCGTCTGGCTGGCCTGGGCTTGCCCATGAGACACTCCAGTATTAGTTTCCAACTTCTTTTTCTTGCTACGTGCCTCACACAGCCTGTGAAGCCTTTGTGGGCCTTGCTTTGCTGCTTGGCCAGGTGGGGACCCTCACAGCTTGGCCAGGTGGGGACCCCCACAGCTCATGCCTCAGTAGTCAGGGCCATGGGGTGGGGGGCGGGCTGAGTGAAATGAATCGCACAGCACTCGTTAGGACTGGGAGATGTTACTGGGAGTCTCCGGGGGCGCTGCCCCAGGTGGTCTCTCCTGAGACCTGTATACGAGTTGTGGAAGGGGGTGACCTGCCTACCCCTGGTGGTACTGACGACTGCTGGACCAAGTCCAGGGCTCATGGGGTGGACATTGCCTCCTGTATGTGGACTTCTGCGTCTGTCTGAGAAGCTCCGAGAGGAGGGGTAATAGAATGTACTGGGTGGAGAGGATTCACTTACTACTTAAGCCAGTCGCAAAGAATTCCAATGTGATTTATTTTGGGGAGGCGGTGTTCATGTCACAATATAATTTGTGAGCAGTAAAAGGGAGATTATGAATGACTAGGATGAAGCTGGGCAACTAGTGTGAGGGCTCTAGGAAGATCAAGGCTCTGTGGGTCCTTGGGGTTGAATTCTGTGTTGTTCCAAGTGTGGTCAGGGAGGGGACTGGAACGCTGGTTGGAGCAGAGACCAGCAGGGCCCTGGCTGCTGGGACTGTGGCTGGGACCTCTGGGCTTTGCTAGTTGACTGATCAGGGGGTCAGTGGGTCAGTCAGTGGTGTATGCTGGGTGATGGGGACCGACGGTGTCTGTGCTCTCGTTGCCAGATGGGGGAACTAACTCCACCCCCTTCAACCCCCATCTTCTGACCTTATGGCAAGGGGTCCCTTGCTCAAAGCTCTTCTAGAAGATGGTCCACAGGCTCTGGTTCTTGGATGTCAGCTGTCTTTTTTCCTCCTGGTTTTCACAGGGACATGTTGGGTGCTTGTCCTCCTGCCACGTGGACCACAGACCCATAGTTTGTTGGAATTTGGTGGCCCTTTGTAATCACAGGCTGTTCAGTTGGCTCAGAGGGAAGTGTTGACATAATCAGGGGTGCTCAGGGATCTGGTGGGGCTACAACAGGGGCACAGGCTGCCCAGCCGAGCAGCTTGGTGGAGGCTGCAGTGGGTAGCGGGCATGTCTGAGGCCGGCAGGGCCAGAGAGGTCAGGGAAGCCAGGAAGCTGCCTGATTTTTTCACTTCAGAGGGTGGAAAGTGTCTGTTCTGTATGGGGAAGGGGAGGTTGGAAGATACTTGTTGAGCACCAGCCCCCACCGCCGCCCCTGCTTCTTTCTCTTAGTTGGGATTTCTCGGATTTCTGTACACATCCCTGGGAGGCAGGATTTCTGGGGGGCACCTTTGGGGGTCTGCAGTTTAACCCCCACATCCCAGGCCCTTGGCTCATTTTCTTGCAAGTGCTCTGCTGTATAGGGAAGTTCTGGTCCCAATGAGAGGAAGAGGACCAGGGTGTGGCCTGACGCGGGGGAAATAACAGACAGGGACATACACAGAACGAAAAGGTCTCACACAGTAAGTCCCTGAGCTCCGTGAGTCCACAGGAATGATTCCAAGAGGCCCATCAGCGTGGGGCTTGTCTGGTGAACACAGGGGTCTGGGGCTCTTCCTTTTTTTAAGGAGAGGTGCAAGCAGGAATGAAGGTGAGCAGAGGCAGGCAGGCAGGAAGAGAGAGGACGAAGAAGCATTTATTTATTTGATTTAGTTCTTCATCTTGGTTCTTCCTCCGGCCCCTGGTCGGGAACCCAGGTCCTTAAGATGCACGCCGTCCTGTCCCCTTGTGAGTCAGTTCACAGAGTATCAGAGATCCGAGAGGGCGTCTCTCCCAGCAGATGTTGTGGGGCAGTGGCCACTGCACACAGAAGCATTTCCTGACGTTTTCTGGTTGTGAAAGCAGTACTCGGGCATCCTGGAAAAATCAGGATATACTGAAGCACTGAAGAAAGTAGATAAACGTCAGGAAGTCAACCACGCAGAGAATCGCCATCTGTGTCTGCAACTCCTTTTCTTTGAAGTCCTCTGCACTTGGTCGAGCTCATATTATTTGCTTGGTTTTGTCTTCAATCTTAACATTTCTTTAAATGTCAGGAATAATACACAAATAATCTCACTCTAAAACATTTAAGAAATAATTAAAAGAAATAAAAGTCCCATTTTCTTCCTCAAGGGGAAAACTGCAATCAGGTTGCTTTATACCCTTCAGAACTTCTCTGCGTTTATGTTTATGTACACACATAGTGGAATATGGAGTTTTGAGGTTTTGTGTGTTTTGAATATATAAATCATGCTGACTACACGTTATTATACTGTACCTTGCATATTTTCCCTTACCAATATGTCTCGATGAGTTTGATGTGCTATTTCATATAAATCTAATGCATTTCAAACAGAATCTCATAACATATTTCCTTGTAAGATAGTTGACATATTCCCCTGTTAATAGAAATTTAGATTGTTTCTGATTTTTCACAATTACTAACCATATTGTGATTAAAATTCTTATACATGCCTGAAAGTGTTCATCTGGGTAGACTCCAAAATGTGGAATTGCTTGACTGAATGATATGCACAGCTACATTTTTAAATAGTTTCCGCCAAATTGCACTCTAGAAAACAGAATCAATTTGCACTCCCACCCGGTAGTGTGAGAAGAGCACCTGCTTCCTCACATTCTTGCCCACACTTGATATTATCAGCCTTTTCACTTTCACCAATCTGATGCCTAATGGGTGATCCTTCACTGTTTTTTAAATTTGCATTTCTCTAATTTCTGTGAATGTTTTCAGACTGCCTATATAACCGTTTCCACTCTAGCAGATCTTAATTGCTAATGAAATATTATTTAAATTGATTTATCCAAATACTTCATTGCAAACACAGTCAACAAAGACAACACTTTTTGATATAATACTTAATGAATCCAGTGATGAAATCTTTGAAAGATAAATATATAATGCTCTAAGGCTGAATACTTAAAGTGATCGGTTGATTGGCACTCTCACACACGAGTGCTGTTGAACTCATGTGGATTTTCTGTGTGTTTTTTTCCTGCTTGTGTAAATTCTTTAAGATGCTGTTCTTGAAGGTGGGGTCTCCAGAAGTGGGCAGAGTAACTGGGTAAAGATAACTAGTGTATGATCAGGGTTACAGTGTGACCTTGGAATCTCTACGCACTGGGATTTTAGGTTGCCTTAACTCCGTAGCTAATTCCCAATAAGAAGTACACATAAACTTAAGGATAGCCAAGGAAGGTGTTAGTTTTCTTAGGATAACTTACTTTGAAAGCAAATTTATTTTAAAATCTGTTCTTGTTTTGGGCCCTCTGTGTTGCTGGTTATTTGATGAGTAATCTGACTTGTGTTTCCCTCTTGCCTCTGCTTCAGCCTGTGATGTGTCTGTAGCCATGGTCCACACCTCCCATGTTGTGTGTGTCTGTGGGACTTTAGCTTGCTGATCACAGGAGCCTGGCAGTATTGCTTGGGCCAGTAGTGCTCCATTACTTTTCTTCCAAATGGTCATTTGTTCTTCTCTTTCTTTCATGTCCTCTACTGTCTTTGTGGCCCTGGATTTTAATTTTAGTCTCATAGTCTGTTTGAAGCGCTTCTACTATTTTACAAATTTTTCCCACTGGTTTATCAAAGTTTTTCCATGTGGTTCAGACTATTTTTCTCAAACATCTGATCAGGTAAATAAATTTTTGGAAAATGGATACATTTATTATGAAGAGTCGTTATAACTTATTATCCACAATTCTCAGCATTTATAAATGAAAATATGTGTCTGTCACTAGATGCTCTGAATATATAGATTAATATAGCAAAAGTTGTTGCCACATACTGGTAGTTACCATCCAGGGACATAATGAATCTCTTCACTTGTTCAGAGTCTTCTAATGCTTTTAGTAAAGTTTCACATTTTTTTCTTTATATAGGTCTTGCACATTTTTATTCAGTTTAACCCCAGGGATTTTATAGATTTTTTTCTAATATGAATGAACTTTCTTTAGTATTACATTTTCTAATTGGGAGTGCTGGCATACACAAAAGTTATTGATTTTTGCATATTGATTTTTATCCAGGAGTTTTGCTGAACTCTTATATGAGTTCTAATAGTTTATTAGTGAATTCTCTTGAAGCTTATAGCTGCTCATATTTTCTATGAGTCATGACAATTCTCTCTTCCTTTTCAATACTTACCTAAATTTCTTTCTTATCACATTGTCTAGGATAATGCTAAATATTGATAATTGAATATTCTCAAGTTTCGCAATTAATTAATGCTTGTGGGAAGCTTCTAGGAGATGTCCTTTATCAGGTTAGGATAGTTCCTTTCCATCCTTTGTTTACTAAGAGTTACTAAGGTTTTTACTAAGAGTACATTTTTTTTTTTTTTAAGTGGAAGGAAGACAGGTAGGAAGAGAGAGGAGGAAGAGCATTGTATTTATTAAGTTGTTCATTTTAGTTGTCCCTCCCCCCACCCCAGTTCTGGGCTGAAAGCCTGGGTCTTTGGTCTGTATATGGATCACTCCCCAGGTATGGGCTTAACATCTGAGCCACCAGGGTGTACCAGCTAAGAGTAGTATTTTTGTCAAACCCAATAGGTTCTCCAGTCAAATTAGTTTCTAAGTACAGCTGACCTTTGAATAACATGAGTTTGAAATGCATGGATCCTCTTATACAGGACCTTTTTTCTGTCTCCAGGTTCCTCATTGGTGGATTCTGCATACCAACATTCATGGTTGGTTGAATCTGTGAATGCAGAACCCCGGGGATTCCAAAGGCCAACTTTAAGTTCCACACAGCTTTTCAACCTGTCAGGGTGATGTCCCAATCCCCCAGGTTGTTCAAAGGGCAACTGTGGTTTGGAATTTCTGTTGTCATGTTTTCTTAAGCCAGTAGTTATTAAAAAAGAAAGTATGTTTCAAGTTCTCAAGTAGACAGGTTTGGAGGGGGTGGTTTCTTTTTATTGTTAATTCTGAATGTTACTACATTGGACTCAATTAATGTACAAAACATTTCTGAATACTTTCTCCTTCAGGATTGCACAGAGATTTCCACTGTGGAAAGGTGGGTGTACATGAAAAGGACTGTGCTGTTTCTGTTGAGTCCCCAGAGTGGGAGCAGAAGTGGGACAGAGAGCAGACTTGGGGCAGTGCTTGAACTTTTCTTCCTACTGGCTGCACAGTGGTGATGTGGGAATCAGTTACATTATGTATAATGTGGGCACCATAATAGTGCCAACTGTATAGCACTGTGTAAGAATTAATATGTGTTGATATATGGAAAGCTTTAAAACAGACCTCAGACTATAACTAGTTAATAAAACAAATATGATTAGATAAATGTATAGAGATATGCAAATCTTCCATATTGTTATTTTTTGCTTACTGAATCTGAAATGAAAATGTTGAAGTCAATTTCAGGATTGTGAATTTGAAGTTGTGTGGTAAAATTCATAAAATACCACACCAGTTATATTTTTGGGGTGGCTTAGGTCTTTTATCAATGTGTTGTTTCTCTGTCTATTCCTCTGAGGACTTTCCACATTAATTCCATTTTGGCCAATGAACACCTCTCTTTTGGCTTATCTTGTGCTTGGTATTGCTTTTCTTACCTGATTATTTTTAACCACCCTAGGTTTTTATCTTTGTGTCTAGTAATAAAAAAAATTAAAAAAAGTTAAATCCATTTATTGAGGTATTTATTAGGGGAAGTTGACCTATTTACATTTACTGAGATTACTGGCATGTTAGGACTTTTTTCTGGCCATTTTTTGTGCTACTCATTGACTGTGCTTTCTTCAATAGTTCCCCCCTTTTCTGCCTTTTGTTGGGATGATTGGATTTTCTTTCTTCCAAATTTTGTTCCATAAAGCAGCACTGTCAGCAGGGACACTGCTGTCATCTTGGGCTGTCCTTTGGGTTATAACTCTTCCCTGCATTCTACAACATTTAGTGCTGTTGGCTCGGACACTACATTCTGTAGACCCCTTAGGTCACTGTGACAACCCAGAGTGTCCCCTTCTCTCTTCTTCAAGAAGAGATCCATCTACTAAAGGCTCAAATAATAAATTCTCTTTTTGTTTTCTTATATTTTAAAGATATGTTTCAGCTCACATTTGTCTCTTGCTATGTAGAATCAGTGTTTCCTGTTATCTCCCTGAACAAATCAAAAGGTCTCCTTTGCCTTAATTGCTTCTATACCTGAACTTTATCCTCACCTAAGATGAGACTAACTGGGATTGAAGTTGCAAATCTAATAATAGTCAAAAAATGGTTTTAACAGTAAATTAAAATTTGTCCTCACTGGTCCTTTTGTAATTTGAATCAAGTTCTTAGATTCATTTTGTTGTTCTTGAGACAAAATTCACATGACGTAAAACTGATGATTTGAACCATGTTAAGGTACCTTCCAGTACATTCACAGTGTTGTACGACCATCACCAAATTTTCTCACCGCCCCCAAAGAAATCTCTTTAGCAGTTATTCCCCATCTTCCCTGCCACTCACCCTGAGAGCCACTCATTGTCCTCTGTTTGGATTAATTTTTTTTTGTGGTTACTGGAGTATACCATTCAGTAATTTTTTTATGAAAGGGTTTGTGGATGATACACTTTTTGCCTTTTTAAAAAATTATTTAATTTATTTTTTATATGTGCAGCAGGAATGAAGGCGAGCAGAGGCATGCAGGCAGGGTGAGAGAGGAGTAAGAAGCACTTCATCTTATTTAGTTGTTCATCTTGGTTGTTCTCCCAGCCCCAGGGACATGAACTTGGGTCCCTGGGATGTATGTGGACTGCACCCAACCCCTACTCCACCGGGGTGCACCACTTTTTTTTTTTTTTTTTAAGAAAGGGAGGAAGGGAGAGGAGAAAGAAGCATTTGAAGGAAGGAAGAAGCATTTTTATTTATTTCTTGTTTTTGTTCCCAGACTTGGGTAACAAATCCAGGTCCCTGGGCTCTTCATGGTCCCCACCCAGCATGTCAGCTGCCTGTGTATCTGGTTGAGGCTCATTGGGTGTTCTCACATGTCTGAGAATGCTGCTTGCTTTTTGAAGATGGAGCAGAGAATTGCAAGTTTGCATCTTTTTTCCAGAAGCACTTCTGACTTGTGTGCATCTGATGTCCTATCAGTAAGAGCCAAGTCTTACATAGAGGGCTCTCTGGGTCAAGGCTGTGCACAAGTCCGTTATCCAATGGACCTCAACCCCATCAGGTAGCTGCTGCCCCCACACAATGGGTGGGAGAGTGAGTCAGAGTGAGGAGGCCCCCTGGCTGGGAAAGAGGGGCTGCCTCCACACCCAGACCTCCTGGCTCTAGAAACTCGACATCACTCTTTCCGACTTCTGTTCTGCTGTAGGCAATCTGTGTCATTTTTCCCTTGGAAGAATTTGACATTTTCCCTTTTTCCCTTGAGTCTGAAATTTCACCACTCTGGGGCTAAATGCTGCCTTTTTACATAATCCTACTTTGCATGTGGTGAGTTCTTTCAATCCTTGGGCTTGTGTCTTTCTGGAGCTACATATTTTACCGATTTCCTTTATTCTCGCAGGCCCCTCTTTGGAACTCCTTTAGATTGTGGTTAGAGCTCATATCCTACTTTTCCCTTTGCTGGCTTCCATCCTTTCCGCCTTTGGGTTTTGTGCTCCTTGTGGGGAGTTCCTGTCAGTCTCCAGGTCACTAATTTGATCTTCATTGACTCCACGCTGCTGTTCAGCTCCTTTTTGTGTTTTAACAATGAAACGTTTGATTCCCAGATCTAGTTCACTCTTTTTCAGTTTTTAATGGATATGATAACCTGTCTCATTGCTGAGTTTTCTTGCTCAAAAGAGTCCTAGTACCTCTGTGTCCTCAGGTGACAGTTTTTTTTTTTTAAGAAAAAACGCAGGCAGGAATGAAGATGAGCAGGCAGATAGGAAGGAAGTGGACAGGCAGGCAGACACACAGGGAGAGAGAGGAAAAAGAATTCATTTAGTGAGTTGTTCATCTTGGTTGTTCCCCCTGGCTCCGGACACAAACCTGGGTTCTTGGGATGTATGCGGACTGCACCCAACGTCTGCTCCACCAGGGTCTGCCCCTCAGGTGCTAGGTCTTGACGTTGCCGTCTGCTGGACCGCTTCATTAAATGTAGGTGTCTGATTCTGGTTGTGTCTCTCCTTGTGGTTGAAATTACCTGTTGGCTTGTGTGTGAGACTGAACCCCTCCCAGCCACGGTGGGGCGGGGTCCCTGGGCTGTGGTGGCAGTGGCTCTGGATTCTTGTATTTAGGGCGTGGGGTTCTTCCTTCCGGGGCGTTCATGCCAACCTAGGGTTGCCTGCCCCCTGAGAACCAAGTACTCTTGCTTTTGTGGGCACTTTTACAGTTTACTGTGTGGCACGATGTGAGAAGGACAACGGATGCTTCTTCCCAGGTCCCTCCATCGGCTGCCTGCACCTTTGATCTTCGGGTTCCTTTGTGTCCCCATTTCCTTAGCCTCCAGCTTGGAGCTGCCACCTTCATGGCAGCCCTCTCCTGGGAATACTTTGGGCTGTGGTGCATGTCCAGTCTGAGCTCGTCAGCCTTTGCCTTCCAGGGATTCTTTGTGATTTCTGCCCGATCTAGAATCCGTTCTTGTTTCCTAACACTGTAAGAGTTTTAAGAACAATTTACTTTCTACGTCATTTTAAGGGTTTTGTGTTGGGAAGGAGAGGCTGAGTGTGTCTTGAGGCTGCAGTTTGACTCAGTATCTGGTCTTCTGGATGACCGTGTTCTAGAAGGACCTTGCGATGTCACACATGGTTCTGTGTGATTGCTGTGACATGGTAATCATTTTCCAGGTCACTAAAATTTATTTGTAATCACAATTTTAATGACTGATTATTTCTTCTAATGGCTCTACCTTCTGACTTAACCATTTCCCTTTTCTTCCCAATGTTTATTATAATAAAAACACTGCCATAAAAATAAAATATAATGCATCCTGTGCTTGAAACTTGGTTCACATTTGGGACCATTTTCCTAAGGTAGAGTTCTGAGCGGGTAATGCATGTGTGTATGTTTATTGTGGTAAAACAGACATAGCAAAATTTACCATTTTAACCAGTTAAAATGTAGAGTTCAGTGGCATTCAAGTACATTCACACCGCTGTGCGGCCTTTACCACCCCCATCCAGGTCCAGAGGTTTTCCTCTTAAGTTGAGACTCTCCCCTGAATAAACATGCCCCTGTCCTCCCCACAAGTCCTCACCAGTCACCTTCTGCTTGCTGACTAAGATTTGACTCTCTAGGTGTGTCATACAGCGGAGCCCTGCGATTCTTGTCCTTTCGTGGCTGGCTTATTCACAGAGTGTAATATTTTCAGGGGTCATGTATGTCGTCAGTGTGTTTGTAAAATGTCCTCTCTGTCCCCTCTCTCCCAGCTCCCACGTGTGGGACTCCGCCATCCTCTGTCAGGAGGTGGCTGGGTGTCTCTCTTTCGTGTACAGAAGGCTTTTCCCGGCGACTCCGCCATCCTCACTCTCTCAGTGATTCATCTCCGAGACAGAGCCAAATGAAATGGCGTTTCATTCCCAGCAGGGCTGGCTTGAAAGTTGGTGCTCAGACACTTGTTTTACAGAAATCTTACTTTGAGCTTTCACGCTCTGCCTGCTCGGTTTTTCCTGCCAGATGTGCTGCCACTGTCCGTCGGCCGTGGGGCCCAGCGTGAGGGGCGGCCCCAGGAGGCTGTGTCTGTTGGGTGTGGGGGTGCTGACCACAGGGGGCCATTTAAACATGTTACTGCATTTTTATGGCTTGATTATTGCCGCTGCTGTCACTGAAGGAACGAGGGGGCTCCTGGTAGAGTTGCTTCTCCCTGCAGTTCTTGCTTGAACGTCAGATCTTTGGAGGGAATTTGACAGAGTGCAAGGGGGCGTGGGAGGGAAGGAGGAGCACCTGCAGCACCCTGGGCGCCAGTGTCTCCCAGTCCTCCTTAAAGTCATCAGTGGAGCCTTTGCTGTTTCACCATCCCCATCAGTACTTCCCCAAGATTTTTCACCTCCAGGATTGCAGCAGGGACAGTCTGACACAACCCTCTGAGCTGTTACCATGACCGTCTTATAGGCTGGTAAACGGAAGCTCCGTGCCACGTGCCATGTCACAGCTTGAGCTTGCTTGCCTTCAATGGGTGCTCCAAACAAGTGACTGAGGGCAAAGGTGAGGGCCGCTGGAGTTGTAGGGGATCTGAGCCTGTGAACTGAGCAGAGAGCTGGGGGAATCCTCTACCCATGTACTGCCCGTCTTCGGCTCTGGGGCCAGACGGAGCAGGCCTGGAAGGGATTGCAGAGCTTCATTAGTCAGGCACCGCCTTTCCTCCTACCCAGTGCAGGGCAGCCCTGGGGCCAGCCAGGGGCCAGTAGACAGAGTCTTTGCAGGGTCCTGGAGTCACAGGCTGGAGATCCATATCGGATTCCTGGCTCTGCAACCCCAGTGGAGTAACCTGGGATCAGTTTCTTCTCCTCTTTGGGCCTTGGCCCCTGTCTCTGTGACATCCTCTGGACCATGGTGAGTTTTGGTAGGGTTGATATGTGAATCTGATATCTTTGCTTCTATTCCCAGCCTATAGTAGGGTCCCAGGAAAGGGAAGTTGTTTCCTCTCCCATGTTGCCCTCCCTCTGCCTCATCTTCAGGCCCAGCCCCCAGCTCAGCTATGTTCTCACAGGGTGAGGACAGGCATGCCCCTTGGTCTGATCTGGGGGTGTTCTCCTGTCCCATAACCCTTGGGATACCCCGAGGGCATCAGAGGTGGAGTTTTCACAGCAGGAGGGGCAGCACAGCCCATCAGTCTGGTGGCCCTGGGTGTGGGCTGGCCCTGGCAGGTGCAGGATGGGCCCTTGGAGGAGCTGCTGGAGCAGAGCACAGAGCTTCACTTGGTACAGAGGGGGCATTTTTCATCTACGGCACAGCTTTTGCCTGGCAGTGGTGACTGACCATGTCCAAATTAAAAAGGCAACATGTAGAATTCAGCCAGAGTGAGACCTGATTTGTGGGGTCAGCCTTATTCTACTATCAAGAGGGACTTTGGTAGGCTGCATGGGGCTGACTGCTTCGCTGCTGTGTGTGCTTTGGGTCCAAAGTCCCTCCCCTTGCCTCTCACCTTTAGCATCCTACCGGCGCCTGACTGTCCTGATTTTTGACAGGGGACATGAAGCTGTGTCCTGGAATACTCTGTCCTTATAGGGCGGATCCTGGGACCACATCCCTGGGGGCAGACATGGCACTCAGATACTGAGACATTGCTTGTACCTGCCTGTACCGAGGGCAATCACAGCCTTTCTCGTGCCTCTGAAGAGTATGGTGGTGGGGGCGAGGTTCTTTTGAGGCCTGTCTTTTCCACTTGGGATACTCAGCTTGGCCTTTTCAAATATGTAAGCCACTTAAACACAACTTGGAAGATGTCTGTTGGCCTCCTGCTTCCTAGGTTAGAGAAAGGAAAGGTGAGCAGTGAGCAGTGGCTGAAATCCCTGAGTACAGCCTGCCCGTCTCTCTGCCATCTGAGCAGAGGCTGGGTGTGAGGATGGCAGATGGGTGCTCCCAAGAAAAGCAGCCGTGTGGAGAATCCACTTTCAGAAGGTGAGATGTAATTGTGGGTAATTGCAAACACTGTCAAACTATTTGTCATACTTTTTCCAAGTGTTTTATCCCTGGTCATTCATAATACCGGCAGAAGCTCACGTGCATCCCACTCTTCCGTCTGTGTGTTCAGAGTGGCTGCAGGGGGCTGGGAGATGGGCCAGCTCAACAGGTAGGAGCAGGTCTGCAGATACAGATTCATGTGAGGTGGGGATGGTTCAGAATTCAGGGGTCTAAGCACTATGGGACAGGCACAGCCTGGTCCCAGCAGGAAGCAACAAATGCAGCCTAGAATCAGAAGGAGGAGGTCAGAACAAAGGGGTAGCTGCACCAACCTCAGCCTCAAGGTCCTGAGCTAGGGGTTGTTGGGGGTCGGGGTCTGCCTCCTGTAGGGAAGCCAGGGCTGGAGACTCAGGCCTTGCTCTTCTGAGGGGATTGAGATGTGTATTGTTCTTTAGTGAGGGCTCAGGGGCTGCCTGTATCAGAATCACCAAAGCTAGACTTTTTTTTTAAGGAGAGGTGCAGGCAGGAATGAAGGCAAGCAGGTAGGCAGGCAGGAAGAGAGAGGAGGAAGAAGCACTTTATTTTATTTAATTGTTCATCTTGATTGTTCCTCTGGCTCTGGGTCTTGAACCAGTGACCTTGGGATGTATGTGGACTACACCCAGAGAAGTAAACTGCTAAGTCGCCATGGTGCACCAAGGCTAGACTTTTATACAGATCCCTATCCTTCCCAACCTCAAAGGTGGGAAGGGCCTGGGAATATGCATGTTGGCAAAGCTGTTCTGACTCCTGTGCGCACTCTAGCGTGAGAAGTCCTGCCTTGGGGTAGGTGGTTTTGAACTCCAGCTGGTCCCAGTTTCAGAGAAAACCGCCTAAGACCGAGACAGGTTAGCTTGCAGTTTATGTGTTTGTGAATGATGTTCATACAGGTGGTCTCAGAGGGACAGGCTTCGTCACTCAGTGCCAGGGCCTGGACTGGCCCCTTCCTGCCCTCTGTTGTTTCTGACCCTCCCATGCCAGAGGCCTTGTCTGTGCTGTCCCATGTGGGCTGGAGTCAGTTTTGAGAGACCTGTGTGCACAGCACTGGGAACAGGCCTGTGGGCCAGGCTGTGCCTGCTGCACAGGCCTTTGCAGCCCTAGGGGCTTTGGGAAGTAGTGTCTTGTGGTTAGACTCACTTGCACGCAGGCGGTGAAGTTTCTGACATGAAGCAGCTGGTGGTCCTGGCTTGTGGGAGTGTGGGAGGCTGGAGTGTGAGTACAGTGTGATTTTGCGTTCATGGCCAGAACATGCTGGACTCACAGAATCGTGGATTGGAAAGACTTCTGGGAGTGCAGTGCCTAAAGGTGGTGGAGGGTCTTGGCTTACAAAGATTCCTCGTATAGACTGGAGTGGACAGGGCTGTGTCTATAGCCAGTGTCAGTCCCCCTACCCACATCTCGTGTTGTGTTCTGTGACACACTTGCTCAGTCTTAGCAGAAGAAATAGAGAGTGGTTGACTGGTGTGTGGGTTATGTTGGATGGGTGGGTGTGTAGATGGATGGGGGCTAGATGAATAAGTAGATGGAATTGATAGATAGGATTTGGAAAGATGAGTAGATGTATGAATGAATAGATGGATGAGTGGTTAATTGAGTTTATTTCTGGCTGACTGGTTGGGTGGGTGGTCAGTGGGAGGATCATAGATGGTGGATTGATGGGGATTGGAACTGGATAGGTAGATGGATGGGTGGATTAGACGATGGGGATGACTGAGTGGATGGATGGGTTGGCGGAGCACAGATGGGAGTAGATGGATGGTGGATGACTGAAGGGAGATATACATGGGCGGCTGAAAGAAAAGATGGATAGGTGGGTGGGAGTATAAGTATGACTGGCTGGTTGAGTGGAAGGATGAATGGATGGACAAATCCACACATGGCAGGTTATGGAGGGAGAAAGACGTGTTATTGGTTGAGAGGCGAATCAGGTGGGTTGTGAGACTAAGTAATATTAAATTAAGCTACAGCCAGATATGTGAAAATTCAGCTTCCTTGTAGGATTCAGAGAGGCTATAGTGGATCTGAGAGAAGTCAACCACCTCAGACCCATCAGGGAAAGCAGTGCTGCACCCCTCCCTGAGTCTATGCAGACCCTGTTTCTACCCCAAGAGTCCCTCTCCTGTGCCTTAGCCATCCTTGCCTGGTGGGTGTGGCCATCTGGAGTTGAGAGTCCTGGCTGGGAGTAGTTGTGCTCGTCCTGGGACCTGGATGACAGCTGTTGAGGGCAGAGCATGGCCTTTGCTTTATGGAACTCCAACCAGTAACGTGTAAAGCACAGCTCATTGTGTCCCTCGCCTGTTTCATCGATATAACTGCTCAGGTGGCATTGACCCAGCAGGGGAGGAGAATGGAGCTGAGGGAAGGTGGGGCTGGCCCAAGGTCATGCTGTTTGACAGGGACAAATCCTGGAGGCCTGGCAGAGGCTGGGGCCTCCAAACTCACTGTCACAGTGGATTAAATCAGCAGTAGGTGGGGCAGGAGGTCAGTCCTGGGAAGCACAGATGGGGCAGTGTACCCTGGCTGAAGGCCCAAGCAGAGGGTGTGTCTCAGGGAGTGTTTCCTCTGGGATGAATGAACCCAAGGGACTTAGAGACTCAGTGAGGGAGCCCGGGGTTCTCTGTGGAACAGCACATCCCATGTGGGATTCCTGTCGTTCCTGCACTAGGTCTTAGGGCGCTGGGCAAAGCTTTAGAATGACACCGTCATATTCTGACTCAGCACAGGGGAGCTGGGCAGCTGACAACCTGTGAGAAGTACTGGGAGAGGGGACCTTTGGCCCAAGACCCCAGAGCCAAGGCAGCTTCAGAAGAAATGCTTCCTTCAGAGTTCACTCTTTGGGGGATCTTCTCCCTGTGCATAGTAGGAGCGTCCTGGAGCTCACTGACCTTTTACTAAGATACCCCATTAGGAGTTCCCAGGCAGAGGGCCTGGAGGGAAGGATTTGGGAAGATACATTTTAGCAGAAACATCTCCTAGAAGACATGGAGCTTCTTTGTCTCTCTCTCTTTGTCAGGTCAGGGTTTCCTCTTCCTTGGTGGTTCCCCTTCACAGCTGGTCCCTTCCTGAAGGGCTGGAGGAGCAGATGTCTGCTGGACACCAGGCCCAAGGGGTGGAAGGGGTGCTGGTCTCCGAGGTTAGAGCACCTACCCTTTTCTGGAGCTTCTGAGATCAGGGACAGCCATGGCACCTGTCACATCCAAACCCATGTGTGGCTTATTTTATGGTGGATTTCAGGCTGTGGCAGTTGGCCTTCATCACTTCAGTCCCCAGGTACCAGCTGAAGAAGCCTGTCCTACCTCTGGCTGAAGAGCTCATGAGGCCAGGATGTGGAGCTCAGGAGGGAAGAGCAGAAGACCTGTGGGGAGGAAGGACAGGCAGCTGGACCCAAGCTGGCCTTAGCAAAGAGAGATACAGCAGGAAAACAGAAAAGTAATTTTAGTGCATTAGGCTGAAATGGGAGAGTGTTTACGGATCATTTAGTTTACGGATGGTGATAGGTTAGTGGTTAGATTAGCAGGAAGCCAGTCGGCTCAAAGGAGGGAATTAATTTATGAGATTGCAAAGGGGAAAATTGTTTGCAAGAAATACAGGGGCTTTGTTGTACTAGCATCACGTTTAGCAGAAACAACAAGCGCTGACAGGCCCGGCTGTCTATCAGGGAGCCAGCCACCAGGAGCCCAAATCTGTGGCTGGGGACATGGTGGGGGGAGGAGTTGCAGCAGAATGCTCCTGTTGAGCTACAGCCCGGCTTTCTCCGTCTCTCCCCCAGCCAGGGAAAAGCTAGTCCTGTGTATACATTCCCTGACCTTTGGCACTTAGGTTCTGAAATGGAGCTTGGGTATTGAGACCTGGGATGCCATGTGGTCCTGGGATATCATTGCATCTCATGCAAGGTCATGCTGGGCTTCACCTCTTGGGGGTAACAGAGAGCTTTCCCTGTCACAGAGACCCAGGGCTAGGCTCCCAGGGGGCTCCCTCTTGCCTTGGTGCTGCACTGCATGTGAGCTGGGTGGGGAGGAGACCTGTCCTAAGCCCTGGAGAAAACAGGCCCTGGGCCTCTGTTTGTTTAAATAAACATTCCTGTGCTCAGTTCACGTGCCTAAGATATAGGCAGGTCCCAGGGACTGGCATCCAATTCCTGCCTACACCTGGTGGTTGAGTGACTGGGGCAAGTCGTGGAGCCTCTCCGAACCTCTGGCCCCTCATCTGCCGGCATCTCAGGGCTTCAGGAGCTGACACTGAGAAGATGTGTGAGGAACCTGGCGCCGTGCCCGGTCTTGGTCCGTGCAGCATAATGGCAGCTGTCAGTATAATTACTGTATTATTAATGGCGGGGAGTGCAACGGCGTGTGCGAAGCCCAGGTTCTGGTGCCCTTCCTTGCTGCCCACCCTCTGTCCAGTCCCCTTCACAGGATGTGCCTCCCACCTGGGCCCTAGCGGCTGCTTGGCTCAGCCCCTCTGTCAGCCCCTCTGTCAGCCCCGGATTCCCTGCTGTAGCCCACCCTGGGAGGGACCCCATTGTACCAGTGGGACCAGGGTAAAAGCCCTGCATTTGGCATCCTTTGTTCTGGTTTCTTGTCTTGCAGAGCCACTTTGGTGACCCATGGCACATCAAAGCTGGTGGCCACTGCTGCTGGTGTGGCCTGGTTCCTTTGCTCCCAGCAGGAGGCACTTGCAGGAAGTCTAGGTGACCAGTGCTTCTGGGGTGGGGCAGGCGGCAGCCCCAACAGCGCTTAACAGTCTACCAGGGGCTCATGCTCTAGCCACCTTATGAGGTGACGGTGGAGAGTTCCAGGTGAGCAAATGGAGGCTGGAGAGTTGGAGCGTGTTTTCCAAGTGCAGTTTATAAGTGATGGGGCCAAAGTGGATACCTATGTCCCATGGCCTGCCCATGCCACCAGCCTTACTCTGCGCCTCTGTCCTCAGCTTCACCTGGCCCTGACCTCTGAGGTGAAGGCGGCCTCTCCACGGTCTTTAGACGGGCAGGACCAGGGTCCACTGCTAGGAGGATGAAAATAAATTTCTCTTTGGAGTTGCAGCTTGGAAGGAAAGGAAAGCAATCACATTCCCTTTGCTGGCTAATGAAGGGGAACCTGCTCCTTTGGAGGCGAGGGGTGGGCACCAATGCCATTAGCTCCAGCAGAGAACCGGACAGCATGTTTAGGGTGGAGCAGGGGACCAAACAGTGCCTTTCCTCCGTCACTTCTCTGTACCGCCATGGAAAGTCATTTTTCCAGGTTGAGGGAATTTCTATTTTGAAAGTGAAATGACTCTGATGTCATCTGGGCTTGAAGGAGCCAAACCACCTGGAAACATTTGGAGATAGCTAGAGTTGTTTTCACTCACATTTAACTTAACAGTAGCCGAGGCGGTCTGAACTTTACAAAAGTGCCCCTGTCAGCAGAAAGAGCCTGCACAGTGGCACTCAGCCAGGAGGCACTTTGCACAAATTACAAGTGCTGGGAACCGAGGCCAGTCCCAAGGGAGAAGATGGACTCCCCACTTCCTTCAATGGGGGGAGTGTGGGCTGAGTCATTGGGAACCCTCAGACCTGTAGACCCGAGGGTTGCCAAACCAAATCATTAAAAGTATATTGATGTGCTGTCAGTGGGTTTTGAACTTAACTTTTGAATCCAGAGCTCAGGTTGGAGGGAATGAGGGACAGGGAAGGAGGGAGGGAGGGAGACAGAGGGAGGGAGTGAGGGAGGGAGGGAGAGACCGATTTGCTCTGTTGGCTCAAATGTTCCCAGGAGTAGGAAGCCCCTGATATTTGACATCTCTCTACTGTTGAGTCAGAAAGGTGCAGTCTAGGTATTTGACTTGCCTGGTGGAGGGAGGGGGGGCTGTGTGTGTATCAATATGTCTTTGTTGTACGTGTGGGTCACGCCCCATGTATGATACGACAGAATTTTATGGCAGGAAGCATCTGCTGTGACTGGGTCTCACAGCTGTTCAAGGTTTTTTTTCCCATTGCCTGTTAGAAACTACATGATACAGTGCAGAGAGAATGATCTTTCACATCTGACAGTGTGAGTTTGCACTTACTGTGTGATTTCAAGACTGTTTCTTAACCTCTCTGAGCTTTGGTTTTCTTATCAGTAAAGAGGGAGTAATACCTGCTTAATAGGCTCTTGGGGAGTTGAAAAGATGTTAATCTATGATGTCTCAGCTCCCTCGTTGTCACAGAGATGCTCAGAAAATGACAGCTAGTCCCTCCTAATACTCTTACTCCTCTTGTCCTCCACACCCTGTCCTCTTCCCCTGCCCCACCTTCCTTTTGCTCTTCGCCTCCTCCATCTTGACCCACCAGGCTCTTTCAGATGGATTGGCTGGAAATCCATCACGTTCGCCTTCCCGTACCCTCTGCTGTCTGGGACAGAGTGATCTGAGCGCAGGTAACAGGCTATTACTGTGCAGACCGCTGCATGGTGTTAGCAAAGCTGGCCAAGTTGTAAATTCTCTGACTTTGGCTTTTTGGAAGCTCCAAAAATAGATATGGGGACATTTCAGGCTCCAGCAAACTAGGGTACACATGGAGTCTCTGGGACTAGATGACAGAAGGGCAACAGATGTGTCTGGTTGGGCAGAGTGGGGTTACTCTGGAGTGGCTCTTCTGGAATTTCTAGAACCTTTGCAGAAAGTTTAACGAGGCAGTGGGAGTTGGGACTCTTCTATGCCCTCTCTACCAACATACAGACACCTGGGTATCCTGAAGGGCACTGTGTCCCTTGTGCCTGGGGTCCTGGGACTCTCTGCTCCTTGATGGGTCAGGTGCAGACTGACGGAGCTGATGGAGCCCTGTCCCCACCACCCTGCCTCACTCATTGCAGAAGCTGGTCCTGTGAGAGTGGGGAGGCGGGGGTTGGGGAGGGCCAGGTCCAAGTGTATAAAGAATCCATGTGGCTCTCTCCTGAGCAGTACATTGGGGTCCTGTGAAGTAGAATCATTAGACTCTACTTCTTGGCCTGTCACTGACTTCCCTCTTGTAGGTACTTCATTCAAAGCTAGTTGCTGGAACTTTTGACCCTTTCCTCCCATATTCCCAAGATGAATTATTCTTTCTTAGAAGGACAAAGACCTGAGGTATATCTCTAGGACACAGATGCCAAGACTCTGGTGTTAATCTTTTATAGTTAGATAAAATGAAGAACATACCAGTAAGGATTCTAAGAAGATTCCTTGGTGCTGAGGGTGGGTATGGAACTTTTCTTGAGGAAAGCCCTGAACACCAGCTCTGGTATGTAAATTATCCGAATAAATTGCTGTTACATCTCATGACTGCATCTGCCTCCTTCTTCCAGCTCCAATTACCTAGTGATTTTGGGGGAAACTTCTTCCTTCCCGCAGCTGAACAGGTTCAGTCCATACAGAAGGGCACAGCGAGAAAGATAGGACAATGGGTTGTGTCTTCATGTGGGAATTCCCTCATGACTGCAGGCCTGGTCATAAGGATCTGGGTTTGGGGGTGGGGGAAGGAAGGTATAGGAACTTTCCCTAAATTGCTCTGGGACAGGCCAGAGACAGCAGAACAAGTCTGTTCCTCTGTGCACCGGGTGCTGGTTCAGATGACAACAGTGGTCTCAAGTTGTGCAGAAGGTGGAGCTGAGGCTGCCAACCCTGGAAGGTGTAGATCAGCCAGCTTGGACCTGTGATGGTGGGCTTGAGCAGAGCTTGCCAATCAGGGTGGGGATAAAATGGAATTGCTCTGTCCTGGAAACTTGCATATGACAGGGGTTTGGGATGGAGTGCAGGTGCAGAGCTCAAGAGGCCGAACTTCTTGAGGCACTGGCTTCGAAGATGCACTGGAGAGGATGGTTTCTCTCCACAAGGAGACTTTGTAAGAGGAGGAACTTCAGTGCAAACTTTGTGTGCAAATTGCACAGGTACACAGATAAGAAGGCTATTGGAGGGCATTTCCTCCATTCCACTAATTTTACTTTCTTTCTTTTTTTTTTTTAAAGGAAAGGTAAAGGCAGGAATGCAGGTGAGCAGGCAGGCAGGCAGGAAGAGAGAGGAGGAGGAGGCATCCTTATTTTAATTTAGTTGTTCACATTGTCGTTCTCCCAACCCTGGACCTGGGACTTGAACCCAGAGGTGTGATCTAGCTCTTTCAGAGGTGATTGACCCAACCTCTGTTCCACCAGGGCACACCTATTTCATGTTTTAATTTCTTAGGGGATATTCTTTGATGGTGTGGAGGCCAGAGGCAATGATGCTCATAAGAATGATCAAGATAGCAAATGCTGCCCTCTCCAGTCCAGGATTCCTTCTAGATAGGGTACTGCCAACAGAACAGATGTGGGCTCCTCTGATTGGTTACCTGGCTGAATCTGTGCCAATAGGAGACATGACAGAAAGATGCCCTGCCGAGAACTTTCTGAAATTCAGGTTTGGTTTATTTCTTTTATGGGTCGTCCTGTCTATGTGCCCTTTTTTGTTGTCCACAACTCAACCTACTTAAACCCCAGTCCCTTTCCAGGGGTAATTTTTAAAGGATCAAATGTTGCTGGCTACTTACTAGTAATGGCTTTGTGACTTATCATTAATTAGTTTGAGGAGAAGGCCTTTTAATGGGTGGAGCCTAAGGCTTTAGTCTCAGCTGGACCCTCTTTTTAACTTTGTTAAGTCCAGATGTGTTAGGACTCACCACTCACCAGATGTGGCCTCCAGGCTCTGAACCTTCCCACCTCATTTCTTCCCGTGTGACTTTGTAAATTCAGTGTTCTGAGACAGGTTCTCCTAAATCCACTAATTTACTACATAATCTTCTTAATACTATAAAGTATAGACTATTTTTAAACATAAATAGCCAAATATTTCCTTAGAAATCCTCTTACCAAGTGTATTTTATATACTTACTATCGAGCTAATATATTCTCTTTTTCCAGCACAGCGGATTTCTCTTTTAATCAATACCACCCCCAGGAGAGTTTATGACTTATGAGCAGTGACACAAACTTGCTCTGAAGCTGAATATTTTGTGTACTTATTCCACCAATACATTTGGGCATGGACTCCCCAACTCGTTAGAATAGAAAAGAACCTTAGCTTTTTTGAATGAAATATCCACAGATTCTGGAAATGTTCTGGGACAGCCGCCAAGGTCAGGGTCTCATTCCCAAATCTGGTGAACCTTATTTTAGGTCTAGGGTTTGGGGGACACAGCTGATCACTTAGAGGTGGGTTCAGTTTGTGGGTTCATAAAGCTAAAGGTAAGTAGCTTCTGGGGCAGCATCTGGCTGGAAAGTTAAGTGTCTAGAAGGATGGTGGCAGGGAAGTGGGAGAAGACCTGGTATCATAACTCTGGACATTGGAATTCACGCCCAGGTGGGAGCCAGGTGTGGGAGTAAAGAAGGTGGCCTTCTCATGCCTGCTCTGGTCAAACACACTTTAGAAGGGCAGTTCAGCACCGCGGACAGCAGCAGGACAGCCCCGTTATGTGAAGCACCTTTGATTTGGCTCAGTTCAGAATGCCAGTGGTGTCCTGCCTTCTCTCTGGAACTTTGAAGTGTTTGGGGACCTTGGGTCTCTTTATGTCATTATATAAGGACTTTGGATCTTTGTGCCAGAGGAGGTCCCTTGTTTCTAGTCTGGGAAATGGACTTACTCCTCCTGCATCCCCATCACCACCCCCCCACCCCTAACCCCGTTTCACTCACTTTCTCTCCTTTTCCTTGTCATTGCTTTTACTGTTGTCTTCTGGAAGCCAGATTCATAGCGAGGACAGAAGGGAGAGAATGGAGGGAATTGAGCTCAGACACAGGGGCCTTACCATTTGGGAGGCTCTTTTGTTTCTGGGCCCAGATTACCAGAAGTGAGTTTCCAGATAGCGTCTCTGTCTCTCCCTAGGATGAAAAGTCTTGAAGCAGATAATGGATGCCAAATGTGATTAGAAACTATTTTAAATTAGTGAGAGAAAGGTGACCGGAAGGTTACCCAATCAAAGAGCCTCCTCCATTGGCCTTAACTCAAGAGATCCTTAGACAAAACATCAGGACCCATTAATACTCACAGTTCTTGTCAGAACCAGGACCAAAGTAGGGGGTTAGCTGAGATCTGGGGCACTAGCAAGAAGGGCCCCTAAACTGGGCCAACTGAGCTGGAGGATTTTTCCTTTCAAGCTTTGTAGAAGATGTTGGACCCCAGATGTTTGCTAAAGATTTGCTGCCAGGGTCTAAGTAGAATGATTCCTGAAGGCATTTCTTCTCTGTATTCATATGTCAGGTAGAACCATCATTTTCCAAGGCTGGAGGACATGAGGAAGGAGTGTTTTTAAATGTTGAGTAAATGTTAAAGCACTAATCATCCTCCAAGTGATGATGGTAGGAACTGGACTGAAACACAGGAGTATGCATTTTGAAGTAAAAAGACACTTGTTTATGAATATGACTTTTCCATGGTCCTGTTGCAGGGTCACTGAGGAGGGCTGTGATACTCTTTGAGACACAAGTTCCTCAACTGTAAATGGGGCCCGTGCCTACCTTATGGAAGTATTATGAAGATCAGAGACGAAGTATAGTAAATATTCAATGGGAGTCTCAGTCCTCCCTTCTTAGAGGAGCCAGTCAATTGTGTTACCCTGCCTTTGAAATCCCCAGAGGGATTTGTCCATGGGAGAAGACCTCCCTGGAATACTCAGTTTTCATTGTCTCTGGTAGTTGTTGCTCCCACTCCCTCTCTGCATAAGGAAGCAGAGCTGGAGACCCTCTGTGCAGCGGAGGTCCCAGTGCTGGTGGCTCTAACCCCTCTGCTCTGTTCCTACAGTCTTTGAGGCTTCCAATGTGTGTTAGATATTCTGCTGTTTCCTAGGCAGGAGGGAATGAGGAGAGGGGAGTGAGGTCTGAGAATAGCAGGATTAAAAACTGACAGATCTTTCAAGTTTTACACAATTATGAAGCCTGGATCCATGTCACTTCAGGTCACTGTAAGAGAAATAAAGACAGTTTGTGGTACGTACCTCATGAAAGGTCCAGACACCTGATTTTCTGCTTGCCTCTAAGCACCCCCTACCCCAACTCCTTACTTTTGATGGGGTCTTGAGAGAGGTCTTCTCCCAGCAGATGGTGTACTCATAAGGGTTCTGCAGAGAAACAGAACTAATAGGCATATGTATTTCTGTCTCTGTCTCTTCATCCATAGAGGGAGGAAGGCACTGGGAGTGGGCAGTACAGTGATAGTTTCCTCCCAATTTCTCTGTCTTTGGGGTGTCTCAGTCTACAGTCAGCACCTCCCATATCCTCTGTGCTGGAGGAAATTGGACAGTGGCAGAGTTCTGCAGGGATCAGCAGATTCCTGGGTCCAGGTGCTGGTGCACATCAGGGGTGCAGAAGCAGGTGAGACTCTCTGGGACCCTAGCAACAGAGATGGGAGTAGGGAAGAATGTATGAGGAGCTAAATATGGCAGCTGAGTATGGGACATGTGGAACATGAGTTCATGTGTGGGGGAAGGTGAGGAATTCTTTCTGCCACTGTCTTCATCTTTATCAAGTCCCTGTTCACACCCTCCTGCTGTCTTGGTGCATCTGAAACACACACCATCTTCCCCAGGGAAGATTGTGTGATGTGCCAATGGGCAGAGTGCATTTTGAAGCAGGTCACTGAGTATGCAGGACAGGTAGGTGGTAATGGGAAGTGTAGTGGAGCAAGCTGTTGGGGACCTTCTCAACAGCCCCTCTGAGTGAGGTGAGAGCAGAGAGGTCATCAGCAGGGTCAGGGGCTCCAAAGGCCTGCTGCTGAAGACTGTTTGTAAGCACTTAGCAGTGCACCTTCCTGTGGCACCGTCAGTGGGCACCCTGCCTGAGCATCCGTCCAGAGAAGGAGGAATAATGGAGGTGGGACAGGGCAGTGGAACATGAAGTAATGGTCTGAGACTAAAAGGAAAATTTGTCAGACCTTCAAAAGGTCAGCAGGCATCGGGTCAATTAAGCGGGTGATAACCTTCAGAGGCAGGTCTTGGAGTGTCCAGAAAGGCACCCGGGTGCATAAGAACAGCTCAGAGCAGGCTGGTCCCCAATCCTGCCACCACCTGGGGACCCAGAAGACAGTTCGTGTGAAACTTCTCAAATCTCCCTGTTGAACCAGGTGGGCTTCTGGAGTGTTAGTGAAGTAGGACTGAATCCTGACCCCTGCCCGTACTGGCTGTGTGATTTGAGATGATGTGGTACCCTCTGGGTGATTCAGATTTCTTACTGGAACAGTTGGACTAATGAGACCCACCTCATGGGACCGTGTGAAGAGTAATGTAGAAAACAAATGTCAGGTACTCTCATGGCTAGTGGTAGTAGCTGCTCAAGATAATTTTCTCTTCTTGCCTGTCCCTACCCACTTGTGACCCACTTGCTGAATCTAATCCCTGCCATGTGGGGGAAAGCCATCTCTTCTGACTGAGCGGTACTCTACTTTTTGTTAGAAAATCTCTTTAATGAATTAAAAGTCTCTGTTTTATTTCTAACTTTTTTAATAGAAATTTTTCATGCACACGGAGAAGTAGTAGAATGGAGCCCCACTTATCCATCGCCTAGATTTAACAGTTGTTAACATTTTTCTATATGTCTGCTTCACCTATTATTCTTATTGAAATATTTAAAATTACAAACATTGTGATATTTCACTCCTAAATACTTAAGTGTGTATTCCTAAAAGTTTAAGGATGACTTCCTATATAATCACAATGCCGTTATCATTCTTAGCAGAAAAATGATTTTCATTATAATCTGCAATTTATATTAAAAACTTCCTAGTTGCCCCCAAGTCAGTGCTCAATCAAACTACGTATTGGCATTGGTTGGCATTTCTTAGAAGTCTCATCTTATTTGGACTAGTGCTGCTCAGATAGCATGTGTGCATAGGGGTCACCTGATGTTCTCTGCAATGCAGATTCTGGTTGTGGAGGGGGCTGGAGAGGGGCCCAGACTGTATCATTGCTAACTGCTGCTGCCAGTGGCTCAGAGAATGCACTCTGACTAATAAGGGTCTGTAATCATTCTCCTTTGTTCTTTCCTATGACCCTGACTTGTAGAGTGTCTACCAGTTATCCAGCCTCATGTTTCCTCTGCTGGACCTAGAGGCTGCTTTTCATGGTGTCACATAACTTGTTCGTTCACCCCTGTAAACTACTCACCTAAGACATTTGAGGTGAGATTGCATCCCACAAACTTCATCATGCCACATGAAGAGGCATGTGATTGGGCAGCAAATGGTCATTGGTCACTTGGGACCGTAGGCACGTGCTGCTGGATTGTGAGTGTCCACATTTGGGAAGGTGGGAAAGGAGTCATTCATTGCATCAGATTTTTCAAAGAGGCGTTTGAAGTTGTCACTCAGGAAAGATACCCCAGAGTGCTTCTTATACCCTCCAGGGACCTCAGAGCTGTCCTTGGTCCTCTTTCTGCCCCCACCTTCTTACCCATAGAAGCACCTCAGCAGGGTGAGAACCATCACGCTACAGGCGTGTTGCCCAGGGAGGAGTGTTTTCCCCTGAGAAGTGAGTCCCTGGAGAGAATTTGGTCACAGTCACTGCTGCTGGTGTCCAGGATCCAGCTGTAGGGACCCTGGCTAAGTATGATCCAAACCAGATTCCAGGGTGAGAGAGAAGCTAAAAGCAAAGACACTGGACCATGTAGAGTGAGGTGAGGTTTTCACTAGAGAACCAAACACCGGGCCAGAAGCCAGTGAGGCTGGCAAGTGGAGCCGGAAACAGGGTGAGTGATTCTAGTGAGAGATGGCAGCCACACTCTGGGTGCAGAGGCCAGTTTTGGGGATGTGAGGTTCGTCTTGATGGCTTAAGAGGCACAGAGTGACCTAAGACACCAGAATAGGTTCATACTGTTGAGCGAGAGCACCAGTTGTTCACATGTGGTGGACAGCTGCTCTCTTCACGGACCCTGAGGCCTTCTAGGGGCACAGAGCCTGACTGAGAAAGGGGTCCTGGGTCAGTTATCAGCGATGATGATTAAACCCTGGACCAGTGATGCCCGTGGTTCCAGTAAACAGTGCTCTGAGGCAAAGCAAGGGTCTGCGTGCTGCCTCTCTCCTTCCTAGGTTGGTGGGGCCTTTGCTGACCCTTTCCTCTGCAGAGTTGAGATCAAGGGTTGGCATAACACTCTGTGTCCAGGGCCCATGTATGGAACTGGCGGAGCCCTTGGTAATCAGATGTCAGTCTGGGTGAGATCTATGTCTACTCCCTGCTTTAAAGAGTTGTCAGGGCTGGAGAGAACTGCCCATGTGTGCCGGCTCAGGGGAAAGGTAATGCTGGATAATTTAATATCTTCTTTTATGCTGTGGCTTTGCCACACACCATTAGCACACTAGAAAGGAAAATGAATGGAAATGAAGGGTGTCAGTGACAGATAGATAGGTGAGGCTGATTGATTTTTGGGTTTTTCTGTGGCGTAACCTGAAGTAGAAAGTCCGAGAACCACTCTGAGCCAGAGCCGGTGAGGCCCAGGCAGCAGGGCCACCCTGCGACATTGAAGCTCTGGCACAGGCCTGTGCAGCTCCTAGCTTACCTGTGACCTGAGGCGTGGTCCTCATGCTGATCTGGCCCACTCATCTCCTTTGTTACTGTGGGGGGCTAGTTCTACTTTTCAAATAAGGATCGAGTCCCTTTGCCTTCCTGGGGGACAGGCGGATTCTGCAGGCCTGCACTGTGTAAACTCTGCAGAGCACACTGTCACAGAGGGAACAGGAATGCTGCTCCCCATGATGGCTCAATTCCAAGACTCCCCGAAGACCACCTGCTGGTTAAAGGTGAAGCTGAGTTTGAACTGTCTTCCTGCTTCCAGAGCTCCTGTTCTTCCTGCTGCCCCAATGTCTTCTCTGCTCTTTTCCTCCTTGCTCTCTGCCTGGGCCACACTCTGGACTCTCAGCCCATTCCCCAGGTGGGGGTGGGAACTAATCCTAGCTTCAGAGTCATCCTAGCTTCTAGAAACTCCAGATAAGGAGAGGCTAGTTCCTGGTGCACTGGGGCGGGCATCTCTGAATGTCCTAGGACTGCCATGTCCAATGACCACATTGGGTAGCTTAAAACAACAGAAATTCGGGTGTCAGCAGTGCCATCCTCCCTCTGAAGCCTCCAGGGAAGAGTCCTTCCTTGCTTCTGGTGGCTCCTAGAGGTCTGTGACAATGCCTGGCTTGTAGATGTGTCTGTTCCATCTCTGTGTCTGCCTTTACATGATGTTCACTTTGTGTCTGTGTTTTCTCTCATCTTCTTATAAGAACAATTGGCCTTTTAGGATTTAGGACCCACCCTAATCAAATATGACTTAATGAATTATATTAGCAAACACTATTTCTAAAACATAGGCCACAATCTGGAGTTGCAGTGGGCATGACTTTGGCTTTGGGAGACACTATTCAGTGCATTACCGGTCTCCCCTTTCTGGGTCCAGGCAGAGACTTGGACCACCCAAGTGGTAGGTTAGTGGTGCCAGGATTTCTGTGCCCTCAAGACCATCTTTAGCCTCTTCTCTGTACCGTCATCCAGTTGAGGGGCCACGGATGCAATGAGAATGTGGAAGTAGAATGTCAGAGGCAGAATGTCAGAATGGCTTTGGGGCAGGGAAGTGGGTTGATGGCCTCTGACAGTGCATGGGGGCACAGACATGTCCTGGATGTTCCGCTAGCTTTTTGCTAAGCCCTCAGAACCTGTGTTAGCAAAGTGCTTTTGAGTTCTTATTGTTCACATGGAGAACCAGTCCCTGTCTTGCAGGCTCTGCATGCGACAGACAAGCAGAGTGTAGTTGCAGGGCAAAATCATATGCTTTGGGCGTGCCCTGCTGGCTCAGGTATCAAAGCCCATGAGTGGGGAGCAGTCCACATACAGCCTAAGGACCTGGGGACCGGGGAAACAACTAAAATGAAAAACTAACTAAATAAAATGCATCTTCCCCTCTCCTTCCTGCCTGCTGCCTGCCTGCTGCCTGCCTGCTGCCTGCCTGCTGCCTGCCTGCCTTCATTTCTGCCTCCTTCCTTTCTCTAAAGATAAAAAGTATGAGCTTTAGATTCACAGACTTGTGTTCACATTACTGCTAGGGATGACTTTATCTCTCTGGTTACGGCATCTATAAAGCAGAGGTGATCAAATCCACCCCCCCCCCCCCTTACAGGGTGGGAGTAGGGCTGGAATGGAATAAAGTGTGGTCATTATCCCATAGCGCCACATAAATTCAAGCTACCTTTCCTTTCCAGTGAATCTGTGAGCCTCAGGAGCAGGATGCTGCCCCCTTCTCTTGTGTACTTTTCTACTTGTCCCTGGGGTTTGGTATAAAATTGGAGGCTGGTGAAGCATGAAAGATGAACAACCCTTTACTTCGGTTCCCTCTGTATGTTGGGCCTCCAGAGGCAAACTGGACAGAATCACTGCCCTCACGGAGTCCCCAGTCTAGGGGGAGCAGGACACAGGCTTGCTGGTGACTGTCCAGATTTGTGGAAGCCATGTACAGGAGTCTGTGCAGAATATGGAGAGGGAACTGGGAAAGCTTCATGGAGAATGTGAAGTGCCCGGATGAGTCCTGAAAGATGAGGGTTTTCCAGGGAGTTATATTTCAGGCATCTCAGGGGAAGCACAACAAAGGTCTAGGGCTCCCATAGAGCCTGGACAGGTCAGGCCTGGCAGGCCCCCGATCCTGATGGAAAATGGCCAGGCAGTGCCATGACCTCTCAGCCCCAGGACACGCTTTCTGCAACTCAGGGGTGAGCATCAGGTGAGGCTGACCGCACAGCTAAAGCGATGCCTTTGTCCAAGTTTTTATGTAATATACAAAAGTGCTATCACATTGGAATGGAAATAATAGACCCAAACCCCGTGGTTCTATTTTCATTCCTATATTCCCTTCCAGTGCTTGGTCCATAGGCATATTTTTAATCACAGCACAACTACAGTTTTGTTTAACAGCTTTCTTTATTATACTGTAAACATTTTTTCACTGTAGCTACAGAGTTTTCATAATTATCATTTCAATGGCTGCATAAATTGGCCATTAAGTTGATGTTCTTTAATTTATTTAAACATCCCCTTTTGTTAGAGGCTTAGATTGTTTTCTGCTTCTGGATATTATAAATCATTTAATGTTGAACATCTCAACATTGTTTTCTCAGAAAACGTGAGATTATTGAGTCAAAGAGGATGGGACATTTTCATCGTACTTGCAATTGGTAATGCCAGATTGTTTTCAAAAAGGATCATTTCCTATCAGCAGTGTGAGAAGATCAGTTTTGTTATAACTCAGCAAGCATTTGACATCCCAATTACAAACCTTTGTTGTTGTTTTTTTTTTTGTTTGTTTTATTTTTGTGTTGCTATTTTAATAGATCTGAAATGACTTCCCATTTGATTACCAAAGAGACTAAGCCTTTTTCCTTTCGTGTGTTTACTAAGGATACCACTTCACGTGTGGATTTTCTGGTCACCCTGTTCATCTATCAGCATCTTGAAGTTCTCATGACGATTGTGTGGACTCCTTATATTATTGTGTTATCAACACTCTGCCTGACACATTGCTACACATATTTTTCCCAGACTATTTTAATTTTAGTTATCTTGTTTCTTTTCTCTAAAGCTTTTGTACTTTTACGTTGTTGAAGCTGTTATCTTTTTATTTGCACATTCTTTTATCAGGAGGAAACTTGAAAAGCTATCACTCCTTCCAAAGAACAGATAAATATTTCCTGCTAAATTTTTCTTTCATTTGACTTCTCGAGTTGACTCTTTAATCTCACCACAGTTTATTATTTTTGGTGTGTTGAGCTAAGTGCATTTCTGAATTAATTACTCTTCCTCAAAGCCACCCGTGAGCACAGCGCAATTTATTAATCAAGAATTCCTTTCTCCATTGTTTGGTGATGCCTACTTTGTAATACATGAAATTCTTATGTGCAATTAGATCTATTTATGGATTTTTATTCAGATCCATTTTTCTAGTTTTGTGCCAGTTCTATAGTACTTTAATTACTATTGCTTTATAATATGTTTTTATATTTAGCTTCCTCTTTTTTGCTTTACAGAATTTCATTTAGTATTCTCATCTGTTTATTTTAAAAATGATGTTAGAATAAATCTATTTAATTGCTTGAATAAATCCTTTTGAGATTTTGATTGGGATTGAATTAAATTTATAAATTAACTTTTGGGAATATTGACATCTTTATAACAAAGTCTTCTCTTCTGGGAATGCTTATTTTCCTGATTTATTCAAGTCATATTTTATTATAACCTTCAGTAAAGTATGGGAGCTTTCGTTAGTAGGTCTTGGACATCTCTAGTTAAGTTTATTTAAAAGTAGTTACATTCTTTATTGCGTCTGTGAATGGGCTGTCCTTTTTCACTTTATATTCTATTTATGCCTACTTCGAGTCGTAGAATAAGATATATTATTAGAAATTTTTAAATTCTAGTTTTATACAATTATAATTTTATTTATTATATAACCAAGAAGGCAAAAAAAACAACTGAGGGATTCAAGAAGAAAACAAGCGATAAGCCCACGATCGCATCATTTTCATAAGCAAGTGGTTTTACTTTTTCGGTGGCTCCTTCTAGAACTTATCTGCAAACAGACGTTGTTCACAGCCGTAACCACAGTGGTGATCCATTTTGCATCCTGTGACTTCTCTTATATCATAAGCATTTTCTCTTCTAGACAAGAGTTTCGCTAATGATCCCCATTAATGGCAAGCCATGGGGACTGAGTTGGTTCGCAGACGTCCTGAGGAGTGTTTAACTGCTTGAGGGATGGGCTGTGACTGCTGAGCACGACGTGCAAGATGCTGCGATGGACGTGGGACTGGCGGAGTGGACATTGTGGGGGGATGCCTGGTTTCCAGCAGGGCTTGCCTACCCCGCAAGGTTGATCGCAGCTGCGTGAACCTCCCTGGAAACCCGAGGAGCGAGGGCTCTGAAGCGCCATCTGCAGGAGAAATGGGGGGAGACAGCTTTTGAATCAAATGAGTTGGTTTTCTGCTGTCTGGATGGATAGAGTACTCTCCAGATTCTTTGGTTTTAGTGCCAGGTGGGCACAGCGTACATCTCATTGGCATGTCCCCCTCCCTGATCATTCCTTCTCTCACATGTTTATTAAGTGCTTATAGAATGTTGTTTGATGAGGAGATACAGAGGAGCAAGGCAAGCTCAGGTGCAACCTGCAGTGTCTCAGGGTAAAAACCCCAACTTTACCTGGTGGAGAAAACTGAAGATCCATGTTAACCAGTCTCAAATTCATGATGCCAGTCAGCTTCAGGGGACACTGAGCCTGCAGGCTCTGTCATATTTCATTCGCTCTCCCATTTCCTTGACCTCCTTCCAGATCTCTAGCACCTCTCTTGCCTGCCCGCTCCCCACTAATAGACTTGCTTCTCATATATTTCATTGAAAAAGAGAAGCTGGCCGAAGAAAGATTTCTCGTGCGCACTGACTACCACACCAGCTTGTTCCTAGAGGTTGCCTAGCATTGCCGCGGATGTGGCCACGCCCCTAGAGGCAGCCCCGCCCCTGGGCATTAAGCTCCACCCTCCTCCCATCTTGCCCCGCCCCTCTCACGCCAGGCTCCTGCTCCACTAGCTTCTTCACGTGGATTTACCTTCCCTGCTCTTTCCCATCAGCTTCCCAGTGGACTGTGCAATCTCCTGCCTTAAGGAAACCCCACCATGGGCCACTTCCTTTCCATGACCACCCCATTTCTCCCCACTTATAGCATCTCCAATACCTTCTCCTTCAGTCAGTCCTGAATCTCCTTAGTTTGGTGTT
This sequence comes from Solenodon paradoxus, assembly GCA_004363575.1. Taxonomy (NCBI): domain Eukaryota; kingdom Metazoa; phylum Chordata; class Mammalia; order Eulipotyphla; family Solenodontidae; genus Solenodon; species Solenodon paradoxus. The sequence goes on along the minus strand of RJWH01002095.1, from coordinate 48,378 downwards.
CTGTCAAACTCCTATGATCCCACCTGCTGACTCCATGTCGCTTTGCCTCCCCTTACCTGACCCATTTGGGTCACCTAACACTCCTTTCTCCGCCCTTGCCACTTGACTCAGGCAGCTCTCGTTGGCCTTTCTGTTTCCATTGCTGGGGTCTTCTCATTTCTCTGATCTAATCATTGGAGTGTCCCATGCCTCAGACCTTGACTGTCTTTTCTTCTCCACTTAATACTCACTTCCCTGGTGGTTTGGATCCTTCTCCTACCTTTAACTACCACGCACACATGGATGGCGGGATCCTAAGGCTCATGTATGGTCCTCACCTCCTTTGTCCATCTGCTTTCTCTACCTGGATGACTTATTGGTTTCTCAGATGAACATGCCCCAGCTGTCCTTCATCAGCTCAAATGGCCCCACACCTTGGGACCCCCTAGTTTATCTCCCCCCCATTTCCCAGCAGTTTATCCTTCCAGCTCACCCCACTCACCACCCCTAAGTCTCCTCTCTGGTTTGAGTGCCACTCTTGCTCACCTGGTTTATTAGAACGACCTCCTCACAGGTCTCCCTACCTCTGCCCTTACCCTTCAGTCAGTTCTCAGCAGGGCAGCCAGTTGCCAACACATGACTCACATCCTGCCTCTTCTTTGAGTCAAACCCCTGCTGACTCCCCATCTCACCAGCTCAGAAGCTAATGTGATGGTACCCGGCCTGTGTATCATGGATTCTTCATCTGACCCAGTTCCTGGAATCCCTGGCTCGCTGCCTTCAGCAGCTGTGCTGCTCCTTGCTGCCTCCCCTGGGGACTCTGTGCCCCATGCTCATCCCTGAGCTTCACTAGACCCCTGCCCTTACCTCTGGCACCTTTGCTCAATATCCCTTGGAGGGTTCCCTAATTTCCTTTCAAGGCTCCTTTGCTCTTACGTTCAGTTCTTGGAGATCCCCTTCCTTGATTCAGTTTCATCCACAGTGGCGATCACCAGCTAGTATATTCTACAGCTATTTAGTCATTTTTTATCATCTCGACTGGAGCATGAGCGCCAGGACAGCAGAGATCTTGTACAGTGAGAACTGACTGCACTCAGCAGAGCGCCTGGATGTCTTTGGAATGAATGAGTGATGAATGAGTGAATGCATCCCTCCACCCTCATTCTCAGGGTTCTCCTCCCTCTGTGTGACCAGTGATAAAAGCTCCCTGTGATGGTGTCCTCTCTCCTGGAGATGCCATTCCTCTGAACCCAGGGCCCAGGGATACAGACAACAGCTCTGCTTTGTGGAGAATGCAGAAGGATTTGGCTCCAAGGACTAGTTGGAGTTTTTGTTGGTAGTGCAATATACCAAATAATAACAATAAAAAAAAAGTCCTCAACATGTAAATGACTGTTTGGCGGATCCAAGTAACCAAATCAAATGGCTCCTCTTTTATGCCCACCTTGATTCCCAAGGCATTCTCGGCACTGAATTCCTCTGGGGGCTTTGTGAATGGCCTGTCGGGGGTATTTATGGGGCTGTGGCGGCATAGGCCCCTCTCAGGGATGCCCCATGGGGGCCAGGGCAGGACATGGGGAGGTGGCCGTAGCTCCTCCCTGCCTGCGCTGATGTGTGAGTGGCCAGAGACCACGAGTAGCCCTGAAGGGGTTCCAAGGGAAGGAGGGGAGCATGTTTGTGGAAAAGGCCAGGGCTCTTGGAGAGCAGACTTTCATGAGACCTTCCCACAACTGCTGCAGCACTGTGCAGGCATGCTGTGGCACTGGGCACAGCCTGAGCTGGCATGGAGTGAGGAACAGGAGCAGATTGGAGGCCTGTGTCTACAGCACAGCTGCTTCATGGCCAGGACTCTGGGCTCTTAGGCCTGTGGTTTTCTTAGCGCCTCGGCCCTGTCTGCTATCTTTCACTATGTCCACTTGTCTGTCCCCATGGTTTCTTTTTTCTTTGTAAAGGAAAGGTACAGGCAGGAATGAAGGCCAGTAGGCAGGCAGGCAGGCAGGCAGGAAGAGAAAGGAGGAGGTGTTTTACTTCTTTTGTTTAGTTGTTTGTCTTGGTTGTCCCTGGGTCTCGAACAGGGACTTGGGATGTATGTGGACTACATTGAGTGAACTAGACTGCTAGGCCACAGGGTACTCCTGTCCCCATTATTTCTTAACACATATACTCCCACTTACATACTCACATGCACCCACCCAAAGTGTGTGAACACATTACATTTCACAATACACTAATATATACCCCGTGCTCAGACCCACGCGCCTACACTCACACACTCATTTACACCCTCATGCACACACACCCTCCCACACCGAGATCCGCCCACATTCAGACACACGTGCACACAGTCTCACACACCCACCTTCACACTCACACCCACCCCTCCTCCAGAAAGAAGCACCTTGTTCCCAGAGGAGAGGGAGGAGGGTCCCTGGTTAAGGTACAAACTTGGGCTCAGAGGGCTCTCAGCCCAGGGCCAGCAGGCTAGTTTGCCTCTGAGGCTCAGAGGAGGTGCCTGCTGATACATCTGGCGACTGCGGGCATGAGCTCAGCAGCAAATGCAGTCAGCTCTGTCCCGAGGACTGAGCCTTTCTTCCCAGTGCAGCGTGCTTCCCTGGGGCGGATGGCTGCAGGGCAACAAAGGAATCCATTTTCCTTGTCACTCTCTCACTCTGTGCATCTTGGCTGTGTCAGTCCTGACAAACTCTTGAAATGGAGCTTGCAGATGAGCAGACGAAGAGCTCCCTGCAACTGGAGCCCATGGATGGGGTCCCTCCCCGCAGCAGAGCTGGTGGGTGGAGTGCAGGGGTGCCGGTGCTCGAGTTAGTGCTGGAGGTGGGCCTCCTTCTGTGGACAGGCCTGTAGCCTCTGTTTCCCTGTCTGTGGAGGGCCTTCTGCTGAGGTGTGTGTTCTGCAGCCTCGCTGTCTGCCTCGTTCCAGCGTGAGCACCCCAGACTCCAGGTGATGATGGCGGTGAAGGGAAGGAGGAGGCTCTGGCCTGGTCTTGAGTTCTTCTGATTGTGGAGCCTGATCGGGTCACTACTCTTGGTTTTCTCCATCAAATGGAGACACTAACCTTTCCTCAAGGGCTGGAGAGCCAGCTGCTCTCACCTGCAGGACCTTGAGGTGCGCTGTGTCTGCGTGTAGCTGGTTTGGGGCGAAGTAGAAGCACTTCGCTTTGGGATTGGGCCTGAGCTGGGTGCCAACTTCATTCTATGGAGCATCCCCTCTGGTGGAAACAGAAACTCAACCGTGGGAATCTGGTGCCTCTGTTGCTCCTCCGTGCGCCTACAGGCACCCGGAACAGGACAGCCAGACTCCCACCGCCATCCTTGGGGCGCTTTCTTTCTAGGGCTGCTCTTTCTGGTCCGGGCCCCAGGGATGCCATGTGGCCTGATGCAGGGGCTCTGGGGTTCCACTCCTTCTAAAAGCATCTGGAACCAAAAGGAAGTTATCTCAGCAACTCCCATCCTCCATGTCTGGTCCCGTGATGATTTTGGAAGTTAAATGCTGAAAATAATTTTCTCTACACCCAGCCCTTGCTCACCCCATGCTGTTATTTCCTGACAAATTCTGGCCTTGCATGCTATGCCTTTGCTGTTTTCTACCCTGGAATATCCTTTCAGGGATTGTTTGGATGCTCTTCTGGGGAGCTCCCCAAAGCTGTCAGAGAACACTCCTCTCTTAAGTGCTCCCATGAGTGCTTTGTGGTTCCCCTTTGTTTCACCAAACATGGATTTATTTATTCGTCACTGAGTTGGCTTCTTTTGCAGGCACAGAAAGCTGTGTGTTCATACAGGCTTTTTTACTTGAGGTGATAGAAATCCAAGTTAAACTGGTATAAGTAATAGAAGGCAGGTTTTTGAAGCTTAATGACAAAGTTGTTCTAGGATGTTTTGCTTCAGGCATGGCTGGATCTAGTGGTTAAATATCCTAAAACCGCTTGCTCTTATTTTCTCTTTTGTTCTTCCTCTGTGTGTCTTGATACACCTCTCTTTTCAACTGACTTCACTCAGCAATGTGCTCCTTCGAGTTCTATTCTGGGGCATATGTTCCTGGGTGCTGGTTAGTCTCTGTCAGAGTTTGAGAATTAAGTGTAGTTTGGATTTGACTGTTTTGTCTCTCGCAGTCAACATGGCGGTGTCCACTGGTCTGCTGGCCTTGAGTGACAAGGTCGTAGGAGTCCATCTATCACACTTGTACTTTTGTTGAAGGTAGGCTCTTGGGGCCAGGTGAGAGGTGAGCTGTGTGCGAGGCAGGATGTGTTTCAACCACATCTAAGCCCAGGCATATGTAAGTGAGGTGAGGTGTGTGTAGGGCCAGCTGAGTGGGGAGCAGGACTGAGTGTTGTTGGGAAGCCACACAAAGCCTACCATTCTCCTGCAGCCTTCGCTCCAGAGCTTTCCAGGGTGCTTGCAGCTGCCAGAGAGACTTAGAAAAGGACCATGGCAAGGTTGTTTGGCAGTTTGCATGCTGCAGTTTGGGGGCTTTGGGCTCCCAGTTTGACTGGGAACCTGAAAAAAAGAGGCACCATTTTGAGGAGGCTACAACACGATCAAGATTTGTCCAGAATTCACTTGAAGGGTCGGTCTGGGTGTTCAGAGAACTTCTGGGTCCTTGTGAGGTTCTACTTGGTTTCTAGTTTCTTTCTTAAAATTTTTTTTTATTGCATAAATTTGATTTTACACATTAAAATACACTCGTCTGTGCAGGTTCCCTGTATGTACAGTTTCCCTGTTCCTAAGATGTGTGTCAGCACACCCTGCCCTCCACCAAATTATCAAGAGGTCTTCACCATTGTCTGGTGGGCTCCGCCACCACTTCCCCGTGGCCCCCCATCCCATTCCCTCTTGGTAACCTCATTCTATTGCAAGTGCCCAAAGGTTCGCTTTGTTTCATCTGTTCCTTTGTTGTTGTTATTCTTGTATTCCTATTCCACCTATGAGTGAGGTCATCTGAGTCACCTCGAGCAAATTTTCTAAAGTGAATGGTGATCGCGTTCTAGACTGACAGTGTCCATAGAAACCTTCCTTGTGGGCGTATGGCCCATGTCTTGAATTGAACATGGCTAGAGAGAACTTCTCCCCTCAGAAATGTACACGAGTGCACACTCTTTAAACAAAAGGCAACTCGATTATCCTGAAATGGTCCTAATTGAAGACAATGGTCTCTCTCAAACTCCTTGAGCAGGCTCTGCCTGATCCGGCCCGTGCAGGGGGTTATTTGTTCTGGAGACACTGGGGTCTCTTGGTATTTGCTGCTGAGCACAGCTTGGCACAGCAGGATGGAGCCTCACAGTTGGGGCACTGACCTCTGGTGAATTCAGTGCTATGGTTAGAAGTGAGAGTCCTGTCCTCACTCCTATGCACAGCCCCAGGTTCTGCTGCCCGTGGCCTGGCTGCTGGTAGAGCATCTTCGGCTGTTGTGAGCAGCCATGGTGCCTTTCCCCCGGCTGGCAATGGTATGACTTGGCCACAAGCACTTTTGATGGAGGCACAACATGACAGGGACTGAGCAGCCATGGAGGGCAGCCCAGAGTGTGTGTCAGAACTGGAGGACTGGACCCTGGACCCTGGAACATGGTCCCACAGTGGTACTGACTAAGGAGGAATTTCCTGGAGTCTCTTTATTTATCGTCTTTTGATTGCACCCTCCTCTGACTTGGGTGTCTAGGTGACCTTGAAAATCCTGGTGCAATTGTTGTTCAGAGATAAAAGCACATGGCTCAGAATTTAGGCTGGTTACATGAGATTCCATCCAAGCTGAGAAACTTCTGAGAGTGACAGGTGCTACTATTAGTAATTATTGGCAGCCAACAGTGCCTCCAGGCTGTGCTGGGTGGACCAGGGCTGTGGTCACCCCACGGGGGGCCTCTGAGGAGGCTGCTAGCCAGCCCTGGGAGGGCTGTGATTCCATCCTGCATCCATCTCATCCCATTCCAGGATCTTAACCATGTGCAGAGCTGCTGAGAACTATTCCCTCCTGCTCCTGGTGGAGTACCATCCGTGCTGCAAATTCCCACCTGGCTTCTCCTGGCTTCACTCATGGGAGGAACCTGGGGCCGTGTGGAGTGCATGCTGGTTTCCGTAAACCTGGAGAAAAGGCGGGAGAGGGAAAGATACTGGCACAGTAACCTTTTTCTTCATGGCAGAATCATGGTGACTGCCTCCCTCTCCATCCTCAACCATGCAGACACTAGTACACATCTTTCCTAAGTCCCTCATGAGGACGAGCTCCCGGGGCTGCTGCTGGTTCTGATTCAGGCTCATTACCATCCTTTTTCACTCATCTGTAAGATGGGGAGAGATTAAATATCTGTTGACTCATGGGGTTGTGGTGAGGACTAAGAGCTTGTGTGCATACAGCTATACTGTCCACATAGATCTGCATGTACATCTAGTCTATACTGCTATCTTCTTTATACATGCATCTAATTATATACCTACATCTATATTTACCTGTCTCAGAGGGTGCCTGGCATACAGGAGCGCTGCATTTGTTTGCTGACTTGATTACTCTGACTAAAGGTCAAGTGCTAGTGCAGTGCTAGGTCTCCCTGAAGACCTGAAACTGCCTTCCCCACGCTGCCCACCCACACTGTCCTCTGTCTCCTCCTTGGCCTGCACTGTCCCCACTGCAGTCAGGTAGCACATATTTCCTGTCTGGTTGACCTGTACGACTGGGGCCCTGGGCATTTAAACAGCATGTTTGTGTGAAACTGCTTCCTTGGTTTCTGAAGTCTCCCTGGCTGCAACCTCTTGGTGTTGTTAAGAATGTCATATTTGGTTTAGACAAGCATGTCCCCAAAGGGCTTCTCTGTGAGCATCACATACAAGGCAATCCTGAAGATGCCTCCAGGAGCGGCCCTGCTCGCATCAGAGACAGTGGGAGGTGTGTCTGGCCCCCAACCTTTGTCTGTGGCAGCAGTGTCTTGACTTGGGGGCTGCAGGGCCTCACCAGCCTCTGAGCCTGATATTGCGGTGCTGGGGAGCAGTGTTTTTAGAAGCATCCTGGACCCTCCTCTGGACTGGAAGGGCCAGAGGCAACCTTCCTGACCTCCAGGAGGTGGTCCTCACCTTGTCCCGATGTTGCCTCACCATGGAGGGAGAACTGTTGACATGTGGAGTGTGAAGCCAGCAGAGAACACCTGGGGCTGATTGCAGGCCCGGCCTCATTGCACCCTTTTACAGGCCACAGCAGTTGTCCCTATTGTGCAGATCAGGACACTGAGGCCTAGAAAGACAAGGCTATTCAGGACATTCTGTGGAGCAGGCCAGAGCCAGACGAGACTGGCCATACGCCCACTTTTCTCCTGTTCTGGGTGCCTGCTCAGCCCCACTCTGCCATCTGACTGTATCCCCTCTGCCATGACTCTGCCCTTTCCCCGGACTCTATGATGGAGGATAGGTATGTGCGCATGCAGTTTCATGTGTGTGCAAGTGCAGGGGTGTGTATGTGTGATGTCATGTTTATATTTATGTTTCCTGATTTGCTTTAGCTGTTTTTTATTTTATTTTTAACCATGTCTCCCTTGAGCTCTTGAGCACAATTAAGAGAGTTCTAAAGTTGTTATCTACTAAGTCTGATGTCCAGTCTTCAGGGATGGTTCCCGTAAATTTATTTTTTTCCCTTGAATGGGCTATAATTTCCTGTTCCTTTATAGACTTTTGCTGTTGTTACTGAAAATTGGAACATTAAAAAAATTCAGGCATTTCGATATTATAAATTAAATTCTCTCCCTTTCCCAGTATTTGGTATTTAAAATTTTTTTTTGGCACTTTTAGTAGTTGATTAGTGATTTTTGAAAAGATTGTATGCTGTGTTTTATGTGGTCACTGAGGTCTCTTCTCCTTCAGATGTGCTTAGCTCCTGTTTGACAGATAATTTCCCTGAATGCCAAGAAATTACATACAAAACAATACAGAGCATCACAACAATAGAAGGAAAAAATATGAAGAAGCCCTAAACATGTCTTTCTCTTTGAAGAGAGATCTGTACTGGGAAACTCCTTCAACGGGGAGCCAGGCCTACAGTGAGTCTACTAGAGGCAAAACCTTAAGGGTCTTCTGAAGACTTTTCCAAACACACATATTTTCCTCATGCATAGGGTGTCTTTCTAAATTCCCTCATCTGAATGAACGCTTTGTAATGTCCTGAGTTTCTGAAGATTCTCTCCTAGCTTTTCCTCCTAGGCCTCAGACAGTCAATTGTGTGTCTCAACTGTATCTTTGCCCGCGATGTCTGTGGATTGGTGGTTCTTTTGCAGTGTTTTAGCCGTGCTTGCTTTTCAGTCTAAGTTCTGACTTCGGTGAAACGTTGATGAGTGTCTCACATCAGTCGTCAGGCAGCCCCTAGACAGCATGTCACCAACATAGGCTAATTTGTGAATAGAGTCTGCTCTGCTCCCTCTGGAATTAGAGATTAGGGTTTCTCACTGGTAATACATTTGCCACCATCTCAAGACTGCTGCCATGTTGGAGAGGAAGGGATCAAGGATAAATAAGAATGTCATGTTTCCTACTGTTTTCAAGTGGTCTTTTTTTTTTAATATTTAATTATTATTTAATTATTTAATATTCTCTTGGTTGCTGTAAGCCTTTGATTATTTTTCCCACAGTTCTGATACAATTGGTTTTGATAATTTCTGTTTTAAAAATGTTTCTGCCGATTGATGAGGCTTAGAGCTGCCTGTTTGCCATTTTCCTCCACCTTCATTTATTGAAAGATATTTTTGCTGGGTATAAAAATCTAGGATGTAACTTTTTCTTTTAGTCCATTAAAGATGCTGCTCCATCGTGTTCTCTTTTGCACTATTTATGATAAATACTGTCATCTGTGTCTTTGTACAAAAATATTCCTTATTTCTTTGACTGCTTTAAGATTTTCTCTATAGTCTGGTTTTGAACATTTTGATTATGATGTGCCTTGATGTAGTTTTTTTCTTCATGCTTCTTGTGTGTGGGATTTCCTGGGAGACTTAGGTCTGTGGGTTTATAGATTTTATAAAATTTGGAACATTTAATGAATTATTTCGTAAATATTTCTCTCTCTCCTCTCCTCCACTCTCCTTCCCTCCTTTACCCACCCCTCTCCTCACCACTGTTACCTTCCTCTTACCTCTCCTCCCTTTCCCTCCCCTTTTCTCTCCTTTGGGACTCCAATTACATATATGTTATCTCATAGCTTGAAATTATTCTTTTTTGCCTTTGTCCTTCCTTCCTTCCTTCCTTTCTTCCTTCCTTCCTGCCTCCCTTCCTCCCTCCCTCCGTCCCTTCCTTCACTCCCTCCCTCCCACTTTTGCAGTATTTATTTTGAATACTTTTCTTTCGCTAGTCTTTAAATTTCCTAATCTTTTCTCTTGCTATGTCTAATATGAAATTAATCCAATTTAGTTTATTTTTTTATTTACAAAATTTTAGTTTCTAGAAGCCTCATTTGTATCGCCTTAAAAGTTTTTCATGTCTCATCTTAACTTTTGAATATATGGCATGTAATAATAATGCTTGTTTTAATAGCCTGTCTGCTAATTTCAGTGTCTGTGCCAGTACTGGTTTGGTTTTATTGTTTTTTAAATTAAACATTTTATTGAAGGAACATTGCATCATGCCAGTATATAGGTTTAAGATGTGCATCATTATAAATCAGTGTCTCAATGTAATACATTAAGTTCACCACCAATGGTCCATTCTTTCCTTCATCATATAATTGATCTCTTTTATCTGATTTGCCCACCCATCCCCACCTTTTTTCTGGTAACCACTATTTTGATTCTGTAGACTGAAAGTCTATTATTGTTTCGATTTTGTTCACTTACTTGTCTGGTTTGGTTTTGATTGGTTGCTTTTTCTCTTCATTTGAGTACACTTTTCTGCTTCTTTACATACCTCATGAGTTTTGACTGGATTATGGACATTGTGATGTATATTTTTGCATTTTTAGAAACATTCTTGAACTTTATTCTAGGATGCAGTTAAATTACTTGGAAACAATTTGATCCTTTAGAGTCTTGCTTTTCCCATTTGTCAGGCAGGGCCGCTGCTATTACTGCTGTGGAAACCCATTCTGACTAATCTACCTAGTGTCTTTTGAATCATAAAGTTTACCAAACTGGTTTGAAGTAGGCGTGACTGTTTGGGACTATTTTCTCAAATCTTTTTGGGTGGTTATGTCCTTGGCTTTGGGAAAGAGTCACATTGCTGAAGACGTAAATGTGATCTTCTGGAAAAATCACCAAATTTCTCTGTGTGCATATCTCTTTTTTCTGGAGTTCAGTTCTGTGAACTCTCATTCCTTGGTCTCTCTGGATTCTCAGCTTCAGATCCTCAACTCAAGGCATTTACTGGATTCTGCTTGTGTCACATCCCTTGTCCACCACATGTCAACCTGGGGACCCTCTTAGGACAGTAATCTGAGACAATCGTAGGGCCCATCTTGCTTTATTTTAGTCTCTAAGGGATCACTGTCCTTTGTTGCCTCATGTCCAATGTCTTCAAAACCATTATCATATATTTTATCCCCTTAAAAAACCTGTTTCAGGAGGGAGGGTAAATCTGTTCCCTGTTTCTCCATCTTGGTTAGAAGCAAACATCCAAATTATTATTATTTTTATTATTATTATTTTTTTGAGCGAGAAGGAAAAAGCACTTTATTTACTTTTATTTAGTTGTTCATCTTGATTGTTCCCCTGGTCCTGGGATATGAACCTGGGTCCTTGGGCTGTACATGTATTGTGCTTGGCCAGAGGCAGCAGACCCAACTGCAACCCCACTCAGACCCACCAAACCGTTTAAATTTAGTATATACACAATGTTGTACAGCCATGACCTCTACTTCCAAAACATCTCCATTATCCCTGGAAATTCTCTATTTATTTCCTATTTGACCACTGGTCAGGAGGGAAAATTTCACCCTATGCTTCTGAATTCTTCTCAGGCTTCTTGAATAATCAAATTAATATTGGACAGATGATATGTCTTGCCATATAGATGAGTTTCTCCAATAGAAAGGTTATTTTTGGTGAAAATTGTAGTTCTGGGTAATATCCCAATTTTCATTCTAGGTAGTTAAGGGAGTGGTAAAAGTTTCTTGTGAGCCTGTAGGATCTTGATTGACTTCAGCTTGAAATAGTCCACATGCTAAAGTAATACATCTTGGAAAGACTGGTTCTAGATATTTTTGGGAGGCCTATTTTTTGCCACCCTCTCTCTAACAGATTCAGTGTATCAGATAATAGGAATTGAGATAATTGAATATTAAAGTGAACTTTTATGTTTATCTAGAGAGGATTTATACTGTATTTAGTATTTACTTTAACTGTAGTTTTCAGAAGCTTCAAAGTTTGCTAAAGGGCCTTTGTTTTTGTTTGCCCTGTAGTCTTCGGGTTTTCATAGTCACGCCTTTCTAAATAGAGTCTTTGTCTTGTAGTTTTCTCATTTGTGATTCACAGTTGTTACATTGGTGCCCTGTTGTGGTGGTAAGGCTTAGGGGAGGGCAGCATTTGGTAGTCCTGTGATTAAATCTCAGTTTTTTGTTCTGTTTTATTTTAAATTAGATAAAACTCTGAGCTGTGACTTTCATGTTATAAGAGTTTAACCCTTTTTTCTTTTCTTATATGATAAAGACTGGAAGGGCTATATTTAAAAATGGTTACTTTTCCATTTTCCCTGCTAGAAGTATGAGGGGAATTTTTATTGCATCTTCTCCATAAGAATATAGGAAGGCTCCTGAAGGTAAAACTTATGGAATTTTATGGGCCTCCTAAGACAGGGCCCCCAGAAGTTTTAACTCCCAAGCTTCTCCAACATCAGTCTCCAGCAGTTCATTAATTATCATTTAAATTTTCCACTACCAGTTACTGGATAGGCTCCAGGGACTTGTGCTTCTGGTAAGCTGTGATTCTCTTTCACCTGTCTTTCTAATTTTCTTTTTCTTTTTAAATTTTTTTACAAGAATTTAAAAAAATGAAAACATGGAAAGTTTACATGTAATTGTGAATTACATTGGGATACTAATGTAAATGGGTTGAGTACTCTAAAACGTATCCTGGGAATGAAAGCTGAATATCTAAGGAAGGAACATGTTGAAAAGATGGAACCTCTTCCTAAGGTTGGGATTCTTGTCATCTAGAGAAGATGTAGTTGTTGTCCATTGGTGGTGAAGAAAGTTACTGTGTTGTCTTGGGTCAGGACTAGTTCATGGAAAGTACACAGAAGCTACCAGGCAAAAAAGGAATATTTACACCGTGTTGTTGATGAGTTGTACTGATGAACAAGGACTGGAAGCAAGAAACTGTGCTGAAGATTTTGATTTGACCAAGGCTGGCAGACGACACCCACTATGGTGCATTTGCTGTCTTACTGTTTTTCTGTGGAATTTCTTTATGCTTTATAGAGCATCCTTTAATATTTTTTGCAAAGCTGGCTCTGTGGTGATAAACTCCTTTAACTTTTGCTTGTCAGAAGAGGTTTTTATCATTCCTTCAGTTCTGAATGATAATCTTGCCGGATATAGTATCCTAGGTTGGAACTCCTTTTCTTTCAGCAATTTGAATATATTGTGAAATTTCCTTCTGGCCTGTAGAGTTTCATTTGAGAAGTCTGCTGACAATCTTATGTGAGCTCCTCTGTATGTGACATGTTTTTCTCTGGCTGCTTTTAATATAGTATTTATTTTGTATTTTTGACATTTTCATGATGATGCACCTAGGTATATTTCTGTTTGGGTTTCTTTTGTTAGAAACTCTTTGAGCTTACTGGATCTGGAGGCTTGCTTCATTCTTCAAATTGGGGAAGTTCTCATCTATCATTTCTTCAAATATGGTTTCTGCCCCCTTTTCTTTCTCTTCCTCTGGGACCCCTATGATGCGAATATTGTTCCTTTTGAAGTTATCAGGGAGGTCTCGAATGCTGTCTTCGGTTCTTTGAATTTTTTGATCTCTTTGCTGGTTTGCTTGATTGAGTTCCTCTGTCCTATCTTCCAGATCACTGATTCTGTTGGAAGCTTCATCCATCCTATTGTTGAATCTCTCTGTTGGGTTCTTTAATTCAGCCATTGTGTCTCTTACCTGTTTGATGTCTTGTTTTAATTCTTTTCTTTCCTTTCTGACATTGTCGTTTACTGCCTCTACTGATTTCTGGATTCTCATGAGTATGTTAATCACTGTTACCCTAAATTTCCCATCAGGTAATTTACATATGTCTGCTGTATTCAGATATTCCCCTGGGTTTTTGATTGGATCTATCATTTCACATACATTTCTATGTACCTTTGCTCTATTCGGCGCCCTGTTTTTATTTCTGAGGGTTTGGTTTCCCTGGTGTTGTGTAGGTTTGATTTGCCCAGGATTGGCAATCCGGCTGCAGTTTCTTCTCTACCCACAAAGTGGCGCTCGTGAGCAGCATAGAGGTTTGGGACTGCCTTCTCCTGTCTTCCAGGGGGTGGGGCATCCAATGGGCGGGATTTCCAGTGGGCCAATGCATGGTGGGTGGGATTTCTGCTCAGGGGACCCCAGGCTCTGGCATGAAATGCTTGTGGGAGGGGTTTGAGTGCTTTGGCTGATTTCCATTTATGGCGGCACCCAGCGCAATTTCACCACATGGGCCCCAGTTCAGCTCCTGGTAAGCTGGCTCTCCTTTCCCTCCCAAGTGGGCCCTCCGTGGCTTAGAGTCTCAGCCCCTCTGGGCCCACCTCTCACTGCCTCAGCAGCTGGTCCTGAAATCCCTGGCCTCTGTCCCACCACGTGTCTGGAGACCCCTGAACTCTGTACCAAATCCAGATCTGCTCCCTAGCTGAGAAACGGGCTTGGCGCCCCCACCCACAATTAGTTGTCAGTTGATCCTGTTTCAGCTGAAGTGCCAGTTGTTTCTTGTTGTTTGTCTCAGGAAAATAGGTGATTTTTTTTGTTTTTTTTTGATGTCTGTGGGGAGCGACCTGAAAGTGTGTCCTATCATGTCACCATCCGGAAGTCTCTCTGTTTTTAATATTGATGAATGACGCTTAACTTATGGAGAAATAGAGGGATGAAGATGTAGGGCATGGTGGAGAGGAGACCATCACTGGGATGGGGTGGGAAGGAATAATTTAATTACTTAATCTGCTACTGTTTGCCAGATTTCTATGGTTGTTGGGTGGAATCATTCATAGCCCCTGCCTTCAAGGAGCCCTTGATCTGAAGGGGTGAAGAAACTGGTTAATAATTGTTTTAATCAGTAAATTCAGTTGCTGAGACAAAACAGATGTTTTATGTTTTTCAAACTATGAAGAATTAGATTCATTTAAAACGTTTTTCATTGAATGCAATTATAAATGCTCTTCTAGAAAGGCCAACAAATCAGTATAGATTTGTTCAGTCATTAAGGGACGAGGATGGTTAATTTTGTGAATAGACTAGGAAAGAGCTTGAGGTCTAGGGTCAGAAGATCCATGTGCGAGCATTGTTTCCTGCAGGGAGCCTTTGTGCCTTGTGTGCAGTAAAATGGGGTAAGAACAGATATCATGCAAGGATTGCAGAGATCTTCATGGTAAGCACCCAGCAGGGTCTCTAGCACCTAGGAGGTCAATGCAGGTCAGGGTTCAGGTGCCACAGAGGTATCAGAAATGGCATCTGTCAGAATTCTTTGTTTTTTAAGGTGTGTTTGTGGGCATAACTCAAAGCATTGTGTTGGTGACCTCAGTAAGCCCAGCATACCAGGGGCTTGGGGGGGTCTCTCTGTGCCCTATGTGGGTGACAGGTGGCATCCTCTCAGATAAAGCCTGATCCAGGCTGGCTAGATGGGGCCTCAACCTGCCTCTACCAGCTCATGGGGCTCAGGCGGCCTCATCCCATTTCCCAACCACAGGCATCTTGAAGCTAATCATGGACCACGAGCAGTGGAGGATTCCCAGCGTGCTAGACAATTTATACTCAGTGTTTGTATTCCAGGTATCTTAGGAATGCTCTGGGAGACAGGTATTGGTGAATCTGTTTTATGTTCAGGAAGCTTAAATTCACAGAGGTAAAAAACTAATTTAAGGCTGTGACTATAACTTAGCTTTGATTTGCACTCAAGTTTTTCTGCCTCTAAACCTCAGTGTTTCTAATATGCCTCACAGTTTCTCTTCCTTTCCTAATTGAGTCATGTGTTCATCATAACCCTCTGAAACATATCTAGGAGTAGACTCATTTAGAAAGGCAGCCAAGGGCAGGTTGGTTGTGTCCTTCAGAGAGTCCCATCACCTTTGATGACCTGGTTAAGGCACAGGAAACCCTTGTTTTCTCAGGCTTTGCATTGCTGGAATAGACTCACCCATGTGGCCATAGTCAACTTCCTAGAAGCCTTGGTGACCTGTTCCTCACTCAGGCTACATGTCCATCATGGGTTGGCTTGACAGCTCTGCCAGCCTCTTGCCATCTTCCTCACTCTAAGAACCACGAGGAGCAGCCACAGTCCAAAAACACTGTTGGTGTTACTGGTAGAGAAGTAAGAGCCAGCTCTAAAACTTCTGCTTGGAATGAATGCTCTGCCCCATCCCATCAGTGAGCTCCCCTGGGTGCCTGCTCTTTAGAGCTCTTCATCTCTGGAGTTCATCATCAGGAATAGTCAGATCCTCAAGAGAGGGATGCCTCTGGGTGAGAGGAGCTGTGTGTGACCCAGGGGAGCACAGGGCATGAGGTTATACGGGGATGTGGACACATTACACTCAGGGAGAACTGCAGAGCGTGTAGCAGCTGAGACTCTGTGCAGAGATAAGAAATCCCCAACAAGGGGCAAGAGAGGATGAGACTCTGCAGGCTGAGGGACAGGGTGTGCAACATCATGGAGACGGAGGCCATGGTACTGGAGGAATGTCAGTGGCCTGTGTATTTAGAGCCCGGGGGTCCTACGGGGATGTGTTGGAAAGAGGGAGAGACTGGAGAGACAGAGCAGCCAGGAATGAGGCTTTTGTAACTGGGCAGAATGTCGGCTGTGGAGTTCTGGCCAGTGGGTGTGGTGGACTCTGGGAGTGCCAGCCTACGCACCCCAGCAGGTCCCCCCTTGCTTCACGCCTCAGCCCAGCCTGGGTGGCTCAGCTGCAGAGCAGGTCTAGACCTTCCTGCCAGCCCAAAGGCCCTGCTGTTCCCCCAGGGGGCATGAATCAGCTCCATTCTTCAAGAACAAAAGCTCCTGGGTTGCCAGGGAGATGCGGGGCTGCCGCCTGCACTTCCTGGAGCTGCCATTTGGTATTTGGAAGTGATGGGCACGCAGTGCCAGGAGCCCTGTTCTAAGCAGGGTGGGGCTGTGTTGAGCCACCTCTGCTGATGTCATTCATGTTGAATGGGATTCTGGGAATCAGCTGAGCAGAGGTTCTGGTGTAGGACAGACTTGGGCTTGAACTTGGCTCTTGCTCTTGATGGTTTTGTCAGTTTAGCATCTAATCTGCTCTCTGTTTCCTCACATTGTTTAGGGTAATTACATCCAGCTTGCTGCCTGACTGAAAATTTCATGCAGGAGTAGGCGGCAAGTCCTCCGTCCATTCATTAATTCAGCATGTGTTTGTTGCCGTCTTCTGTGTGCCAAGCCTGGCCCAGGGCTGGAATCCAAGTGGTGACATGAGGCTGATGTGGCCCTCTGCTGAGTGGACATCCTGGCTGGTACTGTGCTGGGCACACGGGGACACTCACTAAATGGTGGTTACCATTGTTTTTGAGATCAGGAGTTCTGTGGGTCCTGGAGAGGAATCCCTTCAGATTCTGAGCATTTCTGGCAAGATGAGATATGGGAGAGTCCCATCCCTGGGTGCCAGGCCCCTGCTGTAAAGAGGGTGGAGCTCATGACCAAGCTGCCCCACCAGGGCACTGAGACAAGAGACAGACACTCCAGTGCTCAAACTGGAAGTCTCTGGCTGTGAGTCCCAGGGCACAGGCAGCAAGAGGGTTTTCTGAGTTGGAGAAAAAGCTGTAGCAGTAGGTTTGGGGCTTATCATGGAGGCACAGTCCAGGGCCGAACGGGTGTGTCAGGTGTGTGAAGCGCTAGGAATCCTTGTAGTGTATTTGGGAGCCAGATGCTGCTGTTGTGGGGTCACTGATGGCATTTGCGGGTAGTCAGGATAGTCAGGATGCCATGTGTACAGATGTTCCGTGATGGTACTTGGGAGAGAGAGACAGGGGTACTCGGGAAGCTTTTTGTTGGGGTCATTGTTGCTGTGCATTGGGGTTTGATGGGAGGTCCTGGGTCATAGCTAGGCCCATGGATGTGTTGATGAGTAAGTGATGATGGGATATTTGGGGAAGATCATTGATGGAGTGGTGAGGGGGGAGAGCTGCAAGGATGGGGAGGGTACCGTTGACCAGGGAGCCCGATGTCTGTCTGTTTCTTGTGTCTTCCCTGGGGGGCAGCTTGGGCCTCAAAGGTTTCTGGGCAGAGAGGAGTCCCTGTGGTCTCAGCCTGGGGAACAAGGGAAGTTTAGTGGGAGGCACGGAAGGGAAGAGGCCTGAGCCAGGGCAGCCAGGAACCTGGGTGTGGGAGGCAGGGCTGCTGCACTCGACTTCGCAGCTCCTCAGGGTTGTTACTCGCTGTTGTCACCAGGGGAAGTTGCAAAATGAAAATTAACTGTCGGAGAAGATTGATTCCTTTGATGTCTAACCAGGAGCAGCCTTTTATTGCTGTAAAATGTTGATTTCCTCTCACTGCCAACAAGTGAGTCTTAGTGGCACTGAAGGAAGACAGACCCCTGATCAGAATCTACAGGAAACATGACCTGTGGGGCCAGCTCTCTTCCCTCCATCCTCCAGGGCAGCAGGGACAGGACTCAGAATCTGCTTTCATTCCTGGGGCAAGGACAGAAGTGTGGTCATGCCAGCCACGTGGTGGGGCTGGTGGGTTGACCTGCAGTTCTTGGTTCAGGCACATGCACTCAAATCGAGGATGGGTACTTAGGGGATTCATTGCTGGGCAAGCCTCTGTCCCTCTCTGTAAATGGGAGGGGTGTGCTTACCTTCTTTTTTTTTTTTTTTTTTTAAGAAAGTTACTGGCAGGCATGAAGGCAAGCAGAGACAGGCAGGCAGGCAGAGAGAGGAGGAAGCATCTCATTTTATTTAGTTGTTCACCTTGGTTGTCCCCTGCTGCCTCTGACCTGGACACATGAACCCTGGTTCTATGAACTGTGCTGGCTAAAGGCAGCTGATCAGACTGCTTCTCCATCGGGACACACCCTAGCTAGGTCTCCGCCTTCAGAACACTGACTGGTTCAGTACAATGACTGGTACAGATGATCAGGGACTGGGTCCAGCTGAAATGATCAGAGGCTAATGTGATCCAGAACTCAGATCGCTTTCTTAGTAGCAGGTTTAATCAGGGAGTAGGCCTGAGATGGAGGGGAAGTTAAAAGAGAGGGAAATCGGGGGAGTAGATGAGGGGCTAACAAGGGTAATTCTTTAGGCTGAGACTATGCCCAGGGCGGGTGTGTCAGGAACTTTTGCCCAGTGCGGGCTGGGCAGTGTGGGCCATTCCGTTGAAGGACTGGGCTCAATCAGACTCTCGGGAAGCGCAAACAGCTCTGGTCTGCCCCAGGATTCTGCTCCCAACTCTGCCTGAACAAGTCTCCACTGGCTGGCTTCAGATCGCGCCTCTATAAAATGCAAACCATGGAGTGGGAAAATGGCTTTCAAACACTTTCGAGCAGTGTGACACTTTGTTTAAATAAAATATTCCAGGACCCCTTCTTTTTTAACAAAATGAAGTGGATGGGATGGGTGCGGTGGAGAGGGAAGGTTAGCCCTCTGTTAACTGCAGGACACATGGAGCATCTCTCGGTCTAGCCCATTGCCAAAGCCCTGTTTTCAAATCCTTGTTCTGGATGAAACACATTGTATGTGTGTAAACCGACTGCTAATACATGCTCCGTATGTGCCAGGCACTGTTTTAAACACTTTGTAAGTATTAACTCGTTTAATTCTCACAGCAGCCCTTGGAAGGATGAGGAAAGTGAGGCACAAAGGGGAAGTGACATCTCCAGGTCACACAGCTAGGCAGTGGCACAGCCAGAACTCCAGCCCAGGCTGTGGCAGGGGGGTCTGGGCTGTTTCCCCCACTGCTGCTGGGATAGCGCAGAGAGGTGCCTTGTTCTGCTGGGAGAAAGGCCACCAGGCAGGGGTCAGGTGCTGTTGTACCATGCTGGGACCACAGACCGACCACCTGTACAAAACTGCCTGTGGGCCTGGATCTGGATGAATTGGGCGAGGCCCAGCCCTTGCTTCTGCTTTTTCCATTTCCTGGTGGGGACTGCCAAGGCCGCAGGACATCGGAGGCGTTCCCAATGGCCATGTCGCTGGCGTAGGTGCGGGGGAAATCAAATGCGGGAGATTCTTCGCCAGGCACACACTCTAACCACCAAATTTATTTAAGCAGATAAAATGCAGGGGGTGTAATGTCAGATTAATGGATAAATAACTTCTCTGGTTTTTGGCACGATGGTGGGGAGCAGCAGTGAGAAGCCTCATTATGTGCCGCTCTGCCTCAAAGAGCAAGCCTCGCGCTGCAGCCCCAGCACCCGGGCCTGCGAACAGAGCATTAAATTGTTGGAAATGGCTCCCCTTCACTCGCAGAACAAAGATGTTTTCTCCAGAATAAATTGACTCCCTCTCAGAGCGCTCAGCCCCGGTTTCCCACAAATACAGCCTATGCTCAGGGCGCAGCTCACTGGGGGGAGGGAGGGAGCTGTGGGCCTGGGAACTGGCGCTTCCTGCGGGGGCCAGGGCAGGGAGTCTCTTGCTTCTGGGCTTTGTCACTAGGCTTCAGTGGCTTCTTGGAAAGGAGCCAACCTGCAGTCCTGTGGACAACACAGGCGTCTCTGGAGAAATGGGATTGGGAAAAGGGCACCTTGACTGTGTAATGTCGTGGTTAGGGCATATTGCATTTAACATTCTTGGGTTTGCACATCTGCTCACCAGCTGTGTGATCTTCAGGCATGTTAACTCCTGAGATCTTCTGTGATTAGTGAAAAGGCCCCTCCTATCTGGGCTGCCTTAAGGAGTAATGAGACAAGGAGAGAATGAATGAATGCAGGACCTCGGAGAGCGCCAGGCTAGCCAGTGGTTGGCTCCTCCCTCTCTCTGCAAGCTTGGTGGCTGAGCCCGACAGTGGTAAGATAGGGGTGTGTGTGTGAGCCTAGGAGACGGCTACTGGGCTGAAGGACCCAGGTCTTTTTCTACAAGAATGACAGTCTATAAGACTGTCGCCCTAGACAAAATTTGAAGACAAAGATTTTAAGCTGCTGCCCTGGGCTTAGTAGGAGCAGGACTCAGAGAGGCTGCTGGGGGAGATTAACTGCTTTCTGTCTGCAAAAGCCCTTTTCTCCCTGACCCTCCTTCCAGAGGCTACATAGGCCCAGGAAAGAGCACAGGCTTTGAGGCAGACCCTGCTGCTGCCAGTGCCAGGTAGCTGTGCTACTCTGGGCAAATTGCTTCCTCTCAAAGTCTTCGTTTGCCATCTGTGAACACTAGTATAATTCTTCCCCTTTTTAAGACTGGTCAGAAAGCCTGAAGCGCCTGCATTAAAGGATCTTTGGGCAGTAATGTTCTGTGATCAACATCTATGAAACGCCTACCAGTACCAGGCCCTGGGCTGCTCCTAGGAATTGTATTGGTGAGTTAGGCAGCCATGGTGTGGCCTCTGGGCTTTGGGATGACCTGTATGCTGGTGGCTACCTGGATGCACATATGTCCCTGTGCGCTACCTGTATGCACCTGTCCAGGGCCCTCAGGGGCCTGTTGCATCTGGCGCAATCTGACTTTTGGGGCAGCAGGCTGCCTGTCTTTTCTTTCTCCTTCACACCATCTCCCTCCTGCTTGCTTCCTTCATAGTGTTTGTGATTAACCTAGGTCAGTGGTTGGAAGAGGAATGTTCAGAAAATGCCCTGGGTCAGAATTGGTCACCGATGCCTGCCTCAAGTCTGCGGGTGCAGACCCCTAGTGGTTGATGGAGTATCTCCGGGTATGAGAGTCTTAGGAAGGAGGGCTGATGAAGTCCCGGTCCTCAGGGAGCTTTCAGTCTTCTGAGTAATGATAAGTACCCAGTGTTTCCCAGTGCCAGGCTCAGTGCTAGTGTTTTTGACATTTAGTCCTCATAGTAAAATGACCTATCTGTGGTCAGCTTTTGAACCCCAGCTCCTTACCATGAGGGCATGCCCTCCCTCTCTTCTAAGGTCCCGCAGACCCTGTCAGAATGGCGCTCTGGCCTCAGAGAGGGGGGGTTGGAAGTTGATTCTGCCCTGTTATGTTGAATGTCACATAAACAGTCTGTGTTTCCTCATCCACAAAGTTGGGAATATATACCATCTCCCAGGGGTGTGAGGAGCTGAGCTGCTGTGGAGCTTGCCCCATGCATCTGGGTGTTGTGCTCCCTGGGGAGTGGACCCTGTGGTTTCAGGTTGCATCCCAGGGAGGCAGTGCTGTCCTCTGCAGCCCCAGCCCCAGCCCCAGCTATTCCTTGAGTTTCAGAAACATGTGTTTGGGAGGCGTGGAGCAGACTCCCTAGGCAGCACTCCATCTCCCACCCGCAGGGTCTTTGTTTAGCTCCAAATTAAAGCTGAAACAGAAAACACAAAACATTTCCTCCATAGCTAGTGAAGGAACTGTCTGTCTTGTCAGCTCCAGAGCTGCTGGTGAGTGCACCACTGGCTGGTAATTGTGGAGTCTGGCTGTGGGGCCTCCCCCGGGAGGCTCGCTTTCCATCACTGTCCGTATCTGTTATCATGGTTATCACATTCCCAGGCAGACACGGGGGAAGAGGGGCTGACTGGTGATTTTCCGTTTTCTGGAGGTACAGCCACTATCTCTGTTCACTTGCTCCTTCCACTAGCACAGCCCCTTACAGCCCTCCCTGGCCTCCACCTTGAGCCTTCTGCCATGTCACTGCTATTGGTATAGTTCATTTCAGTGTGTCTGTCTCTGTTACTACAGAAGCCCTGAGTTCCTGAAGTCTGGCTGGGGTCCAGGCCAAGGTGTGCTGCTGGGACCATTAGAGAAGCTTTGCTGAGTGGGGCGCTGCAGGGAGGGGCACCAGCATCACAGGCAGATCTGGCATTTAAATCTTACTCTGTCACTTGCTGCGTGACCTTGGGAAAATGACCTAACTTCTCTGAGGCTCGTTTTTCTCATTTCTAAAATGAGGGTGATACCGGTGCTCACGGGCTGTTAGGGTTGGTCTAAGGATTATCGTGAAGTAATAGCTACAGTGTATAACTTAGTGCCTGGCACAGAGTCACGGCTTAGAATTGCTGGCTCAAAAGTGGCAAGAATCCATTGGGCAAGCAGTGCCTGAATTTCCTTGCTGAAGGTAGAACAGAGAAAAAGGCTTAGAGGAGGAAAGATAGTTTTGCTCAGGCCACTTGGGGTTCCCATGTAGAGGTGGGCTCCAGGGGCTGTGGGCAGAGCAGACTCGCGTTGTCTTATGACCAGGTGGGGACTGACTCACGCTAACCAAGCTCACGAGAGATTGATTTTCAGTTGAATATATGCCAGCATATTAATTCATGGTGAGAGATCACTGCCTGGCCTCCCATGTTCCCCCAGTGAGGAGTCTCCGTGGGGAGTCCAGTCTTAGCCAGCTTCTCCATGAGTCAGCCATCAGGAACTTCCCACTCTGTCTCTACTGGAAGGCCCTTCTTTGTGGGTCTAAGGAGACTTCTTTTTTTGTTTTTTAATTTTTAGAATTGAGGTAACCCTGATGTACTAATAAGTTTAGATTCTCAGGTTCACTGTTATCAAATATCTGATAATGCACCTCACCCGGCACCGAATTTCTAATCGCCCTCCACCGTTGTCCCCTGGACCCCACCACCGTTTGCTTCCACTCCCACCCCTTCCCCTCTGGTAATCTCAGTTCTTTTGTCAGTGTCCCAAGGGTTGGTTCTGTTTCGTCTGTTCATTTGTTTTGTTTCTTTATATTCACTATACGAGCGAGATCACCCTATGTTTGCTTTTCTCCTTCTGACCCATTTTACTCTACATAATCACAGATACAAACATGCAGTTAGAACCGCAACTCTAACGGGACTCTTGACTTCCCTAAATGCAAAATAATTTTTTTTCAGATTTGAAACTTTTATATCCCCCTGACAACTTTCCCATTTTTAAAAATGATTTCTATTTTTGTTTCTATACTCTTATATGTAGTGATATGTTTATAGGATTTAATTACACTCTTTAGTGATTCAGAGGCACTGCCCAGAAGCAGTTTGCAGACATCGAGGAAGGAGGGGCACTGGACTGTCTCCACTGATCATATGCAGAGGCAGGCTTATGAGAGGGGAGAGAAGGTCTGACGAGGTCTGGAATTAGTCAGACCTGTCTTTACACTTGCAGGGCAGACTGTTGAACTGATGGCTATCAAGCAGTCAGTCTGCTCTCTACCCTGGGGAAGCAGGCTGGGCTCGTGGAAGGAAGCAACCCATGTTCTGTGGGTTCTCTCAAGGCTTTGAGGGCATAACTGTGGAGCACATGGTACACACTTCCCCTTGTCATGTGGGCCACATCTACTTGTTAGTGCCCATCTGCATGAGGCCAGGCTACACTGCTGACCCTCTTGGAACAGCTCACTGTGAAATTTAAGCACAGCCATTAAGCTAGCATTACTTTTTGTGCATAAACCTTCCCTTAGGGTGTGTCCTTTTGATTTCTAATCTCTGGTCTCTTTGATTCTGAACTATTCTTATGTCTTCTTTGGGAATGATAGCACCTGCAATTGGGTTGTTTCTGCCTTTTATATTTGTCGCCTTTCTAATTAAAAAAACCCCTGCTTTTATTTATCCTGTATTCTGAATACGTGGGTAGTCTGTTGTGTTGTTCAAAATGTTCACTGCCGCTTTCTGTGGGAGGATGACTTCCCGCCTGGGGTGAGAGTGTCATACACTTCTTGCTAGCCACATTGCGAGTCATTGCATGGTTCTGCCATATTTGTTTTCCCCTCCGCCATGGTAGGTGGGAGTTGCTCCCTCAGCCATAGGACAGAGCTGCAGTCACAGAACAAGGATCAAGTAATGGGAGAGAGAAATAACCTTTTGTTGATTTAAGCCGCTAAGGTCTTGATGTTGGGGTTGCTTGTTATGACGGCGTATCTTAGATTGAACTGACTAATACAGCATGGGAGTCATCCGAAGTTTGACTTCCTGTGCTTTCAGTGATCAGCTTGGGCTGAAAATATGACAAACAATGAAATATTTTATGTGTGTTAGAGAGAGACAGACCACACTCATATAATGTGCATTACAATGTATTGTTTTGCTCATTATAGTCTTAGTCATTGTCGTTAATCTCTCTCTTTTTTAAAAGCAAAGGTGCAGGCAGGAATGAAGACGAGGCCAGCAGGCAGGAAGAAAGAGGAGGAAGGGGCATTTAGTTATTGTATTTAGTCATTCATCTTGGTTGTTCCCCAGCCCCGGGTCTAGAACCTGGGTCCTTGAGATGCTTCTGGACAGTGTATGATGGTCTTATCTACTAAGCCACCAGCAGTGCCTAATTTAAAGATTAAATTTGATCATAGATATGTATGCATAGGAAAAACATTGTGTATGTAGGCTTCAATACTACGTGCGGCTTTAGGCGTCCTCTGCGGGGCTTGGCATGAATCCTCCACAGATAAGGGAGGATTGCACTAATACGAATGATTCTCAAATGCATTCTTTGTTTTACTGGTACAGTCTTTTGGAAGTTTAAAAATTTTTTCACTGCTTCCAACAGTCATTTTTATAAAAATCACAGAAATATTTTTGTTTTGAACTCTTTTATTCAGTTGATGTAATATCTTTTTTCCCTCTTTCAAAACAACTGTTAACATTTTTCTAAAATCCTCCTATGCTCAATATGGGAGTCTCTTTTAGGGTTGGCCATTTCTCTGAAACTGTACTGCTTTCTTTTTTAATTGGATGATAGGGATTTTAATCACTTTACCAATTTACTCATCTTTGCATTTTCTTTGCCCCCCCCCCCCCCCCATTATTTTGTTGAGGGATTCAGTAGCCTTGTTGAGGTAGAAAGTTGGGTTATAAGACTGGAAGAAGCACCCAGGAATCTAGCCAATAGTGAAGGGGGGGGGCCATGTCTTCCTTTCATCACTGTTGGGGCTTCGCAGGGCACTTTGTTTCTGTGATTGCAGATGGTTTTAATTGGTTTAGAGGGAGAAAGTCCTTGGCACTGCTCCCCTGTTCTTTATCTCCCTGGAGGTAATCCCATTAGGTGTCTGGAGCTGGCGCCCATGTCACCTTCTCACTTAGCTTGCCTCTTCCTAGCTGCTCTCTGGTCCCCTCAGCCATACCTTATGATGAGTGTCTGTGCCCCATATACCAGGCCTGGCATCCCTTTCCAAGCCTTCCCCATTGCACTACTGTCACTGCTGAATGCAGAGCCCAGAATGGAACTCAGCTTTTAGCTGGCATCTGCCCTTTTCAGTGGGAGTCTGTCCCTTTATCTTGGGTGTCATACTATTAATTCACCCAGTGGTGGACACATCAGTCTGTTGCCTCCCATTCAAGGTGGCTTGGTGGGGGTGATAGTGGTGGTAGGGCAGCCCAGTCTGTCTCCCAGAAACTTCTTACTGAGTCTTCATCTCTCCTTAACCTTTGGTTTCTTAAACATCCACACCACCATCTATCTTGGTTGGGTTACATTTTGCTGAATAGGGCCCATTATTCACATGGTGGAGATCTTTCTGGATCCCAAATGCTGTCATTCAGTGTATTAACTATCTATGTAGTGGTATCAGTAGCAATCACTGTCCCCTTCCAAGTCATTCATAAGAATGTTGAGTGGACAGGTCTGAAGACAGAGCCCTTAGGCCTATCACTAGAGACACTTTGCTTGTTATGAATCATCCTTCTTTGGGTCTGGTTATTTCAGTCTCTGCATCTCCTTAATTATACTGGCACCCTGACCACCTAGAAAAGACTGTGAAATACTTTTCTGAAATCCAACTCTGAACCAAAGCCTAAAGGTACAGATTCTCCAGGTGAATTCGTGTTGGACAAGAAGCATTACACCTTTCAAAGGGTCGGTGAACAGAGTTGAGCGGAGAGGAACATCCCAGGGACAGGAAAGCACTCAGGCACTGACATTCGCAGGCAGCTGCGGGCCATGGGCCTGAAGTGGGAGGGGTGGTGTTACTGAGCCCAAGAGAAGGATGCTGCAGGCAGAGAGGAGACCCGCTGGGAGTTGGGACTTCAGGTGGGGGAACACAGCCAGCAGATCTGGCCCAGCTCATTCCTCGGATCTCCTGCTTATGCTTCTTCCCAGTAGCTGCAGCCAAGTAGAAGCCAGGAGGCCAGGGAGCCTAGGGGTGGAGTCCCTGGCGGCCAGCCTCACAGGGCACACAAAAGGGTGGACCGGGAGGCACGGGTGGAACCAGCAGCTCACAGGGTCTCGCTGTGACTGTGCATGTCCACATCCTGTGTCATGCTGCCCACAGTTACTTATTAATGTCCCATACAATCCTGTGAACTAGATACGGATTTGGGGACTGACCCCAGAATGGAAAAATGGTTTCTGCCTGTTGTCAGCCCATGTAGTCTCTTGCCAACGGGGTGAGTTTAATTGCAGTCATGGGGGATATGATGACATTTACATCAGTTTTGCAAGTTAGATGCCTGTAGAGCTAGCTGGGCTATTCCTGGGGCAAAGGCCCTACCCGGGCCAGGCGACAGAGGGAAGGAGGCTGGGAAGAATCATCAGGAGAGGGAGGGAGTGGATGGGTGCCATGGAGTTACCCCTCTGCCCAGGCTTGTCCTCAGCAAGACACACTGACCAGATTCACAGACTCACCTGTGGGGCCAGAAGAGGTGCCAAGTTCCGAGGGCCGGGTGGCTTCAGCTCTTCGTTTCCTTTTGAAGGACAGGAGGGGTTGTGACATTCGTGGTCCTGGTTTCCTCTCTAGGAGCCCTTGTCTAGTGCCACGGGGAGGAGACTTGCTTGGAGGTGTAGTGGCTTTAGGAGAAGGGGTAGACTGTGTTGGATGTGAGGAGCTGAGATGGAGTGTGTGCTGGGCTGGCCAGATGAGGTGAGGGTCCTGGGACTCTGGCTTAAGTTGTTCACCTGCCAACCTGGTCAGCAGGTTGACTGCCTCCTGCTGTAATATCCAGGGCCTCTGCCTGACAAGACCAAGTTGCACTTTTATGGGGACAGTGCTGAGGGCAACACAGAATCCCAGGGGGGGCAGTGCAGGACCCCTCTGAGACCCCAAGGTCAGTCTGGGCACTGGGCAAAAAAGCTACTGATGGCTGGAGGAAGACAGCCTCCCCAGTTACAGGTGCTCAGAGCCCAGGCAGGCGTGCACATGAGGAGATGAGCCAGGTCTTCCAAGGCTGGGGAGGACAGGGACACTGTCCCTGGGAGCTGGTGCATGCGTGTGTGCATGCGTGTGTGCATGTGTGTGTGTGTGTGTGTGTGTGATTGACCTGTGCTCTAGGTATGAAGACAGTTTGTTTTAGGTATTAACTTTAAAATGTAAGGCAATATAATTATATGGCAGAATCTTTATAATTATAATAAAAATTATTTTTTTAAGGAAAGGTGCAGGCAGGAATGAAGGCAAATAGGCAGGCAGGCAGAGAGAGAAGAGGAGGAAGCACTTTACTTTTATTTAGTCTTTCGTGTTGGTTTTCTCCCCCAGGCCCCGAGACACGAACCCAGGTCCTTGGGTTGTGTGTGAACCTCGCTTGAGTGGAGGTGGTGGACCTAGCACTGCTCTGCCAGAGCCTGCCCAGATCTTTCAAAAGCAGGAGAAAAATTACTTTTACTCTCACCCTCTTAACCCATCCAGAAAGGCATTTTAGCTTGTTTCCTTCCAGGCCTTTCTCAGATTCTTGTGATTTCTCAGAATGTAAAGGGCACTGCTACTTTGAGATGACATTTAGGTGGTAGGGGCGCCTAGAGAGCAGGAGATGAGGTGAGGAACCTTGGCTACCAGGGCAGGTGTGGCCTTGGGCTCTGGGGGCCAGGTTCAGGCAGGGCTTGTCCACGATGGATCCCGCCATGTGGCCTACCCGAGAACCTGGTCCTTGTCTAGGCGTCCTGCATCCCTGAGTTTCCACTGTCACAGCTGGGGGCTGTCAGTGACAGAACGAGTGATACCTAGACAGGTTCAGCCAGCCCGGGTCCCTCTGCAGCCAGGGATGCCTGGGTCTAACCAGGTCCACCCCAGGGCCCCGGTCCCTGGCGCATGTTTGTGGGTTAGGGAGGAGCTGTCAGACATCACACAGGTGATGACCAGTCTCAGGTAGTTTTGCTGAAGGCACTGCGGGAGGCTCACTGGGCCCTAAGTGCTGTTCTGGAGAAGCACACAGGGCTAGTGTGTAGCTCTCAGCCCAGCATCACATTAGAATCCCCTGGAAACCTGTAAAATCAGCGATGCCCGGGCCCTGGTATTCTGAGGGTGCACTTGAGTATCAACATTTTTGAATGCTTCCCAGGTGATTCTAAAGTCACAGTGATTCTCAGCGTTATTGCTATCAGAATCACTTAGAAATCTTGCTAAAAAACATAGATTACAGAGCTCCCCACAAAAGTGTTGATTCATTAGGTTTGGGTGGGATCTGAGAATTGATAAGAAATTGAGTCTTAACATGTTCCCAGGAGAGACTGATGCAGCTGATCAGGAGACCACACTGAGAATCACTGACCTAGAGGAAGATGATGGGGGAAAATCTTGGTGCTTTTAGTTGAGAATAGGTGTTAGCCTTCGCAGGTGGCCAGGGCAGGTGTCAGCTCTCCAAGGTGATGAGGGAAGGTGTTGGCTGCCATTGCCTGATGAGAAAAGATATTTCAAAGATGGTGAAGAAGGAGGTTGATGAACACGTATGGAGAGAGAAGGTGCTGAACCTTTCAGTTGGTTAATAGTGGCATCAGCTCCATTTGCCACAGAGGCTGCAGTGGCCTCTGGTTCCCAAGTTCCATTAGTACCCTCTTATTTATTTCCTCTTTCCTGATACCCTCGGCCCCACTGGCTGTCCTAAGGCTGCAGGAGAGCTAGTCCGAGATGAGCTCTTAACCTCCTTTAGGGTGAGTATGCTTCTTGGCCTGGAGGGAGGGGTGTTAAAGTGGACGGGGAAGCAGTGGTGCCGGGCTGTGTGGTGGGAAAGTGCTTTGCACAATAGCATGCTGGCCTTAAATAATGCATCTGCCACAGCAGGATGGCTCCAGGAAGCATAATTTCCCCAGCACACATGCGGAAGGCACATTTTAATGCAGAAGCCACAGGAAGGGCATCCTTATCTCTGTCTTTCATCATCAGTTTCCAATCTGGAATCACAGCGGCCCATGTCCTGGGGCTCCAGCACGCTGCCTGTGGGGAAAGCAATTCTCCAAGGAGCAGGCTGCTGAGATTTGGAGGCCAGTCTTTGGAGATGGCAACATGCAGATGAGCCATTCTTGGGGGAAAAGACGCAGCTGTCAGCCCAGTTGAGTCTGATGCCCCTCGTTTCTATAGCTACAGTAAATGTAATTACCAAAGAGTAACCCTTTGCGGATTTCATTGTAACCTCAGATAGCTAATGACATTTACTGGGTTTCTAGCAATCTGGGACAAAATGCTCATTTTGAATTTAACATGAGTAATGCCATTTTCCATCTTAGTTAAGTACTTTGTGTCATAAAAGAGTTATCTGCACAGAGCCCCCGGTCCTGTCAGTAAACATATTACAAATATTATCACCACTTATTTTCTGGATGAAAGATGTGGTGAAGGCCCAGAGAAACACTCCTCCTTTACATTTATGACTGCTCGGAGACTCAGCAAATTCAGCATGAAATCATCGTGGAGGTAATTCAGGCTGCACCAATATCTCACACTCAGCCGGAGGCCCCGGGAGATGGTAATGTTATCTCAGGAGCACAAACTATGTAAATACATTCTTCCACCACCTGGCTGTGGTAGGCGTCAGACTGTGTCACTTGGCTACACAGATGACGGATGCTGAGTGACTTTGGTCTAGGAAAATGGAAGTCATTGACTGCAGCTTGTTAGGGGAAGACGTGCTTTCTCTTTGTATCTAGAGAGAGACAGAATTTGCACACCAAAGTAGAGTTGGTGCCAAACCACATATTGGTTTGTTCATCCATTTATTCATGCACCTTGTGGATGTGTTCACGCAGCCCATCAATAATCATTACGCTGCGGTATGCCCACCGCTCCAGTGGAGGGGTGTCAGGAGAGCTGAAGGGGAGGCCCAGGGGAGGAGGCACATGGACCGTCTGCGGCAGTCAGGCAGGCCCACAAGGAAGGTGTCAACCCATCTGGCTGGATGTGATGGGGTTGGGGCAGCCTGAGGCTGAGGAACCATGTTCTAGGCTGGGTTCTCATTGGGTCAAGTCTGGTTTCTGGCCAGAGTGGACTGGCATTGCCTTTCTTCCCATTGGGCCCATCATTGCTTCAGAGGTTCTTGGGGCTGAGGGCAGAGCCCTGACGGGTCAGGCAGTTCCACATGCATAAAATGGGGTGCTCATCCTTCCCAGAGCAGCAGTGAGTGACATGAAACAGCGCACCAGGATGCAGGCGCTGCCGCAGGTTTTGCTCAAGGCACCTCAGGTAGGCAGTGCGACCCGCCTCGGGATATTCCGTTGGAGGTGTGTGCCAACAGAGCTGTCCAGGATGGCCCTTGGCCCCGGTGCAGCGTGTGACTGTTCCGATGGAGGGGTGTCAGGAATGCTGGAGGTGGGGCCTCAGCAGTGCCTGACCCTGAGCCCCCTCCTGGGCCGTCGGGTGAGAGGTGTTTGTATCTGTGCTCACTGATCCCTGACGAGACACACAGGCCACTCCATCTGGGGACTCACATTCTGGGGATCCAAGCAGAAGGGTACATGCCAAGAATTTTCCAGAAAAAGCTGATGGTCCTGCAAGATTTGGGGAGTACTAGCTGCTGACCAAGAGAGGCCTGTGAACTGGCATGGAGGAACTGGTCATAGCCCCAGGCTGTGTGTCATTGGTGGTATTTTCATTATATTGCATATGTAAGTGCGATGTGACTGCTTGCGCCAACCACTGAGTGTCCCTGTTGGGGGACGAAGACACAGCACATGAGCTGGATCTGTAGAGAAAGTCTGAGGCTCAGCCCCCTGCTGCTCATGGAGGTCATTTCCCTTTGCCCACTAAGACTCTGCAATGCCAAGACGTCCCTAGCTGCCCCTGTTCTGGAAGGCCCTTTCACTGAGCATGTAGAGCTGTTCCATGGCAGCAGGGGGGAAAGTTTAATGCTGAGGGATGTTGCAGAGCTCACCTTATTCCCCTCTGCATCAGCATAGGGTTGTCCTGAACGCCAGAACAGACAGAAATGCACCCTATTCACCATCCCGGGGAAACTGTATGGAGGGTGACTTGACCTCTGGAAACAGTTTCCACGTTGGCTCTGTCTTTGCATCTTCTTCATCTGTCATTCTTGTTGGACCTATTCATCCATCCATTTGTGCAATCATTCATTCACCCCCTCATACAACCATTCATTCATCCATTCATGTGAAAGTTCATGTATTCATTCATTCATGAAATCATTCACTTCATCATCCATTCATGTAGTCACTAAGTCATGTATCCATGCAATCATTCATTCATCTATTAATTCATTATTCATGGAACCATTCATCCATTCGTGCACCCATTTGTCAAACTCTGATGAAGATCTTTTTTGAGTCAGACTTTGTATCATCAATTGGATTGGAAGGGTCTTCCATGAGGAGAGAGACATATAAGCAGATGTTTATAAGAGGACTCCAAGGCCCAGTAATTGGGATGGCAATTGGAGGCTTTCTCAAGGAGGGGACACCTGGGCTGAGGCTGAATTTAAACAAGGCGTTTGTTTGGCAAAGTGGGACTTCCAGGCAGAAAGGGACTTCTGGGCAAAGGCAGAGAGGCCTGCTGTGTCTCTGCTCATGGTGGGGGACAGGGTGGAGAATGGAGGTGAGCATGGTGGGTGAGAGGGTGGGGAATGGAGGTGAGCATGGTTGGGGAGAGGGTGGGGAATGGAGGTGAGCAGGGTTCACTGGATGATAAAGGGAGGTGGAGGATTCTGGGAGAAGAGCCTGGGCATAAGGCTGGTGTGAGCTGTTGACATTTTGCTCTGAGAACCAAGCGGGGGACACAGTCAGGTCTGTGTTCAGGCAGATTTGTCTGGTGTTAGAGACTGGAGAGGGTGAGGTTGGAAAGAGGAAGGCAGAAGGGCCAGGGTGGATGGAGGAGGACCTGACTCAACTCTAGAGAGGACCTTGAAGGTAGAATTGATGGTGACCCCAGCTGGCCTGTGATGGTCCAATGCTCTGTCCTCTCCCACCTGCTAGTCCCAACCTCAGTGCGTAGGTTTTGCTGTCAGGAACGGGCACCCTGAGACACTCCCCTCCCAGCTCCTAAGGCACAGGGGAAGCCTTAGTATGAGACCTTCCCCCCACTTGATGGCATCATGGCAGTCAGAAGTAGAAGGCATTTGGGGATAAGTGGATTTTCCGGGGGCTCTTTTGGGCTGCCCTGCACCAAAATCCAGTGCTGGTCTCAGCTCCCTCTGGTCTCAGGGAGACCAGGTAGCCGGGAGACAAGCCCTCCTGGGAATATGATGTTGGGCGCGACTCCTTTCCCAGTGCCTGTGATGTGACGTGCCAGGGGCTGTGAGCTCATGCGCTCCCCCAGTTCTCAGTCCTGACAGCAGCCAGAAGGTGGGGTTGTCACTCCCATTTCACACATGGGGCCTGAGGACTAGATTTACCCAAGGGTGATGACCAGTGCAGGAAGTAAAGCTTTTTGCCAAGTCTGCTGATTCCGAAGCCCATGGTGTTTCGTTGCTTTATATGAATATCGTTATAGCGGTTTTGCTCACTCTGGACAGCACCCCTCTGTCCTGTCCTTCCCAGTTTTGTTCTGAAGATCTGTCTGAAGACGGCCGGTATCTGGGTTGAGGCCTCAGTGCCCAGCCAGCCCCAGCCTTCTGCGGGGTGAAGGGGGGTGAAGGGGGGTGAAGGTGACTGGCACTGGCAGGAGCTGTCTCATTCTGTGCTGCCTCCCTGCTTTGCTTGTCGGTTTTGGGGGTGGAGTTTAATGAGCAAGGATGGGATCTATACATCCTGGGGGATGTGGGAGGCAGTGTGAGGGGTGTGCAGCCTGGGACAATACGCCTCTGCCCAGCTGTGCCTAGGCCTCCAGCTCAGCGCTTGCTGATTCACCCAGCCCTGCGGATGTTGTGGTCCTAGTTGGCTGTCAAAACAGTGATCAGGGCCACATTCTGGGCCCGTCTGGAAGACCCGGAGAGAGATACTGCTACTGACTCAGCGCCTGGCACCATGGAGGTCCTTTCAGACTGCCAGACCCCTCAGGACTAGAGCTGCAGCCCATCCCATCTCCAGCTTGTGGTCTGGTGCTCCCTGGGGCTCCTGGCATCCAGCCTGTGCTGATCTTTTCTCTGTCTCGTGCCGCTGGTTCCCACATTCCTGTCAGGCCCCTTTCCTGACATCAGACTCTAGCTTCTGCCTCCCCCATCTTGATTACCCTGCTTTGCAGAGACCCTTAGGGAGCAAGTCTACCAGTCTCTCCCTCACTGCAGTCCAAAGTCTGTCTTTCTGACCTGCTGCCCTTGGGGACAGTGTCTAGCTAACCCTTTGGATTTGGAGGAGCTGGTTAGGGTGTCTTTTGTTGATTAGTTTGAGAGTCTAGTTATCTGTTGGTCCATCCCTCCATTCTTCTATGCACCCACCCTCTCACTTACCCATTTGATGGTCTGTCTACATGTCCATCCATCCATCTGTTCACCCATTCATCCTGCCAACAAATATTTATTGACACCCAGAAGTTTCCAGGCACAGTGCCAGGCATCAGGGACTCTAAAGTAGATGAGGTCTGTCTCTCATTGGAGAGATGAGCCCTTTCATCCTCATGGGGCTGTTGTGAGACCTTATTTAGTGACCCAAGGCTGTCACAGGCTTGGCAAGCTGCCCAAGGACTCCAAGCAGGTGGTCTCATCACAGTGGAAACCACTGAAGGCTGAGCGAGTTGAGCATGGAGGATCAGACAGGAGCCAGGACTGGCTGGGGGAGTCCTTGTGTGGGACATGCCTTTGGAGAGGCAGCTGTGACAAGGACATCAATATCAGGATAAGCTGCAGGTGGTGTCAGGAGGATGAGAAAGCACCCTTGTGCATATTGCCTGGGGTAGGCAGGAGCCCTGGGCAGTGGTGACCCAGCACCTCTGGGAGAAGGGACAGGCTGGGGGAGGCAGATGCAGTGAGCTGGAGCAAGGGGCCCTTGGTGGATATGGGGGTGTCACGGGGGAGAGTCTGGGCTCTGTGGTTCTGTGTGGCTGCAGGTCTCTAGGCTCCTCCCAGGGTCACAGTCCACTGCACTGTGAACTGGCCTGGGGTGGTGGCGGGGGGTGTTAGGGCACTGAGAACCAAAGGGATCATTGTCAATAGCTCTCATGTTTGTTTCTCTGGTGGCAGCTCGAGCCTAGCCCTGACTTGGGCTTCTTTCTAGGCCTAGATACATCTTTTCTGGCACCAGGAAGGCCAGGAGAGTGAGGAAACGTGTCCATGCCAGCTCAGAGAGCCCAGGTGGGCTGCGTGGCTTCACAGTGGCCCTGGCTTTGCCTCAGTGAGGCTGTGCTCACTGGCCCTGGTCAGAGGGTAGCGGAAAGTGGCAGGGCCGGTAAGGAGAGGTGGGGGCTAAAGTGTGCCCTCTCCACCCTGATGGAAGCCAGAGAGGCCCCAGGGTGGGAAGGTACTGGGCCCCAGATTCTGGTGCCTTCAGCATCTGATACCTATGAATTAGGAGTAAACCTGGTGGCAGTAAGAGATAAGATAATAAGAGTAGTAAGTCTTGGGAATAGTTGACCATCTGAGGGGCGTATGCCCCTCATGGTCCCCAGGGGAGGGGTAGGTGCTGGAATACGATCCCCTGGCTGGGTAGCATCCTGCCCATCATGTCCTCCCAGGACAAGGGGTCATGTCTCTGACCCCTTGTTCTGGGAGTTTTTGCATCAACCTCAAAACTGGTGGGTGACCTCGCTTCTTCCTTCTCTCTGGGAGGAGCGAGTCCTGGAGAGCCTGGGAGGGGAGCTGCTTGGTGTTGGGAGCTGGACACAGGCCCATTGGTCTACAAGGAGCCGCAGGCCTGGTGTAGGTCAGCTTCCTAGCACCAAAGGTACCTGCCGTTGCTGTAGGAGGAGAAAGGAAAAGATGAAAATGGTGAATTAATGAGACAGGGGTCTAATTACCCTGGGTAGTATCAAGCCTCCAATTTTGGGCCTGGGTGCTCCCTTTAATTTGGGGTGTTTAAATATTTACCTGAAATGGAGGGGAAAAAAATCTTTTGGGCTGCAAGGCTATTCTGGCAGCAATACGCTGAGAAATTCATTAAACCACAGTTAATTAGGGGATGAAAGATACATATATAGCTCATTAGTTCAACCCACATAATTTACATCTCTGAGGATATTCAAGTGCCAGCTCAGCTCAGTCGCAGGGAAGTGATGTCTTGAAACACCACCTTCCCATATTGTGGCAGCCTCTCTGGGCTTGTGGGGCTAGGGAAGGGGTCGCGGCTGCTCTGTCCATCTGTCCGTCCAGGAGACGGAAGAGGTGCGGGTGCTTTTCTGAACCTCCTGTTTCCTGCTGGAGCTGGTAAGGGCCCTGCTGGCTCTGCTCTCCATGCAGGGGATGATAAATGAGGAGCCTCAGCCTCCTCGCAGCCGTGCTGCTTAGCATAATGGTGCGGCGTCTGAGCAGATTTTCAGCTGCATGGAATCCAGTTCCTAGATCAGGGACATTATCCCCGATTTAATCTGTAGCAGTCAGAGAAATCAGGACAAGAGCCTCAAATCCCCATGTCGCTTTACTCCATAATAGTTCTTGTTCTGGCGCCTACCTGGGTGTGACGGGCTGGGTCTGCCTTGGCCCTGTGGAGCCCCAGACCTAGCCTTGGACACCTGCTGACCTCTTGAAGAAGAGCCTGTCTCTTGACTGAGACCGCTTCTGCCAATTTGGGTCTCTGATGGGAATACTGACGTCACCAAAGATGCCTGTGTGATCACTGTCTCTGGTGTTGGCGGGAGGTGGGATTGGTTTAGAAAATTCACTCTCTGGTCCCACCACTCAATGCTTCCCTCATTATGCTTCCAAATTAGGAAAGGAGGAAGGCAGGACTGTGCACGTGTGCGCACGTGTGGGGATGGCGTAAGGCCCCAGGAAGGCTGGATTAATCACTGAAGGTGTGCTTGGCCCCTGATCTGCCCTGGCATCTGCTCACGTTGTGCTGGGGACTTTGCGGGGTACATAAGTGACTGTTAACAGGCTCGCTGGTGGGAATCCCACACCTGCTAATGAGTAGCGGGGGCACCTTGGGCATGTGACTTTCATCTCCACGCTTTGTTTTTCTTATCTGCACGCTGGCAGCAGTGATCCTCATCCAGAGGATGTTTTTGAGAATTAAGGGAGCTGATGGAACTGAAGTACTTCCTCCAGGGCCTCGTTGCTGGCGACTGCTCAGTGTTAGCTCTTTTCCATCTCATTGTGCTCCTTTGCCTCTTTTCAGCCTCAGGTGCCTCATCTGTTAAATGGGGTTAACATTACCTGGGCACCTCTCAGTGCTTGGCACACAGGACTCAACCTGTGTGTGGTCAGGAGCCATGTGGCTGAATGTGGGTGGAACCCAGTGGTGTCTGCTTCTCAGCAGTGTCTGTGGGGGCCTCTGGAGGAACTGAGTCCTCAAAGTCTCCATTTGTGGATTCTGACTCCCACGCAGACCGGTCCCATGGAGCTCTGGGCTATTAGTGAAGCCTCCTCCTCTTCCTTAGGGTTGGTGCCCATTCCTGATGGTGCCCCACCTGTGCCAGGTTCCTTGCTACAACCACAACCTCCACCACTGCCACAGTGGCACCAAGAGTGACAAATGGCATGCTCCATGCTCGTGCCGTGTGCTGGGCACTTCCCCACCCTCACCCTGAGAAGTGGGAACCCTGAAAACCCTTCCCTTGTCTTACAGATGGGTCATCTGGAGCTGGAGCCCTGCCCCAGGCCATGCCAACCGGAGTGAAGAGTGTGGGCAAAGGGAGCTGGGTGAGGACTGAGGGAGAAGTGGTGTCCATCTGTCCATCAGCTGGCAGGGTCGGATCCCACCTGCCACTTATCACTGTGTCTGTGGGCAAGTCGCTACTCTGCCTGAGCTCTCCCTGGTAGGGCATCTGCTTGCTGGCACTGGTATCCCTGGGGGCAGGGGCTGGGAGTTTGTCCCAGCAGGATGGTGGTAGGGACTTGCACTTGAACACTCATGACTAACTAATTTTATTGTGGAATTGAGTCTCATTCCCATTACTCACTGATGAGAAAATTAAAGATCTATTGATATTGCAATAATTAATTGAACAAAAAAGTGGAAATAACTATGCAAATTCTGTCTGGGATTAAATCAGTGCTATTAACTCCCTGATGGTCAGATAGTGGAGAAGTGTCCTATTTAAGAGGAATTGGACCAGTCAAGGCCGGGGGACCTTGGCTGTCCATGGAGGGAGTGCAGGCTGATGTTCTGTCTGGCAGGGATGCAGCCCAGAGGGCTGGACTTGTGCCTGGGCAGCGGGGGCCATGAAAGGAGGCCTCCCTGTCACCTGCCTGGGACAAAGAGTCCCAGTGGCCAGGACCACAGAGAGGGATGAGCCTTTCTCCAGAAGAGTTAGCATGAAGGCCAGAGTTGACAAGCAGCACAGTCACTACTGGGAGCAGGTGACCTGGGTGGGGGCAGGTGAGGGGAGCAGCCTCACTGAGAGTGCCCAGGCAGGTGGGTGGGGAGATCCTTGGTTAGTGAGCGATAGGTAACCTAAAGCCAGGTCTGGGTCCCCTCTTGGAAGCATGGCTGTGGTCACCTGGTCAATAGGTCGCCCACCTCTCCCCAGAGCCCTGTTGCCTAGACCTCACATCAGACTGTCTCCTCGTGTGGAGATGGAGTTCACTCAGGCTGCAGGTCCTTGGGGCCTCTCAGGGCCTCTGACTTGGCCTGTAGATGGTGTTTGGAGGTTCTCGCTGGGAGGCAGGACACTTGCCAAGCCTTTCGCACCTGACCCTCCTGCCGCTCTCTGCTTCAGGCTCCCTGAGGCTGGTTGGGGCTGACTTGGGGTTTGAGGACTGGGGAGGGACACAGGGGAAACACTGCTTGGCAGTGGCCTTGATGCCATGACTGAAGTGCCAGGACATTTTGTGGCTGCCCCACTGCACGCTGGCAGGTCGGAAACCCCAGCTGACACATTCGCAGTGCTGGGGGATGCTGTGGCACGTATGCAGGTCCACTCTCCACCTGCCAGCACATCCCACAGGTGGGCCGTTGACCTGCCTCATCTGGAGCTAAACTCTGCTTCTCATCCACCCCAGCTTTCCCCCGAGCCCCCAGAGTGTGCTGGGTGCTCCCTCTGCTGAGGAGGCAGGGGCCCTGCACATCCTCCCTCCAGGCTTACACACTCGGTCCCTAAGGTCTCACTTGCCTGTCACCTCTCTGCAATTTACTCTGGGTGCCCCCGCCCCCACCCCTTCGGCATGGGGCCTGAGGCCTGAGGCGTGAGGAGGGCTGTCCACCATCATCCTTCAGAGGGTTCCTGGGCCCCTCTGTGTGCCAGGGACTGTCCTAGGCAAGTTCTGTGTCCTAGAGAGAGCATGTGCAGAGGTGGGGTGGGGGCCAGGATGGAGACCGAAGGCACTGACTCCAGACAGCCTGGGCCTGCCTCTTTTGGCAGTGGGCTTTTAGCAGGGAGCCACCTTCGAGCCTCAATTTCCTGCCCTTGTCTGAGAATGGGATGCATTAGTTTTCCCTCCCTCCCTCCCTCCCTCCTTCCTTCCCTCCCTCCTTCCCTCCCTCCTTCCCCCCCTCCTCTCCTTTTTAAGGAAAGGTGCAGGCAGGAATGGAGTCAAGCAGAGGCAGACAGGCAGGCAGAGAGAGGGGAAAGAAGCACTTTATTTGTTTTATTTAGTAGTTGTTCATCTTGGCCCTGGGTCTTGCACCTGGATATGGGGATGTATGTGGACTGTGCAAGCCATAAACCACAGACTTAACTGTTACTCCACCAGGGCACCCTGTATTAGTTGTTAGTGCTGACTTCGAGAACCACAGACTGGGAGTCTAAACAGCAGAAATGATGATCTCACCGTCCTGGGGCTGCAAGACCAGTGTCGGCAAGGTTGGTTGTTCGGGGGTCCGCCTCCTGGCTTCCAGATCTTCTCGCTTCATCCTCACATGGTCTTTCCCCTGTGTGCATGTGTCCTTAGTGTCCACACTGTGTGCCCAATTCTTCTTATAAGGACACCTGTTATGTTGGACTAGGATCCACCCCAGTGACCTCATTTTGACTTAATAACCACTTTAGAGGCTCTTTCCAAATGTGGTCAGATTCAGAGGCTCTGGGGATTTGCATTTTAGCACATAGATTTGAGAGATACAGTTTGGTTCTAGCAAGGGCTTACGCCACCTCCCCCTAGGATTGTGGTGCTGTGAACATGACATGCCCCTGGCAAGTCCCCTCTGGTTCTCCCTGGGCTGTGGGTCTGGGGTAAGGGATGCAGAAAATGGTTGTCCTGGCAACATGTGGAATTAAAAATTCTTCATGAATCATGTCACTTCCTTAGCAGAGAAGCCCAGAGGCTCCAGGTTTTCCAGCCCATCACCCACCTGGCCTCCTGTGACCCCGCTAGCTGGTCCTGGCCCTACTCTGGGGTCGTTCAGAAGGTGCCATGTACCCTGTCCTCTTGGTGCTCGTGCATGCTGTGCTCTCTGCCAGGATGTCTTGTTGTCCTCTCCCTGATCATACCTGGTCACCTTTGAGACTGTGACCCTTCTAGGTGCTTACATGGGGTCTTGCCTGCTGCCCCGTGCTTTATTCTGCAAGGAGCTGGTGTCATTGCTAGTGGACAGGGGCCAGGGAGAACATGTAGGGGGTTGACAGCATGACTGAGAGACCAATCCCACCGACGGCGTCCTTGGCACCAGGCTCCCCGTTGGCACTTTGACTGCCGGAGGAGGTGGGGATGGCGGTGATCATGGCTGCTAGCACTGAAGGCCCCGGGCAGGCGCCTCGTGCACATCATTCCTGTTCTTCTCTGCAGCTCGGTCAGGTCTTTTCACGAACTACAGTTTGCAGGTGAAAGCATGAAGAGTTTGAAGTATCGCCTAAGAAGATATATTAGCAAGTTCAATGATGAAGTTGTGTCCAGAGCATAGAAAGCATTCTTACAGCTTGATAAGAAGACAAACCACCCATTACAAAATGAGCAAAAGATCTGAATAGATATTCCATCCCAGAAGATATACAGATTGCAAATAAACACATGTGAAGAGGTTCCACGTCCTTGGTCATTAGGGAAATGCAAACTGAAGCATGAAATGCCACTTCAAACCCACTCGGAGGGTGGTAGAGACAGACTGTAACAAGTGTTGTGAGATGCGGAGCAACTGAAGCCCTCATGCACTCTGGTGGGACGGCAAATGTTATAGCTCTGTGGTGACAGTTTCTAAGAAGAGAAACATACTTACCCATACTGTTCTGTAGCCACACAAGAGAAATGGAAACATTGGTCGGCACAGAGCCTTGTAAACCAACCTTCACAGCACATCGCTTAGAATAGCCCCAGACTGGAAACAAACCAGATGCCCATCAGCTGGGTATATATGATCGATGGAATGCTCCTCAGCAATAAAGTGCAACAAAATACCGAGACATGACACAACACAGAAGCACCTTAAAAAACGTTCTAAGTGAAAAACAAAAACAAAAAAACAGGCGCAAAAGGCTACATAGTGTGCAATTCCATTAATGTGAAATTTCTAGAAAATGCAAAACCAAAGAGACAGAGAGCAGATTAATGCCTGCCTGCCTGGGGCTGGAGGTGGAAGCAGGGATCGACTGCAGACAGGTTTATGGGACCATTTGGGGCATGATGGCAGTGTTCTCAAACTAGGCGGTACTCCTAGCTGCACAGCTGAATAAATTTACTAAAAGTCAGACACACATGGTCATGGTATATAAATAAGTAAAACTGTTAAAAAATCTTACTGAAGACCATTCAACTTGCAAATGTCCAAGACAGAATTCAAAGCAAGGTCCTCCTCCAGAGCCGCGGGTCTCTGACCAGGTAGAGACAGAGAGGTGAGCCTGCTGGAGTTGAGAGGCCTCTGCCCTCCAGAGGGTGGGAGCTCCAGGTGAGGTTCTAGTTACATTTGCTGGTGGATAGAGGACTGACAACTGGGGAAGTGCCTTTTGGAGGGCCCAGATTTTCCTGGCAGGTATATGTGTGCAGGTGCAGGGCTGTGTGAGGGTGTAGACTTAGGGGTGGGGAGGCAGAGAGGGCAGCAGCTCCAACTCCTTTCTGCAAAGTCTGTCTGTATGCACATCCAGGGCACTGTTTGCCCTCTCCTGCAGCCCCTCCCCTTCACCATTCTCTGCTGCTATTGATTGGGCTGGTGGATCTGCCACCAGTGCGCCTGTAGGTAGTGAGCGCATAGTGATTTTCCTGGGAGCAGCATCTCCCTCATTAAGGAAGCCCATAGTTCCCTGGGCCTCCTAAGGCCTGTTGTATTTTGCTGGTGGGCCCAGAGCTGGCTTCACTAGGAGGTGTTTTCTTACCCTTCCGTTTCTATCATTAGCATTCCAAAGTGGAAAACTAGCCTGGTGCTTGCTACCTAAATATTTATGGAATACTGCTGGGGTCAGAGGACAGGAGCAGCAAATGAAATTAAAGATTTACCCTGAAATACCAGCCTGGGGAGGACTTGGGCCATGGCTTGTTTTCTATGTTGCTGGGAGAAAAGGGTTTTCTTTTTTCTTCCAAGAAACTTAGTTTTTATAGATTTTTGAAGCAAAGTGCATGAAATTTTAATCCATTGCTTCACATTGCATCTTTGTAAGTCGTTACCGAGGAGCAGGCGAGCTAAAGAGCAGGCATTTCTGTGTGTCTGGATGCACGCTGGGGATTTGGGGGAAAAATTCCTGTGCTTGGATTTCATTCTTATAGCCCCATTGGGGAGAAGGGCCCATTATGTAGTGTGGGGAGCTGTGCCTTCTGCAAGGTAAATTAGCTGGGAGCAGGAGTGCTGGGTTGGGGAGCAGCATATTCTCTGGGGCTGCCTTGGGTGAAACCCATTTCATCGAGGAGAGTGAGGGAGGCTAGAACATTGGTTCTGGACCAGTCAACACAAGAGAAAAGTGAGGACACACTCAAAGCAGTGATTGGGTTGAAGTTAATGAAGTAGGCCTTTACTAAAGTGTGGGCAAGGTTAAGGAGGCCAACGGAGATGTGTTGAAGCAGTGGGGCTAGCACTCTCAGGGAGCAGTTCCCTTCCTCAGTCCTGAGGGACAGAGGGAGAGGACAGTGGCTAGAGTAGGGGAGACAGTCACTGCCAACCCAGCAGGGAGGACCCTAGGGGAGAACCTCCCAGCTCTCCTCTCCTGTCCTCTCTTTTCCTAGTGGGTCTCTATTAGCTCAATGCCAAAGGAAGCCAGGGGGCTTTAGTCCTGATGCCGGTGCCCTCAGCATCAGCACAGCTGATGGACAGAGGAGACACTTAATCCCCTCTCAGTTCCCCGTGGGGCAGAGCCTGGGTCATGGTTGGGCTCTGTGTGATCTGTTGAGGGATGCAAAAAGAGCCAACAAGTATATGGTGTCATGTACATCTAGCCTGTCCTGATCTAGGGACTCTGGGACACAGAGTTGTCCCCTCTAGCAGGAAGGAGGGAAAGACCTATTACAATGGCCTACTGGTCACTGGCTGTGAGCTACCATCAGGTGGGGGGTGGGCCATCACCTCCAGCCAGGTGGCTCTCTCAGGAGAGTGAGTTCTCTGGAGGAGCAGCAGCTGTGCACCTCAGTATCCCAACACTCAGAGCATGGCCCACACAGAAGGACTGCCACCACAGCCTGACTTAGGGGAGGACAGAGGTCAGTTAGGAAATGCCTCTAAAATGTAGAAATCCGGCCGCTTGCTTCCCACCCATGTCACTAGGGTACTCTGTCCCAGGCCTGTCTTCTCAGCAGCTGCATGGAACCTGGATGAATTTAGGACCACAGAGAGGGCCCCATTGGAGGTCACAGGATCACCCTTTCGAGGTGGCGGATAGGCTCTCACCCAAACACACCTACTTGCCACTTAAGTTGGTCTTGCTGCCTGTCCCCTGCCACCAACAGACACCAGGGCCTCCTTGAAGGTCTGGCCGAAGTGCCCCCTCTGGTTCTCCTGAGAAATTATACTGAAAGTCTCCGTAAGTGGAGAATTTTAGATGAGGATATTTATCAGAGCCGAGCATTAATAATAAATGCTGCATGATTTTTTTATTAGAGGAGCTGCAGAAATGTGGACGCTTCAACTTTTTAACTCACAGGAAGGCTTGAAGTTGCAGGCCAATCGGCTGTGGGAAACTGTTGGGCTAATCAGTTCCATTCATATGCAAAGCACTCGCTTAGCTGAGTTCATCAAAATTCAGTGGTTTCTTAAAAAAAAAAAATTTATAGACTTCCCTTCCCTGCAAAGGACTTCAAGGAAGATGGATAGTGAAAAATACAAATTGTTAATACCCTGAAAAGGAAGACTCACTTGGAGCCTGTTCCCTGTTCTTTGAGAAGAACTTAAAAATGGGCATTTGTACTCTAGCCTTCTTTACTTTTTACTAAGCCCTCTCACTCCTCCTCCTATTCCAGCTGCTTCTCAGTGCCTCTCCTTCAGAGGCTGACTGATTGGTCTGGGTGGTGGTGGTGGCAGGGGCTGCAGAGTGGGCGGGGTAATGGAGGCGGGGAGGAAGCTGGGTGGCAAAGCCAAAAACAGTTACTTACCTGGCCTTTGACAGAAAATGTTTGCTGACCCCTGACCTAAAACACTACCTGTCACACAGCAAGTATTCAAACATTTATTTATGGACTGAATGATGAATATGAGAATT
Source organism: Solenodon paradoxus (assembly GCA_004363575.1). Classification (NCBI taxonomy): domain Eukaryota; kingdom Metazoa; phylum Chordata; class Mammalia; order Eulipotyphla; family Solenodontidae; genus Solenodon; species Solenodon paradoxus. Next base: position 4,531 of record RJWH01002095.1, on the reverse strand, counting down.
CATTTTAAAAATCAGACTCTGGCCAGCAGATTAAGTGACCAGACATTATAGCCATGTGCACTCTATGCCCCTCGGGGAAGTGTATTCCCATGTCTTCTTCCCAGAGGACTCTCACATCCTCTAGAATACTCTTGGTCACAAATAATGGGACATCAAGCTTGTTTGATTTGAGTCAGGACAGGGAGCTTGTTAGCTTGTGAACGGAGAAGTTGAGGGCAGACTCCTTCAGGTGTAGTTGGATCTAGGAGCTCATCCTCCTAGGTTCAAGATCAGAGAAGGGGAGAACCTCTCTTTTTCTGGGAGCATGATCTTGGTCAAATTTGATATCTTTCTGAGCCTCAGTTTTTTAAAATCCTCATTCAAATTGTGCTGTGATCGTGCCTGGCACTGTGCAGGCCCTGGGCTTATAAAACAGCATTGAGTCTTTATATCAGCTGGGTCCCCATTATAGAGACTGGGAAGCTGAGGATCAGAGAGATTCCCAGTGACAGCTGGTGAGAGTGAGAGAACTTTTGGTAAATCAGTTCCTAAAGGACCTCGTAGGAAGGCAGCCGCTTGTCACTCCTTCACTTAGTCCCAGTATTTTGGCTGCTCTGTTACCCAGAGCTTGCTGACCTCCAAAATGTGGCATTTTCATAGCAAAGGGGAACTAGAATTCAGGGCTCCTGCTCCCTTTATCTATCCCTTCTTCCTCTCTCTTGTCCCCAAGTGCAGTGAGGACAGAATGACACTGCAGATATGTGGGAAGGTTTGTGGTATGAGAGCAGTCTTTACTCTGTCTCCCACTCCACAAGCCTCTAGGTGTGTCCTCTAAGTTGGGTCTGGAGAATCATGGTGACACACGACATGGACTGCCTCTGTTCTTGGGGAGATGGATGGGTGATGCAGATTCCTGTGGGACAATTCACCAATGAAGAAATAAGACACTGAGTCTTCAAATGCAGCTGGAAGGCACAGGTTGGTGTTAGGTCAATGCCAGACACCTGTCTGTGGGTCATTATAACTGCTCGCTCTCTTCTCTCTTGCAGCAGCAAATGTTTTTTGAGGTGGCGTAGGAAAGATCATTCTTCCCATTTATCAAGTGGGAAAACAGGCCCTGAGACACCGCGACCCAATTTGACTCTTTGTACAAAGCTTTAGGTTTGGTCTTACTTGGACGCCTATGTGGGATGGTCTCTTTGAGGGCACATGTGGAGTGAGAGGATGGCTGAGCCACAGGGCCAGCTCCGCCCCTTCCTGGTTCCAGTCACAGGGGTTTGCAGTGTGGGCTGGAACAGGGTTACAGGTGGCCTGCTGACTTGGGCTTTGAGAGCTGGAGCCTCTGTCCTGGGTGCAGAATGACTGGCCTCTGTTTCCTAAGCACAAGGGCTGTGCCCTGAGCCCTAGGAAGTGGTGGGGGCCCAGAGGGTGTCCCTGAACCCCCAGCAACCAACCCAGGTCTCCTCTGCCACCCTCCCAGGAGGCACTCTCTTCAGATTCTCAGGCAAATTAGCAGGGACTTCAGTAAACCAACCATTTCCACTTCAAATTTGAAATTGATCATGGATAAATTTCTGATATGCATGTCTCCTGACATTTGCAAGATGTGCATCACAGATCCCTTCTGCAAACCTGACAGTAGGCAATATTTCCTCTATCCCCAACCATCACTGCAGGTTTGCAGGTTTGCTGGACCCTGGTTGTGTTTATAGGAAACTTGGAAAGAGTCCAGTGCAGAGATGTGGTCTGGGTTGGCAGCTTGGACAGATTGAGGCCACCTGGGGCCTATCACTGTCCACACTGTAGGGCAGGGGTGAGTGTGCACCACTCATGTGCCCATCTGTGGAAGGATCCCATCTGCCAGGATTCCTTCCTGCCAGCTCCGGGCAGGGGATGAATAGATAGCTTGAACATGGCCTACCTGGAGTATTATACAGACCAGAGTGGGAGGCAGATCTGGGGACACAGAGGAGGGACCAGGGAGAAATCAGGGAAGACTTCCTGGAGGAGGTGAGGTTCAAGACAATTCTTGAAGTCTGAGTAGTTGTTTTTTGAGTAATGACCAAGTTTTTTTGAGAGTTCTGCTGATGAAGATATCAGGGTGTACAGAAGTTACCCACTCTTGAAAGGCAAGATAGTTCAGAGAAGAGTGAGATATTCAGATGTAGAGGCAGAAGGGAATACATATTTCCTTGTTCTTACTTTAGTGCTGATGGTGGCTCACATAGAGTTGACCAGAAGATCTGTGAGCACTCTCTGCTCCTCTTTGTACTTCATTTGACGAAGTGGCTTCTGGGAGCGGCAGGCTTCTGGAAGAGGTGACACCAGAATGCCTCGTGCTCTTGTCCCTACTTGGAGATTCATTTCCTCCACTGTGAAGTGGAAAATGGGATTCAAAACTCCCACTGGTCATTGTGAGCATGACCAGAGCCAAGTGAGGACAAGTGGCCTCTTTCTTCTGTCATGTGTATTGTGATCTCCCAGTTCTGGGGGGCGATGAGACTCTGGGATGAGGCAGGAACTGTAGGGTGAGCTCAGGTGGGGTGCAGGTAGAGCTGTGTGAAGGGCTTGGTGGGCAGGGTGGTTCTGAAGGCTGAGTTAGGGAAGAGGAGGATCTTGCATCAACTGTGCCACAAGAGCTTGGGTACCGGGAAGGCGCTGCCTTGTCAGTTACCGGTGGCCTTTTGTTCCGTTGACGGAATCTGCAGGGCCTGCTCTGTGACAGGCTCTGGGAATTTGAAGTGAGCCAGACAGGTGTGACCGTGTTGTGAGAGAAGGTCCCGAAGACAGGGGCAGTGTGCGGCGGTGGCATTCTGTAGCGGACACAGCTGGTGTGGCTCAGGGCAGACCCTGGAGAAGGGGTGCAGAGTCAGTGAAGGGGAGGGAGGGCTGCAGAGTCGGCGAAGAAGAGGCTATGGAGAGACTACAGGTGCCAGGGCCGGAGCGGAAGGACTGACCTGGCTCCGTGGCCCCAGACCTCTGGCTTGGCCATGCTTTCTGGGAGGCGTGGATGGCTCAGGTCCACCCTGAGCCCTGGAATGGGGGCGCCTGAAAACTGCATTCACTTGGCAGAGCATGACTTGGGGCCCCCAGAACCCCCACAGTAAAGCAGAGCCTGGAAAATCCTGTGACCCGAGTCACGACAGGACCTTTTGGACAGTCCTGTGTTCCAGGCAGCTCTGGGGAACAGCAACCTGCTCAAGAGTGAGTCTTCCGTGGCTCCAGATGACTGAATCTGCTCACTCCCGGAAGTGCCCCCACTGCCACCTCCAGATCAGAGCCGGTGTGCGAGGGACGCCCAGTGAGTCAGGCTCTGCTCTTCAGACCGTTTACTCACTTAGGCTTGAGAGGAGGGGCTATTATTAGCCCTTTTGCGGGGTGTGGAAATTAGGCACAGAGAAGTTACCCATTTTATCAAAGGTCATACAGCTCATTAAGTGGCAGAGCTTGACTTTGAACTTGGCATCTTGACTCCTGTGTCCTTCCTCCCTCTGAACCCCAGAATGTCTTTGTGTATGTTGCCTTGTATTTTGGGGGATTCTTCCTGCTGCCCTGGGGAGGAGAGGGACTGGCCAGGCTGGCCCTGAACACTTGCTGGGACTGACTGGGGAGGCACAGAGATATGTGGCTGGAGAGATTTAGGGGCCGCAAGGTCAGGTGGGGGTTACACAGAAGAAGACCTAGAGGAGATCACACAGGGACCATTCCTGAATTTCAGACAGGCCCTCTCTGGAGGGCAGGGTGGCCCCCACACTGGGTGTGCCTGTGGTCTCCATGCTGCCCACCATTCCCCAGGGTCCCTCTGGGCAAGCAGGTGACTTCTCCCTTACTCCCTCATACAGTGGTGGAGATGCCTTTATTGTTTTGTTTTGTTTTTTTTTTTTTTTTGCATTGAAGAGACTCCTTATTCCAGTGCATGAAGCCCTTAAAAGTTCTTCCTTGAGGTACAAGTCTTTAGAGTAACTGTGTTGGCGAGTGTGAAAGACAAGTGTTGGGCGGAAGGGGCCACAGATCTGTTCCTGAGGTCATCTCAGCTTCCTTGGAGGATGATCTCCTGGAGTCTCTGAGCTCTACTCTGGGCTACAGCTCTTGGCCACTGTTGTCCCTCTTGGTCACTAGGGAACCCAGGAGTGACTTTGCTCTGGACTTGGCTGGACAGGCCTAGCCCCTGCAGTCCCTCATAACGGGCTGACACCTGGCAGCTCTGCATTTCCTGGCCAGGGTGTCAGGTGAAATTAAATGGCAGCAGGGACAGGTGGGTGTTGATTGAAGTTGATTGCTGGGAGGCAGTGGCTGCAGACTGCATGGAGCTATTTCCAGCCACTCCAGTTGTATCAAGGAGGCTTAATCCTTTAAATGCCTTTGTGCTCTGGTAGCCTGGAGGACCAAGGCCAGAGCAAGGTCAGACATCCCCTGTTGTCTGCTTCCCCTTCCACCTACCGCCACCATCCAAGGATCTACTCACCCACCCACCATCCATACATTTGCCTGTCCATCCCTCCCCACTTCCCCGCTTCCACCCCTTCCACCTTTCCACCCCTCCACCCTTTCC
>RJWH01002094.1:234463-269526 GCA_004363575.1 Solenodon paradoxus | reverse complement strand
AGAAATGGACAAGGGAAGTGTAATACATCATTGACCAAAATAATAATTTGGCCCTTTAGATAGAGGTTTCCATCCAAGGATAAATTACATCTTTTAGCCACATACAGGCACGATCAATAGTCATATAATCTTCATACTGGAAGGATCTTAGAGATGACTATCTTAGTCTGCTCAGACTGCCGTAACAAAATACCATGGGTGGGAGGTGTATGAAAATCAGAATGTACCTCTCACAATTCTGGAGGCTGGAGGCTCAAATCAGGGAGCCACATTGGCCAGGTTCTAGAGGGTTCTCTTCAGAAAGCTGTCTTCTCGCTGTATCTTAATATGGCAGGGGTGTGTGTGTGTGTGTGTGTGTGTATGTATGTTTGTGTGTGTTGAGAGAGTTATAGAAAGAGAGAATACCACAGTCTCTTTTTCTTAGAAGGGCACCAGTCCCATCATGCAAGCTCTATCCTCATGACCTCATTTAAATCTAATTAACCTCCAAAGGTCCCACTTCCAAATGTCATCACACGGAGGTTAGGCCTTCAACATGTGAATGGGTAGGAAAACAATGACACATAACAATTGCCTACTTTGGTATCTGATGTTCCAACTGAGGAAACGGAAGCCCAGGAGAGGGCTTCATTCTCCTCAGGTCACAAAAGAAATTAAAGGCGGAGTTGGCTGATTGGGTAGGGGATTCTCATTCAACCAGGAGGTCCCCAGTACATGACAGCTATCTTTGTCACAGGGCAGTTATAATTCAGGCTATGCCACTGCAGGACTTTGGGTACTTTTTTTAAATTTTATTTTCTAGTTATCACTTTCTGTAAATGAAAATTTTTAATGTCTGCATTAGTCAGAGTTCTTCAGAAAAGAAGATCCAATATGATGGATGGATAGATGGATGGATGAGTGGGTAGATGGATGGGAAAGAAAGAAAGAAAGAAAAGAAAGAAAGAAAGAAAGAAAGAAAGGAAGGAAGGAAGGAAGGAAGGAAGGAAGGAAGGAAGGAAGGAAGGAAGGAAGGAAGAGGTTTGTTATAGGAAATGGCTCACATAACTATGGAAGGAAATAATTCCCTCAATCTACCGTCTGCAATCTGGAGAAGTAGGAAAGACAGTGATGCAATTTGGTCCAGCTTTAAAGATCTAAAAGTTAGGAATTCAATGGTATAACTATCAGTCTCAGATTGAAAGACCAAGAACTAGGAGAACCCATGTTGAAGTATGGGAAAAAATGGGTGTCTCTGCTCAAGCTGTGAGTGTGAATTCCCATTTCCTCTGTATTTTTGTTCTGTTTGAGCACTCAAGAAATTGGGTGGTACCACTCACATAAGAGTATTGTCTTTTTTACTCAATTCACCCATTCAAATGACAATCTTCTCTGGAAATACCCTCACAGACATATCCAGAAATAACATTCTACCAGTCATCTGGGCTCTATCAGCCTAGTCAAATTGACACATTAACTTAACAATCCCAAATGTCCCTGAGAATTATCTGGGCCTATTTCATAGGAAAGAGATACGCATTTTATCCAAAAGAGTTCCATCATCAAAAATATTTGGAAAATGCTGCTTTGCTCAAAATGAAAGAAGTTTCCTGACTGTAGGACTTGTCAGTACCTTTAAAGTCATTTTTTTGTTTTCTAAGATGAGGGTATAGGGTATTTTCCAAATCTGTTTGACTATGAAATATATATTTTATGTATTTCTTGGGAAATTAAAGTGTGCATAATCTATGTCAAAATATATGACTGAGATGAATTGTGAAGCCTCTTCTAGCTCTAGTATTTTGTAATTTTATGATTTTGTTTATTGCTTGACTTTGTCATTTCATGGAGATGTTGTCTTCGTTTTCGAGAACTTCCATAACAAAATTTCACAAATCGAGGAGCTTCAAAGAACAGAAATGCATTATCTCACCGTTGTTAAGGCTTGAATTCTGAAATCAGGTGTCAGCAGAGTCCTGCTGCCTCTGACCCTGGAGGGGAGACTCTGCTCCTTAACTTGTCCTGGTTCTGTCCATAAAGCCTTGGCATTCCTCGGCTCGCAGCTATTTCACTCCATCTCCTGCCTCTATCACCACATGGCATCTTTCCTGGTGTCTCTGTCGCTATATCTCTTCTTTTCTTGTAAGGACACCAGTCATGTCGGATGAAGGGTATGCCTTACTCCAGTATGACCTCACCTCAACCAGTTACATCTGCAACAGTCTTACTTACAAACAAGTAAGTTCGCTGTCTAAGGTACTGGGGGTTAGGGCTTCAACAAACCTTTTGTTGCAGAGGTTGAGTGAATACATTCCCACCAACAACATATTTAGCCCAAATCTCAACAGAGGTCTGACGAGAGAGATAAAGTAGGTTTCCCAAACCCAAGGAAATGAAGAATAAAAAATTCATACAATTGATTGCACTGGCCACCACGTAATCAATTGACTGACATGTAATTGGATTCCTACTTTCTCTATTTGATTGATCATTAAAGTCAACATTCATAATTAAACTTCCGACTATTCCCTCCTCCCACCCCTCAAAACACACACACACACACACACACACACACACACACACACACACACACACACACACACACAGAGTTTCCTCCAAGCTTTCTTGAAAACTGGTTCAGACAAGCTAAACCGGCTTGAATAGCCAGGGTCCACCATTTGGATGGTCAGAAGTCTGGTTCATTTTGGTCGTGCTCGATGCTAATCACCAGACTTCTAGGCAAGTCATGTGTATGCAGCCCAAACTAATATGTCTTTGTCTAGCAATCGTGGGTTTTGGGTTTTTGATTTTTTTGGTCAAATTAGTGGTTGCCTTTGGTGCCTTTGATCAGCTTGCCTGTGATCTCTACATTGCCCAAGCAACTGACCAGTTTGGTTCATTCACACAAACACCCAGTTAAAAATAAATCAACCGCAAGATATGTGTGGTATTATGCCGGCAAAAGAAAATAACAAAAGCATGAATTTTACATGTGGTTTCTTTTTTCTTCCTTCTTCCCTCTCTCAGCCAGTGGTGTAGACACAGACACAGAAGAGCTGCCATCCAAAGGGGGAAAAAGAAGAACACACACACACACACACACACGCACGCACACCCCATTTCCATGGGGTTCATGTGTCTTGAAGTTTTTCCCCAATAAAACAAACGCCTGATACCTTATAGAGTCACACCCCAGTTCACACAGAGAAGAACGTGGGGGTGCCAGGCTGCTCTGTAGGCCTGGGCTGGCGTGATGGAGGGTCTCTGGGGGTTAAATCAGATTGAAATCGGTTTCCCTCCCAGGCTGGGCCCAGCCTCTGAACTCTAGGATTCCTCAAACCTCAAAAATGGAATCACTGTTCTCTCAAGTCCGAGTGGCTGGATTCCAAGCCCCTTGCAGCCAAAGCTTGAAACGTGGCTTGACTTTGGAGAATTCAAATGTGACTTTGCTTTCAAGAATCTGGCCCAGCGTGAGGGGGATCTGGTGAATCACTTGGAAAATCAAAACTTTAGAGCTCTCGGAGGCCTGTGCATCCCACCCAGACCCCGAGGCAAGCTGGCCCCATAGGCCAGACTCTGCGTCGTGACTGAGGGTGTCTGCCCGGCCTTCCAGAGGCTTCCCATAGGGAAAGAGGCACAGCCCATTTCTGGGTGTTTAGAGTGCCTTTGTATGCCTTCCCTTTCTCCACTGCAGCCTTGAGACTTGGAGACAAGGCCACAGCTGTTTATGTGCTTAACTACTTGAGATTTTTTTCCCGGAGGCCTGTTCCTTCCTTGGCCCAACGAAGTACATGACCTTCTCTAAACTCCCAAATATCTCACAAGCATGTGCCGTGGACCCACTCTGATAGTGCAGAACACCAAGGAAATTGGAAGATGGGATAAAAAAATGAGGGGCACGTAAATTTACTAAAAATTAAATTAAATTAAAAACTCTGACGATGACTTTGAAAAACAGCTGCAAGTTTCCTGATCAAAATGTAGCTTTCTGGGGTTATTTCCAGGCCAGGCTGCTTGCCAAAGGCTGTGCTGAATTCTAGGCTCCATATGGCGTGTCCCATACAGCAGAGATTTGGCAGCAGTGGAGCCCAAACTCTAACCTGCAGTTCCAGGGCTGGCCCTCCCGGAGACGTGGGTCCACCAGGCCCAGTCCCAGCCGCTCAGGCCAGGGCTCTGCGGGAAGATTCCCATGCAGACGCCTTACTTCCCTGGTGGCCTGAGGGAAAGACTCGGGGTGTTGGAAGCACAGTTTCCAGGGCTCAAATCCTCACTCTTTCTCTTACTGCAAAGTATACGCAAATATGAGATTTAACGTCTCTGAGCATCAGTTCAAGCCCCAGTCAAGGCCCTGGGGCTACAGGAACAAGTCCCTGTTCCCAAGGAGTCACAATGCGGGAGAGAAAGACACCAGTATACCTAGGAAGGGGTGTGTGTGTGTGTGTGTGTGTGTGTGTGTGTGTGTGTGGTCACTGTGTACCCACAGACCTGTCTCCTCTCTCTTTCTCTTATTCCGCTACCTCCCTTCTGTTAAGAAGTCAAACCCACAGAACGATTACCCCTGAGTATGGGCAAGTGACTGCCATTTAGAACAAAGAACTCAGTAGAGTAAGAAGGGGAAGAGGAATCTCCTTTTAGTGCTGAGTCATCAGGCATGGAAGAGTCCTTGGTCAGCCCCCAGCAAATGCTCTGGACTTGGAAAATTCAGAGAAGAAGAAAAATTCAGATGGGTTGGGGGGAAGTCTAACCACAGCTGGGATTGTGGCCCCCACTCACTGAGCTGGTGACTACATGAGGCTTGGAGAAGCTCGTTCATGTTGCATAATTCAGGAGAGGAACTTTGATTCCCCAGAGTATTGCATCTCTGGCACCTGGAATTTTCAACGAACCCCAGTGGGAAGAGTTACACAAAGCAGCATGAGCTGGAATCAGAAGTGGACAGTGACAAGGGTCAAGGACTGGATGGTAGCATGGTACCCAGGGTCCCAGCAGGGCCAGCCACCCCACAGCAGAGCAGAATGAAGATTCAGCAGACTAGTTACCCAGTTGACATGAGGGCATGTTGACCTTCCTTACACTCCAGGCCTCCTCAGAAATGGCACAGGGGAGCCGAGACTTACTGAGAAAGGAGATATAGCCCTACCTGGAGCTAGAATTCTGAACTAACTGAATATTTACTAAGGAGATCATTACCTCTAATTGGTGAATTTAGTTTTTCCTATCACTCATGGAAATGGAGATTCAAGGGCAAATGAAATCACTTATAGAAAATGAGGAGAGAAAGAAATTAAAAGAATTATATTCTCCAGGGCACATCTGAATCATCACATGTAAAAATGATCGCACCTACACGTTGAGTTCATGACAATCCACCGATAAATATGGGAGAGGCCGCCATAAGAGTTAAAAAGAGTCTTAAGCAGGAGAAGCTTTTTACTCACACTTGGGAGATAAACTATAGTATTTACTGGAATTCAGTCCTACAGCATGTCTAGAAATGGGATTGGAGAATAAGGAGAGAATTCAAGACACAGAAGATAACAGGACAAAAATGAAAACAGAAATACGTGTGAAGGAGACGGATTAGCCACAGCTTGAAATTGGCAGAATGCCAAGTGCAGTTCTTTCAACAGTAATTGATCAATTCCTGTGTGCCAGGCATGTGTGACAGGGACATGAGGATGTAAGGTAAGGATACAGAGGCCTTAACTCGGGTCTTGATGTCCTCATGACCTTGGGGAAATGGGAAAGGGCAAGTTGTACTATCCGAAGTCCCCTCAAACTCCAGGAGTATGGCAGGAATGCATTATCAAACATTTTTCATTTCCATGTAAAATGCCTGAAACCCAGCCTGGACAGTGTGGGCAGGCTGACTGGACTGAGGAACATTCTTGCAGAACTGTCCCCAATGATGCCCAGACTTACTCAGACACCTGTCAGAACCAGGGCATCAGCTCTTCACACCATTACCATCCTCCCCATATAAGACCCTTGGCCCAAGATCAAGACGGGGTGAGTGCCAAAAAGACACACTTGGTCAACCACATGCAGGAAGGACACACCCATAACAACTCATGGACTGAACCTTCTATTCCTTCCTTCCCACCCCTTTTCTCACCCAGGCTCACGAAAATCAATGGAGAGTGTCTAATACCCCTTCAGGGCACCATGATTTTTCCATCTAGAGTGGAGTGTGGAAGACATCATCTACTGGGAAGCTATGGAATGGTCTGGCCTGGCCACTTTGGCATAGTATTTTCAACTCAGGAATTTGGACATGATTGAAAAATAATAGTAAAATTACTTTTAAAAAATTACTTTCAGAAACAAGAAAAGAATTGACTTTTGAGCTGCTTCTCTACTCTCTCTAGTACAGGATTTCTGTCCAGGGTTGAGGTGACATGCAGGCATGAAATTAAGACTCTGGAGAAATATCGAATCTGACAGACATGGGAATTCATCATGATCGTGTCTCTTTCTAGCTGTGTGATTTTCGGTGACTCACCTAACCCCTCTATAAAACGAAAATTGCAATACCTAATTCATAAGGTTACCATGAAGGATACGTTCATAAGGTAGATGTCTAATAACTTAGCACCAGGCTTGCACACAGCTAGTGACCACTAGTGCCGGTATGCTTCACTTTCTTGTGTTTCACAGAGGTGCACTTTTTACAAACTGAAGGTTTGTGACAACCTTGTGCTAAGAAAATCTGGGGGCACCATTTTTCCAACTGCATGTACTGTTGTCATTTTTCATTTCTCAGCAATAAAGTATTTTCTGATTGAGGTGATTCAGGTGTGTGCATTGTTTTCTGTAGACCTAATGCCATTGGATACTTTAGAGAACAGTACAGTATTCACAGGACTTGTATATGGACTGTATATGGACACATTTCCTGTGACTTGCTTTACTGTAATCTTTGTCTTACTACAGTGGTCTGGATCCAAACCCACAATCTCTCAAGGTGTTCCCATAGTACCATTGATGGTGGTTCTTCAAAACAGCTGCAAGTTTTTTGACGCTCTTCCCATCAGGAGGTGGTGTCTGTGGCCTCCCCACCTGAGTCTGGCTGGGCTTGTGATTTCATTGGCCAAAAGAGAATGACAGAAAGACGCAATCTGGTGTCCAAGGCTAGGTCATAACAAGCCATGTAGCTTCTTCCTTGTTCGCTAGAACACTGAAGACACAGCTACCCTGAGACTCCCAGGCTATGAGGAAGCCCAAGGTACATAAGATACCATGAGTAAGCTGACTGGTGGTCCCGGTCAAATACAGGCATCGTCATACAAGCGAAGTGACCTCCAAATTCTTCCAGTGCCCAGTAAGAATCTCCCAGCTGAAACTGGTCATCACAGAGCCGAGACAAGACAACTCTCCTCTATACTATTCATTATCTCATCAACAGAAGCCTTGGTCATAAACAAATGGCTCCTATTTGGGGATACTACATTTGGGGGTGCTTATTAAGCATCAGTAGATAACTGGAATACCCATCATCATCATTATTATCATCATGGCTTTCTGTTCTGGGCACCATTTGGCAGAGTTGCCCATTTGTTGTATTCGCACATACCAAGTATTTACAGCACAATGCAGAGTCAAATCGATAGATATGTGCTCCCAAGCAAATCTCAAGCATTGCTTTAACACTAGCCACATGCTTGCAGAGTCTGCAAACAACTGGCAAAACTGTAAGCATCGGTAATGCAGTTGCCAACAAGTCTTTGCAGGATTTCTTACAAATTATTAGTATAATAACATTTTACAGTTATCCGTGGCATATAATTATGGGCCAGATTATGTATCACGAGCTTATTGCTTGAACTTACTTCTCCATTAACAAGAATGCTATGGATTTTACATTACTTGTAATGGGAATTAGTGACTATTTCTAAGGACATTTTATCTGCAAAAGGACATTTTAGATCCAATTTTGCTTGCTTATCAAGGAATGGCGATATTAAGCCATATAAATGACTTAAGGAATTGAGTGCTATAGTCCTTTCCCCCCTTTCAGGGCCTAGAACAGTCAGTATATAGTAGGTATGGAAAGATACAGATGTCATCAAAATGCAACGCTCAGATTGCCCTTTACGAAATAATTCGTCATTAGTCTAAAAGGAGTGCAGTTGGTTAACAGCCTCCAACTGAGCACCTTTGGGATGTACTCTGGTTTTTAAGTCAAAGCCACGTCCTCCCTGGAAAGCCCCCTGCCAACGGGTGCACCATTTCTGCCCAGTGCAGGACATCCCTCATCGATGAACTTGCTCAGAGCCTCCCCATTGAGTATCTGAGACTTTCCCCAACTTTAATATGATCTGGAGTCCCTCCTACCTAATCCTGCCTATTTCTCCTTTTATCTTTCAGATACTCCCACCCTCAATAAATCTCCCGTGTTTCTTACTCTATCTTAGCATCTGCTTTCCCATAAGATTCAACTGACGTGAGAGGGGTGTTCATCAAATTAACTTGATTAGGTAGAAAAATTTCTATTTGGAGAGATGAGGCTTTGGTTGAGAAAGGAAAATAATCATATGACTTTGCCTTGTCCAGATCTGGCCTTTATATTGCTAGTAGGTCAAGTTAGATGTCACATGTCTCCTAAAGTACTTCTCTATGTTAAGTTTGAGGTGTTAATGTTGGTACTGAGCTGTCCATTCAGCATCTATTCACATCTCTACAGTTATTGTGGATAGAAAGGAACAATCCTGGGAAAAGAAGGCTCTGTCATAAGCAATGGTGGTAGTCTACCCATCATCCATTCTTCTTTTTAATAGAATCTCAGTTTTATCCCTGTGTGTATCCTTCCTCCATGCAGCCATGCTCCTCGGCAGATGTCAACATCATTCTAATGTCCAGGAATCAGCCCAATTAATCTAAGAGTAACTCAGTTCTACTCTGAGTGGTGGTTCAAAAATAGTCATTTGCCTGATTCTGGACAATGAGATGTAAGAAGAGGCTTGCTGAGAGCATCTATGGAAGTTCTTTGATCTTCTAGAAATGTTTCCAGGGGAAGCCCACTCTTTCATTCCTTCAGGGGTAGGTAGCAGACCTGAGCAGTCACCTTACTAGTGGCTCAGAAAAATGCTACTTCATGGGCAAAGAAAGACTGAAGCAACACAGAAAAGCAGAATCAGAGCTAATGTATAACATTAACTCCAAGGCCCTCCCTGCTTCTGGCTTCCAGGTACACATGTCAGTTGGGTTTCCTTACAGCTGATGTCAGTTCCCACTGAATTTTCTGTTTGCATCTTACAACCTAGTTGATACTGACACTAGATCCTCTCTTACCAAGTTATGAAGGTAGTCAACAAGTGTCTAGCATACTGGACTGGACTCTAGCATGGCCAGGTGGCAGGGAAGTCCCTGAGAACCAATCCTGGGGGAAGATGGAAAGGCAGGGAAATTACCCAGACTCAACTCTGTGTCTGGGTCAATGGGAGGATGTGCCCAGGACCTGTGAAGCTGCATGTGGAAATGTTTGCCTCACCTCCCTGACCTCATGGGTAGTTCTCAGCATGTGAGAATTCAGAGAGTTATAATATTAGTGACCCCAGGACCTCTGCAGTGGACGCCCTTAACTAAATGCACCACAAAGAACAAACTTTCCTTCTCTTCCTGAGGGACTCAACCTCCACATCAGGCTCCACCAAGAGAAACCAGAATGAAGTCCTGGAGAGATCAGCAGACAGAAATGGGGTAATGAGGTAGCTTCAAAGATTGCACAGGATGTATGTTTCCTTGCTCATTCTTTGTTCCAGAAGCAGGAGGCAAGCAAAGAAAAGAAAGAAATTGTTGATTCTTAGAACACTTGTAGAGACCAGCTTAAGCCCTGCGACTGAGCTGATGAAAATGTGCTTCTGTCAGGAGACGCTGAGTTCAGCTGCAATAATAAGCAAACTCCACCTCTCAGTGACCTAAAATATCACAACAGGATTTCTTCCTCACACTGTGAGTCCATTGTGGATTGTGGATTCACTGAAGGATCTGATGGCAAAATTAGGGAAATAGATGTTGCAGAGACAGTCTTCAATTTCTGACACATTTGCAAATGACATCATTTGCTCACAGTAAATCAAAGCATGCTTATCTTTCTTCCACCCCTTCTTCCAAAACACAGACACATTTCTGTCTTTTCTTTTTTGTTAAAAGGTGCAGGCAGGAATGAAGGTGAGTAGGCAGGCAGGCAGGAAAAGAGATAGAGGAGGAAGCAGCATATTTAAATTTTATATGTACTTAGTTGTCACATTGGTTGTTTGCCTCCCCCCACCGCCACCCGGGACACCAACCTGAGCTAACCACTGCTCCAGCAGCATGCAAAAAAGAAAACAAAACAAATATTTATAAAGGATATTTGTCTTATAACTTGTGACCATACCCTAAAATTTTCCACCAACTACTAGCTGTGGAAATTCACTGAGCAGAACTGTCTTCCTCTATTCCATCTTTGATGAGTCCAATAAGAGGAAATGATAATAGTCAACTAGTAGAGAAAAGTCTGAGATCTAGAGACGCTTAGACCTGCATTCAAGTCTGAGCCCCCACTTTCTGGATAAATCTTAGATCATGTAGTCTTATATCTCTGTCCTCCACTGCTCATCAGAACAGCAGGTGGATTTGTCAAAAATCAAATGATTGCAATATTAATCATAAAGTGCTTAGCACTAGAACTGGCACCTGGCAAACTTTCAGCTCGTGGCTGAAAGCCATGACAGAGAAGAGGAAGAAAGAGGATGAAGAGGAGAAGGAAAAAGAGGAAAAGAAGATGGACCAGTCTAGGAAGCCAATGTGATGTTGAACCGGGCAATTGATCAGAGATTCAACCTGGAGAATTGGATTTCCATTTTGCTGAAGGATTCCTGTATGTCTCTTGGATTGACACTTATCAGGCTGAATCCCTCCATGTTCCTGAGTCCTATCTGAGAATAATCATGCTGACCTTACTGTTACAGCAGCTCTGGGAATTCTGTGAGATATCATCCACCTGAGAGAACAGGGAGGTGGGGGTATTTGTATCCACAACTGAAGGCTTGAAATAGGTCTTTTCTAATCATTTGGTGAATGAATGAATGAGGAATGAACAAATGAATGAATGAATGAATATCTAAAGGTTTTTCCAGCCTCCAAACAGTCTTTAATTTTTCAACAACAGCATAACAATTAGGGATCTTCCAAAGATCCTGCTTCTTGCAAAATTCACATCTTAGCCACAAAAAAAGAGGCCTGGGAGTTATTAGAGAGCCCCTTGTTTGTTTGTTTTGCAAATGAAAATCAGAGCTTAGGAAGCTTGCTATAGTCAGCTGCAGGGTTCTGAGTTAACCCCTTCAATGGCACGAGAGTCACCGTCTGCTCTTCGGAATTACATCTTCAGAGGACTGTGCTACCAAGCAATGAAGGCTCGGAAGCCCCAACTGTGCCTCTAAGTAGATCTGAGATCATTGGGGATCGGGGGGGACCCCCTTAATTTCTTTATTTTTAGTTGCTCTGCCTGAAAATTGGAAGATCAAGCCACTTCTGCTCCCAGCACTTTTTGGCTTCATGGCATCCACACCAAAGTTGGTTTGTGTCTGAAGGAGAACATCTAATCAGAGTGGGGGCGTGGGAGGGCTGGAGCACCCCAAGGGGAAGGCAGTGCCCACCGTACAGAACTAATCACATTGTTGATGCCAATAGGAACAGTTCTTCATGAAACTATACTATGTACCAGGCACTACTGCAAAACTTTACTTGGATTCTCTTTTTCTACTCTATGAAGAGGTGCTAACATTCTTCCCATTTTACTGATGAGAAAACTGAGGCACAGAGATGTTAAATAACTTACCCGAAGCTTCATGGCCCATGTGTGGTGAAGCAGGGATGTGAACCTAGGGGGCTGGCACAGGATACATTGGCCTCCCCAGAAGCTGTCCTCCCAGTATGTCTGGGTCTGGTCAGAAGCAGCTCCCACTTTGAGAGATGGAGAGAGGAGGTGCAGTGGAAAGGGACACAGGGTCAGTGTGAGAAAGCAGCTCTGCTCTGGTCATCCCCAGGACTCCCGAGTCCTTCTCCTCTTGCGTGTGGGTCTCAGTTTCTCCATTTTTGAGAGGAGGAAATCTCCAGGGATGTTTCTATTCTGATTCGTGGATGAGGGAATCTTGAACTCTAGCTCAGAAAAGAGTTTCTGAGAGTAAGTAAATTTCAAGAAATTGTATGAAGACTAGGGTGCGTGGGCATTTAGTTCATGGCAGCGGGTAGTTCAAAGTTCCCATCAGTTTCGTCAAAAGGGCCTGCTGGGAATTGAGATTATAGTAATGAAGACGCTCCACAGTAGTGGGCCTCGTAGGTCACTCCTGTGGCGTTGGTAGCAGGGTCTTCGATCACGTCCAACATTCAGTCGTTTGAGGGAGAAAAACAAAGAGCTGACTTCATTCCATTGACTTCAAGGCTTAGAACCTTCCAGAATGGTGATAAGCTGGCACCTTGAGGCTCAAATCTCTCTGAACAGAGCCTTTCTTCTTTCCCCAAGCAGAACGTCTCCCTCGCACTCCTTCTTTCTGCAGAAAGCCAGAAACATGCTGTCACCTGCAGAGTTCCAAGTGGACCCAGCAGGGAAAAGTCTGCTGGAGAAGTGTGTGGACCTAAGAGTCTACAGACACAGCCAAGGCTCAGAAAGTCGTCTTCCCCATAAACGGTGGCGCGCGTGCGTGTGCGTGCCCACGTGCGTGCGTCTGGAGGCGGGTGAGGGCTTGCAGACATTTCCAAGGGAAGGAGGCAGTAGCTGCAAGAGTATAAACACCAGATGGAGAGTCAGAGTCAGCCAGACGTGGATGGCAATCCCAGGTCCCCCACTTATCCGCGCTGCCCTTTTGGACAAGCCCCTAACCTCTCTAAGCATCAGTTTCCTCCCCTGTGAAGTCCCAGCCATTTCAGAGCGCTGCTGTAGGAACTGGTTGCAATCACTCATGCGCTGAAGAATCCATGTTGTGCAGCTGCCCTGTAAATAGTAGGGGCTCCACAGGTGAGAGTCTGGATGCCTAGGTGACCTTGGAAATTTGTTTTTCCCTTTCCTTTCTGAGCCTTAATTTCTTCATCTGCAAAATAGAGGCAGAGTTGGCAGGGGACTTTGATTCTTAAAGCACTCTTCTCATTAAAGTACTTCCCATTTCATCCCTCCCACCCCCCCCCCCAACATTTCATGAAGAAACCCAATGCGTACAACTGGAAAATAGCTTCTGGAAAGGGTATTACTCCTCTGTCTTGCTGACCAACCTCATGGGCACTGGGATCCGGTAAGCGGTGGGAAACCACACACCGCCCCGCGCTGCCCAACCTTCCTTCACTGGCCCAGAGCCCTACAGCAGTCACATGTCTGTGTACCACTTGTGATTGTTTTTCATAATTTTTCTCAACTCAACCACCTATTGTTGGCTTCAAATTTTGTTCAGTCTGCTAGGGAGCTCAGCATCACCACACTCACTGGGAGACCAGAGCCCATTTTCATAAGTAGAAGGTCACAGGGGCCAGACATGAAAAATACTGGGAAGCGTTGCCTGCTAAAGGTTGACTTTGAGGTCTGTCTTCTCTCTTCCTTAAAAGGAGGAATAGCACATGGCAAAATGATGTTAAAGACACATCAGTAGCAGCAGGGCCCTCTCCCTGTGCTAGACAGGATTGAGAGGAAAGGAAAAGGAGAAACCTTTCTCTAGCTGTGTCATTCCATTGTGGTTTTCCCGGAGTGGCATGGTTAAGAAACACTGTGATCACTGAGTGAATTTAATGGTGCCTTCCCAACACATATATCTAAGCCTACCCCTTCCAACCGGAATATGACCTTATTTGAATGAGACCTTAAGTGACTGGGAAATAAGGTCCTTCAACAGGTAAGACTCCCAAGCTGAGATCATCCTGGATTCAGGGTGGGCCCTAAATTCAATGGCAAGATTCCTTAGAGGAGAAAGGAGGAGCTTTGAGACGTACAGGGAAGGCCAGAGGACGATAGAGGCCGAGACTGCAGTCAGGCATCCAGAAGCTGTGGAAGGCCTGGGACTGTCAGAGGCTGAACTAGGCAAGGAAGGATTTTCCCCTAGAGCCTTCAGAGGGAGCACAGCACCTAAATCTTGGCCTTCCGGCCTCCAGAACTGTGCAAGAATACATCTCTGTTATTTTAAGCAACTAGGTTTACGGTGATTGGTTGAAGCAGGCCTGGGAAATGAATGCGGTCACCAGACCCGCTCTCTGGGGGACGTTGGTCAGAGGGCTCCAGTGAGTCTTTTCTGCTCTGTCTCTCTCCTTCACCAGGGCCAGGAGTCCATTAAAGAACAGCTCTCTTAACTCTCGGATGTCTCCTCCCTCCTCTTCCAGAGCTGGGACATGTGTTTGGTTTTCCCAAAGAGACAAGGACAGCAAGACACTGGACATGCCTGGCTGGAGTGTTGTCCTGTGTTCTCAGGAATCATGTGGGCATCCGTCATCTTACCTTCCAGCCCCTTCCTCCCAGTCCTTCCTGAAAGATGCCCACCGCTACTAAAAAAAAGCAAAAATGGATGAGCCTTCATCTCAATGAACCAAGTATAATTTCTGATTGCTATTAAAAAACAGTCCTTATGAATAAACCATTTTTGTGATTTTGTTTAAAGCTATCATTCCAGAGTGAATCGATGGTTGGAACATTCCAGTTTAATGTGAGCCAGATCCCTGCCTTCTTGCTTTTCCCTCTCTCCTGCGCCCCTTTCTTTCTTTCCCTTGTACCAAAAGCTGTCTGCTAAACTTCTAAAACACCCTTTGCCTTTTTGACCCTTCAACTTGTTTTGAACTTCAGAAAAAATTGGGGAAATAGCACTGAGTGAACTATACATAAGTCCTGGTCTCGTAGGGAGGAGGGGAGGAGGGGCCACATGGGGGAGGAGGAGACTCGCCATGAACTTGGGGCCTCAGATATTTGCTTGGAAAAAAAAAAAAAAAAAGAAAGAAAAGAAAAAAACCTCTTCTGGTAATGGAATTAGTAAATATTTGTTGCTCTGTTCTAGGCCGGTGCCCCAGGGGGATAGCTGGAGGAAGGAAAAAAAGGAGAGCAAATAAAAATAAGACAAGCTACTTCTTTGCTCCTTTCCTCGCTGCAAAGACACTAAACAGACAAGTCGGAGGATTAGAATGAGGCCTTGTGTGGCTGCCCCAGCAGGAAGTTGCAAGGGGCTCTGCAGGCGGGGAGGGGGCCAGCTCGGAAGAAACAGGCCTGCTATCTGGAAACGCTAAGGCCATTCCTGCCTAATGAAATGATTGCGGCGGAGTTCCTGGGTTGTGGTGTAGCCTGCACGGTTGCTGGCTGGCTTCCTGGAGCCCAGAGCCGCCCGGGCTGGGGTCTGAGGGCAGAGTGAATGTTAAGACAGGGAGTAAGAAAGCACCAGTCACAGAGGTGGCCAGGCCGGCAAGAGGCAGAGAAATGAGCAAGGGCATCAGAGACCAAGAGCTGCTGGGAAACAGACAGAGGTGCCCGCAAGGATGAGGGGTGGCGTAGGGGACACTGAATGGAGAGAAAATGGGAGGAACCAAGGCAGATACAGAGACAGAGGCAGATGGAGGCAAACAGACGAAGAGTTAGACAGGATGTCTGTCATGGTCACAGAGGTGGACGGGAGACAGGGTCAGGATGGTGGATGGAGCTGGAATGAGGCTGAGGGGTTGGTTGATGGGGAAGAGACCTGGACACAGATAAAGGGATGGGATTGGAGACCAACTGGGAGTGAATCTTGAGTTCTAGAAGGTTCCAGGTGGTGGGAGAGACACACCTGGACTGGGCCCAAGGCAGAGAAATAAACAAGGGGGAAAGGAAGCAGAGAAAAAGGAATGAAGGGTGAGAGAGAAGGCAGCCCCTCCATGCACACGGGGAGTTAGCTACCAATGCTTACACCAGGCTCCTCACCTCGACACAGACTGAGCTCAGATGGACATTGATGAGAACATAAAGATGAGAGCCAAAGAAAACCAGACACAGACAGGAAAGGACAGGAGGACAGAAGGACCCAGCATCCTGTGACAACACTGACTTCTCCAATGTCAAGGACATGCCAGGACATTGCGACATCTTCACCTCCCATAGCTTGTTTCCTGAAATCCAGCATCCCTCCAAGGGAGACGGCGTTCCCACTTCCTTTCCGATGGCGAATCTGAGAATCAGGGAGTTGGGATGACTTGCAAGGGAACAGAGACAGAAAGGGAGAGGGTTGGATCTCTAATCCGGTTTGCACAAAAGTAATATGAACGCTGGGAAGGAGAAAGGTTGGAGGTTAATTGTTCTGAGAGCCTCATTTGGTTCAGGAAGAGGCTAGATGAATGATTAGACCGATTATAGTGATTAATCACATGCATAGTAAGAAACTAATATGCACATTTAGAGAAAAGAAATAAAGCATACAACTTCTAAACCAAGAGGGGAGGAAAAGTGGGTGGGAAGGTGGAGGTAAGGAAAAAAAGCCGATCGATTTAATGCCAAGGAAATGAAGGAAAGACAGAAATCAAAAATATATGCAAGCAGAAATCTTAGAATCAGAAGCTTGAAATGAATCCAAACTAATCTGTAATCACATTAATAGAAAGGGATTGAACTCTTTAGTTAAAAGAAACTTTAGGAATGGATTCTTTAAAATCAAAACAAAACAAACGCTGTGTGCTTTTTCCAAGAAATCCACAAAGTTAAAAAGGAAACATTAGGCATGCCCTGGTGGAGCAGAGGTCAAGCGCCTCTGAAGGAGCACAGGCCACATACCCCTGGGTTCAAGTCCTGGGTCCGGAGGAGCAACCAGTATGAAAATATAAATGGAAACAAAATGTAAGGAGTCTTCCTCCTCTCTCTTCCTGCCTGTCTGCCTACTAGTTTTCATTCCCGCCTGCACCTTTCCTTTAAAGAAAGAAAGAAAGAAAGATTAGAAAAGAGATATTCTAAGCAAACACAAACCAAAAGAAAACTGGCTTGGATGTTGGGGGTGCCACATTATACCATCAAGAAAGAAGTAGACGGCGACGTGAACGTGAGGCAGTTTGCGAAACGTGCATTTACAGTGACGCACGCCTGAAGGCTGCACCATGTCAGGAGGCAATGTTCCTTCAATCAAATTCATTTTAAAAAGAAAGCCGGTTTGGTCATAAGAATAACAGACAAAGTGAGTCTGTGGCCACTCGAGTGTATTTGTCACGTGGGCTCTGACTGTGGTCCAGGCCCAGGCTTCACTGTCCCGGGCCTGTGTGGCTGCCCGGCCAGGCCTCGGGGGCCCCGCGGGCTCAGCTTCACTGCTGGGGGCTTACCAAGCACACTTTGGGCCGCCCCTCTATCGTCCCCTTTCTGACTCCCCCTTACCTTCCAGACCTATTCTTCTGTAATGAAGTGTCACTGGAGTGGGCCGCACCAGAAAGCCCCTGGCAACGTGTGAGGTGGCAGGAAGAATCCAACACCCAAGCAGAGGCGCAGGGGACAGGTTTGCGAGGGTTGAGCCAGCTTCTCCCCAGAAGGCTGCTTTCTTCCAGCTGGGAGACCTGCCGTGCTTTCCTGACTCGCCTCCTCCAGACGTTGCATCTTGTCCCCTCCATCGAAAAGGTCCAGGCTGCCCCTCCTCCCTCCCTCCCATGAGCTGGGGAACAATTCCAGCGCCTCGTTTTCACTAAGCGGGCAAGAGCCAAGTGTCTCGGGAAAGGTGGCTTCTTGCAATGCAGCCCAGCAAGAGTCAAGAGACTTCCAGACATAGCCCTTGCACCTCTGTGGGGCTCTCCATGTCCAAGGAGGGCCGCACAGGACCTTGGAGGAGGGGTGAGGTGCGGTCATCAAGGAGAGGCTTGTCGGTTGCTGGCACCCTCCCTGCGGTCCTCGTTCCCAGTCACGGGACACAGGTATAACCCTCACGTCCTCTCCCATGGTCTAGCACGGAGCCTCCTCTGCCGGATATGCCCTTCCTGCTCCAGCCTGCCCCGACCTCTGCTCTTTCTAACCACCCCTCTTTTCATGCCAGAAAGTGTCCCTAACCTTGGAACCTGAATTAAGATCCCTTCTCTCTCTGCTCTGTGCTCATTCCTGTATTGGTGCTGACTGTTGAGCAAAGCAATGTCCCACCTGGTGTCCCCGCTCCTCATTCCCTTTTCCCCAGCAGATACGGACTGTCACATGGCAGAAAGAGCATCTCTGTTCTCCTTCCAGTAGGACCAAGAATTACACCAATGGACATGCACAGTCTCAGAGATTTCCAGAGACTAGATTCTCAGATACATCAGACAACAAAGCTAGGACATGACTTGAAAGAAGCTTCTGCCCCTCTGGTTTGGAAATTTCCAGAGATCCTGGATGTTCCCGTGAGGTGTTTCAGAAAAGCAAGTGTTGGCTCTCTTAGCGTGACTCTCGGTCCCTCCCATCTGCGTCTGCACAGCCTCCCCTGTGTCTTGTTTACAAGTCAGTCTCTCGGATCGCCTCCACTGGAAGAGTAGACAAAGTAAACAATCCGGAACCCACCATTTCTCTAGTTGGACATCTTTGTTTTGCTGAATGGGCCACCATGATCCAGAGAGGGAGAAGGGACTTGTGACATGTCACATCTTGCAGCCACCTCTCACCCTTGCCATTATGAGATATCAAATCTGAGCAAGTGATTTTAATAAAACCAAACCTTAGTTTCCCCCTCTGTAAAGTGGGGAGAAGAGTGGACCTCTCTCTCCTCTGGGGTTGTAGGACTGCTGAATCAAGCAGGCCCATTGCGTCAAGTATGAAGACCCTGACTGACTGTTCCCTGTGATGACAGTGATGATGGTTGGTAATGTCATCATCGTCATCACCTTCATCATCGTCAGCCGCACTGTCAGGTGTTACCACTCTTTCTCAATTCAGTGTTCTCTCTACTCTCGATAGCTGACTCTGAAACATAATCTAACACACCGGTGCCCCAGCCAGAGGTTGAGAAAATGAAACACAAGCCTCCACGAGCCTCCTTCTCTGAGGCCCATCTACCCATTAACAGCAAACCAATCTCAATGTGAGCCTTCTCCATCTCAGGCCAGTACACCTACCACATCAAAGTTCTTCAAAAGGATCGAGAGAAACTTCCTACAGATCCACTGGAGGAAATGAACGCCCCCTTCGCAGTTTGTTTTCCTCTTCCTCGCCTACTGCTTTCCTCCCAGGTCTGACTTTCCACTGACCTGAAGTCTCCCAGCCCATAATGTACAGAAATAGCAGGAGAAGCCCCCAGCTTGCACCCCACCCACAGCAGGTCGGGCCAAGGAGATAGAAAGGAACTGAAGAGCACCTTTGTGTACAAGAGGACAGTAGGCCAGCTAAGTGGGACCCAAACCTGGAAGTCACCCCTCATTCAGTGTTAGCATGATGTGGGACCCCCTCGCCCCAGGCCTCGGGGCAGCACCAGCCCACAGCGGTTCACACACGATGACAGGTGGCAGTGGATGAGCATTCACTTTCAATTCCAAATTAAAACACGATTTAATTTTGTAAAGTGTTGTTATATATTTGCTGTCCAGTACATTCAAAGCATCTGACCCCAGCACATCATGGCTTAACACTATGGTTTGGAGTAAGGTTTCGGTTTGGGGACAAGGTTTTGTAAGTTCTGTAACAAATGTCAGCTGGTGCTCTGCCGGTATGATGACTCTGAAAGTGTCTGGAAAACTCTTCTCGTGTGGCAGGTTGAGAAACTAGCACACAGGACGGGGAAGTAGCCACCCAAGGTCACCTGGCCTCCCAGCTGTAGTTGGGTGCCCGTCTCTCCCTCTCCTGACTCCATCTGGCACTTTCCACTGACCCAGGAGCCACATGCCAGGGGAGGCTCTGGACGGCCACGGAAGCATCTTCCTGACAGGTGGGGACTGCTGTCTGAAAGGCCACGTAGCTCAGTGACATCTGCCACCATAGACTCATCTTCCCACAGGCTCAGGTTTTCTGCCCAGGTCTCACGGACCCCACAGTCAACACACTGATGAAGACAACTACTCAGGGACGTGCCACCTGAGTTCAAGTCTGGTTCCAGCACTTCTCCAGCCACGAGAATCAGGTGGGCCCCTCGCACTACGTGCCGCAGCTGTGCTGCTCTATGAGACGGACGCTCACTACTTACTTATGGATTTGGGGTAAGTTTTAAATGAAATACAGTGCAAACACCCCCAGCACCAAAGCTGACGCACTGCTGGCACTCAGTAAGCGTGAGCGTCGGTGATGATGCATACTGGGCTTCTCACCTAGAGGAGAATGTTTCAGTTAGCTGTTGCTGTGTAACAGACCAACTCAAAACTTCAAGGCTGAAAATGACCAAGAGGTGCTGTTTACAGGTGTATGGGTCCAAAATCGGGCGGGGCAGGACGGGACAGGCCTCCAGCTTCCTGTGTGCTGACTGCGCTCACTGCATCCAGCCGGCGGCCGGCTGAGCTGGAAGCCTTCTCCCACGTCTGTGCCTCAGTGAGTCTCCACGGGGCCTCTCATTCCCCCAGGGCATCTCTTCACACAGCAGCGGCATGAGCTCCATTATAGCCTGACGACCGGCTTCCAGCACGAGAGGAGAAACCATCGGACCTCTTAAGACCAAGGCTCAGAGCTGGAATAATATCACTTCTGCCATCTAATGACCACAGTCTGTCACCAACTCTGTCCAGATTCACAGTTTGGGTGGTACAGCATTGTTCAGAGATGAAGTTCCCAATGACAGATGTCTTAGGAGGCTACATACTGCAGTTTCCAGAGCTGTCTTGATTACGCAGTGGTCCAAGAGGCTTCCTCATGCACCCCAGGATCCTTTCAGACCATACCCTCACTTCTCTCAG
This sequence comes from Solenodon paradoxus, assembly GCA_004363575.1. Lineage (NCBI taxonomy): Eukaryota > Metazoa > Chordata > Mammalia > Eulipotyphla > Solenodontidae > Solenodon > Solenodon paradoxus. The sequence continues at coordinate 248,766 of RJWH01002094.1, read as the reverse complement.
AGTCCTTTGAACTCTGCCCTCATGCCAGGCCGCTGTCAATAATTTGTTTCCTTCCCCTCCCTCAGCTTCACCTGGCTAACCTGTCGTCTTCCTTCACTCCTAATTCCACCACCTAGAAAGCCATATGCAATTGGCTGGTGTGATGCCCTTGCTATCACTTCCCTTATACCTGGTATCTCTCTTTCTTAAAACTCATCATCCTTATGAATAACTGTAAAAGGCAATGTCTGTCCATTTTTCTGAAGAAGATATACAGAGGGCCAACAGGTACACGAAAAGATGTTCCTACTCGCTGGCTATCAGGGAACTGCAAATTAAAACAACAATGAGATGTCACCTTACACCTGAGAGACTGGCTATTATCCATAAGTCTGGAAACAACGCATGCTGGCGAGGATGTGGAGAAAAGGAAACCCTTTTACATGGTTTTTGGGAGTGTAAATTGATACAACCCCTGTGGAGAACAGTTTGGAGATTCCTCAAAAAGTTGAAGATGGAAATCCCTTATGATCCCACCATCCCACTTCTGGGTAAGAGCAGAGATGTATGAGCCCCCATGTCTATTGCAGCCCTATTCAAATGGCTAAGAACTGGAAAATACCTAAGTGCCCAACATCAGATGAATGGATCAAGAAGATGTGGTACCTACATACAGTGGAACACTGCACAGCCCTTAGAAGAGATGACACCCTGTCATTGGAATCAACATAAAGGGATCTAGAGGGGATGATGCTGAGTGAAACAAGTCAAAAGGAGAAAGATAGAGACCAGATGACCTCACTCACAGGTGGAATGTGAACAGACAAAACAAAGGAACAGATGAAGCATAACCAACCCTGAAACATCTGCAACAGAACTGAGGTTATCAAAAGGAAATGGGGAGAACTGGAAGCAAACGGTGGTGGAGCCCAGTGGACACTGGGAAAGAATACTTGGTGATATGGTGAAGGGCAGGGTGTGTTGACATATATCTCAGAAATGGGGAACCTATACATATGAGGCTATTTTAATTTATAGAATAAGTTACTGTAATAAAAATATATATTAAAAAAGTCAATGTCTGTTGTCCTTCCAGACCTGTCTCCGTGAGGACAGGGCCCTCATGAACCCTTTTTACCACCTGATCCTCAGGTCTACCAAGTACTCAGAAACAGGCCAGAGGGTCCTAAGTAGTGATTCTGGTCTCACTTGGAACCCTTTTGCCCTGTGTGAACTTGATGCTGCAGGCTCCATGAAAAGCAGAAACTGTGAAGATTAACAAGTCGGATATTTACGGGGGACAGAAAAGAAGGCTTGAAATCAGGGTGGAGTAGAGAGAGAAGCTGGTCTGTGATCCAGTCTCAACAAAGGCCTCAGCTGACCCCATGGGAGTTCTGCAAATTGAATGACCTTTCAACTGGGGCCAAGGGACCTCTAGTTCCCTGCATTGCCAGTCTTTCGATGCAGGCTGTCGTTGGAAGAGGATATTATCTTGAATGAGGTAGATCTATTCATCTGAGGAGCTAGGAGAAGCCCTTTACCAGAGACACAAGGAGCTAAAGACATTCAGAGGCCCCCATTCCTAGAAGCTGGGGGAAATGAGACTTTCATCCCTGAAATGAATCTGAGCAACACATCATATGTCCATGACACTTGACCTCAACCTTTCTGTGCCTCCTTGTTTCATCAATCAAATAGAGATGACGACACCCTCTTCTCAAACTCCAAGGAAAGACCTAAAATAAATAATAGATTAAAAACTGCTTTGAAAGTTTCAAAGGGAGGTGGGGGAGAGGAGGGGAAGAAAGAACTCAGTAACTGTCACAAGATATCAAGAAGAGGAAGACTCTCAAACTTTTGACCCTTCCCCAAGCTTGTCCAAAGGGACATTTGTGGGACTCAAATACATCCACAGACTATTCAAATGAAAAAGGATTATCATAAGTACATTCTCATTGCCACCAGCACCCAGTTCAACCCTTTGGAGACTGACAAGGATGAAGTCTTGACTAACCCAAAAGTCATCCTCTGTGAATGTCAGATTTTCAGTTATTCTTCTTGTCTTCAGTGATTTCCAAAGGAGAAATTCCAAGCCAGATGTATTTGGCCCGAGCATCAATATTCCTATCAACAGGCACCATCTGGTCAGAGGTGGTGACTTTTGCTCCAGGCAGGAACTCCAGCCCAGGGACCTCAGGAAAGGGCTCGGGACTGTGTCTCACCCTCAAAGAAAAGCCCCACAGCATCCCTCCAGGTTTCCATGGTTGGTGAACTGTGCTGGAAAGACGGAGGCGCTGGAGCTCAAAGCTACTGCTTCTCCTCCGGTGCAGGCAGGTTTCATTGGGCATGTTCGTGGCAGGCACCGAATCCTTTAAGGAACCAAAAGCCACAGCAATGACATCGTTCCCAGTAACCAAGATGCCAGTGGCAGCTGACACAAGCACTGGGACCACTCCCCGGCATGTCTAACCTGGTAATGAGGAGAATGGACAGTTTAGCCTGTGGGCAGGGCTGGGGCAGAGAGGCCAGGAGCAGGGAGAGTGTCCCGCTGCAGGCCCGGGAAGATGGCCGAGTTCCCGGACTGGCTCTCACGGCTATTAGGGTGTATCGATCGCTTCCTTCGCGCCAAGCACGGGCCAAGCACTTTAAGTCCCTGAGCTTGTGTGAGCCTTGCTAACACCTTGTTCCCATTTTCCTGGTGAGGGAGCTGATACTCACAGCGGGGAGTGTCCCTCGCAGGATACCAAGTGCCAAAGGATTTGAACCCAGTCTCCAAACATAGGCTATTAATCACTCGCTAACATGGTGTAGCCCGACTAATTCACTTAGATTGAGCAAGTTCTCTAGTGAGCGGGGCCTAATCTCAGGTCCCGCTGGGCCTATGATGAGATTATTCCAGGAACAGCCCAATGCTAGAGGATGCTTGTGTCTTCTGGGTCCTCTTTCCTCCAGCTTTTGCTTCTCTTTGCCTTTCTGGTCTTCTTTCCTTCCCTCCCCACTTAGGGTTACGACAGATCCTACAGAGAAACTTAGACCATGGGCCCTGTCCCTGCGAGTCTTCTGGGAGACACTCTCTTTGGACAGCAGGACCCAAAAGGTAGTGCCTCCAAGCAGTGGGACACGGATGACTCAGAGACTGGAAGAAAACAGGAGCACAAGAGACTTCAGCAAAAAGTCCCATGTTGGAACGTAGCCTTGGGGACAAACAGGGAACAAAGAAGGAGTGGAGGGCAGAGCTGGAGGAAGGCCTGACAGGTGCTCCTCTGTGCAAAAGGAAGGAGGGGGAAGGTCGGGGAAAGTCGGGGGTCAGGTGGAGGCCCCGGAGAAGAACTCAGGGTGGCAAGGCTCTTGAGGGAGCTCATTCTGGAGGTGAAAGGACTCACAGGTCAGACTCAGACTCTGGTGGTCAGACTCGGTCACACAGGCACTAGGGACCCTGCCAGGTACTTAAGGTTCAAGCGATGAGGTGCCCTGTCTTTTAGGAAGCCCGCTCAGCGGCTGTGTGCAGGGTGGGCTGAGGGCAGATGCGTGGCGGAGAGACTGCCGTCAGGGGGCCACCCAGGGTTGCTGGAGTGATCGCTGGAGACGAGGGGACCTGCGGCCACCACTCCTCTCAGGGCTCCACCCTCCACCCTGTGTTCCAGGAGTGGCGCACTCTTCGCTGCAGGGCACCTGCCTTCGGAAGAGATGAGACCGAGCCAGCGGGTGGAAGGCCAGGCTACAGAAAAGACGATTGAACAGTGGAACGCCATTCTGGTGAGAGAGACTCATTTCAGACACCTCGGAACACTCTCAGAGCCTGCCACTATTTCCAACTTGACTCTTTCTGGGCTAATGCCTTTATATTTAACTGCAGCTCTATCCAAAGCCTCCATCGAAATTCGACAGGCTTCTGGCTGAGCGTGGGGGCCTTTATCCTCCCCGACAGATCGAGAGCAACTTTCACCCCGAGGTTCCAGGAGCTGCCAAGCGAGGATGTGGCAGCAGCTTCTCGCTCCCAGAACGATACAAAAAACTACTTGGCTGGCGAGTTCTGCTCTCCATTTCTCCAGCCGCCCTCTCCTGCAGAGCCCCCGTCCTATTAATACTATTACTCGAGATGACATTTCCTCTGACTGTCGTTGTCTCTTTTTTTTCCTCCTCCTTAATTCTCTAATTTGTCCTAATATGCCCATTGCCTGCGTATCAAGTCATCCGTGAAGCCACCCCATTTCCAGGTTCCTTCCTCCCCATCAGCCGAGTCTCTGTCTCCCACAGAAATTACAGGGAGGCGGCTGTGTGCCCGCAAGGGCAGGAAATAGAATTAGGGGACGTATTAATTGGGACATCAAGTCGGATTTCATTCCAGGCACTTCCTTCCGTGAACCACTTTGAAGCTTCCCCTCCGTGGCTCTGTTTCTCATTAGATGGGGCTCTTAATGTGAGCAGTGCTTACGTGTGGGGCACATCTGTCCTGCCCTGTCTTCAGATGGCACACCCAGCAGACTGGTGAGGGCCTGGGGAGGAAAAGGCCAGCCCAGGGGGTCAGAGGGGCAAAGGGTGGAAGGGCGGCTGAGAAGGGCATTGCTCAGGGATGCTGGAGGAAAGGGAGTTTGTCGGCTGCAGAGAAAGATGCCATCAAAATACCATTCTTTTTCAGCTTTCCCTTCTGTGCAATGTCCAGGGTCTGCAAGCTTATTTGCTGCAACGTGAGTTCCTTTCTTCTTTTTACTCTAATTATGTTTTTCCCGGCCATGAATCTGCAAGCTGGTAGGCTTCACCACCCCTTGAAAATCTGTCGAACTGAATTGGTCATGCTTGATGCAGAAACAGCTTTCCTTATACTTCGTCTCTCCACATCCTCCTAGCTCTCCAGTTGATGGCTTTTCTATGTGAGGACACTCACTGCCCGCTTTACCTTAAAACTGTGCCACCCCTCCCATCCAGCCCCCCTCCTTCAGGTCTCCCCACTTCAGAGGTGTGGCAGGCTCATGCCTCTGTGCAATCCCCACACTCAGAGGTGTTTTTGCCAACACTAATTCAAGGCTGTGAGAAGAACTTATTTGTGGAAGGGCATTTGTTTTTCCACGGAGCCAGCCAAAACCACCAGCCTCGCTTGCTGGAGAGAAGAGAAGAGGGAAGAGAAGAAGCATTTGTTTCTCATGCTCCTTCGTGGTAACCCCACATAACAAAACACCACTCGCAGTTGCAAATCAAGTTCTACTGAGACTCAACTGTGAAGGCGTTTTGTCCTCCTCCCTGGGACAGGGAACCCCAGAGAGGACACTTGGGTGCCCTAGAGCCCGGGGTCAGGCCCTCTGCTACCCCAGCAGCACCCACAGCCAATCCAAATACCACAGCCCTGCCCTGGCCACCCTCGGTCCTCTGCAGCAACCAGAAGCCAAGATAAAGCAACTGAAACCTGCCCTCGAAGCAGACAAACCTCAGCGCTGAATGGAGACCAAAGCAAACAGCAGCTCCCACCCAAGCAGCCCAGAGTGATGAGAGCGGAGGTGTTTCATTTTTCCTTCCTACTCTCTCTGTTTTTTTTCATCTTCTCATCTCAAGGGATGAAGAAGTGGGCAGGAACCAAGGAGCTGTATCGGGCTACTAAGAGATTCAGTCTTTGTTCTTACACACAGGCCGGGAGGTCTAGAATGGTTCCTCTTGGTGTGTGCATTAAGGGTGTTTTGGACGTAATGATAGAAATCATTTTGTGCTAACTTGATGGAAAATGTTGGGGAAATTATAAAGACTTGGGGTTATATCTGGGAACTAGAAGAATCTCAGGAATCCGGCGGGTGGGAGGTGTTCTTTCTCTTTCTCTTTCTGTCTGTCTCTCTCTCTCTCTCTCTCTCTCCCCCCCCCCCCCCATCTTGTTCTTCTTCCTCATTTCCTTGCCTTCCCTTTATAGTCATATGAATATATTATAGTCAACACAATACAGAGAGAATCTCAGGCTCAGCTCTCCTCTTGGGGAAGATATTTTGATTTGTCCCCTTGGACGAGATGCCATTCCTGTCCAGACAATTGTTCGAAGGGATGAGTCACATTGGTGACACCATCCCTGCCAGTCGTGGGAAGACAATCAAAGGCACCATTATCCACAATTCTCTCAACATTCAGTCTGTCATTCAATGTTGACTTCCTCTTGGAAATTGCTTTTATGCACTCAATCATTCATTTGTTCCCTTACTCATTTATCCATGACTATTTTAGAGTAGATATGCTATATTACCATCATTGATTCTTTTTCCTTTCACTTGTTTTTTCATCCAATAACTTTATTCAATAAATACATCTATTGTATGCTGAAGCTGCTATAACAGGCAAGACACACTAGTAACCAGTTACTGATAACTTTCTTCTAGCAAAGCAATTCTAATCATTGCACCAAAAAAAAGAAAGAAATTTATTTTCTTGAGAAGTCTCTAAACTGGAATGTAACTTTTGTACTCCCTCGATCCAAAATGACTTGGCCAGAGGAAAAGGAACGCTTAGCCACTGAGTCTGTTTCCTTAGGAAAGCCCAACTGGAAGGTTCCTGTATTGTAACGTGACCAGGTCAGGAGGGTAGCAACAGATTCTTTCCTCTCAACTCCTCTCAGCTCAAGTCTATTCATCAGACTAATGACAAAACCATTAACCAACAAGAAGGCAGACACACCTCAATGGGTACAAGACACTCATAGCAGCTAGCAAGCACGATGACTGTGAGATGAATAAGGGGTTGAAGCAGAATAAATCCATATGATCTTCCCAATGGATGTGAGCCCTTAACTCTTTCTTTCTTAACTCTGGAAGACCTGACATGCGAGGTACCCCTCAAGCACTGAATCTGATGGTGCACTTCCACACAAATTACCTTCGAACCCTGATGTTTCTTCTCCTGCAGATCAAAGACAGAAACAGACAGGCTGACACCTTCTTCTTTAAGCAAGGTGAGCCAACAGGAAAGATCTCCAGAAAGTTCCATGCACCCAAAGGCTCCAGGCCACCCTCCATCGAACAATCATTTTCTGCACGCCTCCTACACACCAGTCATCATGCTAGGCTCCTGCTAGACTGGAGGAGTCCAGGATCACTATTCCACCATGTACAGTTGGTTTCAGAGTCCACTGATCCAACTTACAATCAAATGTCTAAAGGCAGCCGACAGAGTTGCAAAATCTGTCCAACGAGTGCACACATTCAAGGGCGGGGGTGGGAATTCCATGGAGCGACAGGATTTTCAGCTGTGCTGTAGGAAAAATGACTTTCTTTCTTCCTCTCTGTAGGGCTTTTTTTTTTCCATAAGCCCAAAGTCATGGCAAAGTAGCATGGAGACTCAGCCAACATGGCAGGAGACATGATGCTTTTAACTATCTCCTGGCTTTGCTGCTCAACGTTAAAACATTCCTCTCATTCTCAGTATTCAAAGGTATTATATGTTCTCTGAACTCTGGAGATCTTTAAGTGGGAAGCTCCTGAGAGCTATCGGGGTAATGACAAAGGAAGAATAGCAGTAGCTAGAGTTGGTTGAATAGCCATTAGAAATCCTAATCACAGTTTTTTTCTCCTTTCTTTCTCTTTCTTCCTTCCTTCCCTTCCTTCCTTCTTTCCTTCCTCCCCTCCCTCCTTTCTTTCTTTATCCTTTTTTGCTTAATACCTAGCTTTACTCAGTGTACCTCTCAAGAGAGCAGACGCTGTCTTTGCTTCATGTACTGATGTGTTCTCACAACTCAGGTAGGTCGCTGTCACTATTTGTTGAATAAATGGGTCTGTATATGTTTGCCTGGCTTAATTCTCCCAGCAAGATCAGGTACACTGTCTCTCTTTCCTTGCAACGTAACAAACTGACTTCTCTCCTCTGTAGGTATTCATAGCCCCATTTGACAGCACAGGAAAGTAAGGCTCCGAAAAGCAAAGTAACTTGCTACTGGACATGCAGGTAAGAAACAGGACTTTGTTTATGAATTCAGCCCCATTTGCAGTCACTAGGAAGCACCTACCATGTAAAAGAAACTCACTAACTACTGTGTGATAAATCGAATCACTCTAGGAACAGAGCTTGGATTCAAGCCATGATGACTTCACTGCACCACCGTGCCCCTCAAGGGCCCTTTTCTACTGACACTTCTTTAGACTTGTCTTCCACCAAGATCCACACAGGATCCAGGGTTTCTGCAGCCATTGATGTGGCCATCGAGGACCTGGCCTGCCAATGGCATCAAGACTATTTGTTCCCTGTCCAAAGTCTAGTTGAAGGGATTATCTCTTTCAGGTTGCACAATGATGACCAGATAATTCCAGGTTATTTGCCCTTTACTACAGAAGTCAAGAGATACAACCAGGAATCAGGTGACCTCAGCTCAACCCATTCATTGGAAGTGCTCTCGTGCTCTCCCGAGGCTTTGCAGCCTTACTGTATTTGTTTACTAGGTTACCAGCAAAGGACCACAGGCTGGGGGCTCAGACAGCATAAACACATCGCCCTACACTTCTGGAGGCTGGAAGTTCAAAATCAAGGCGTTCACAGAGCTAGCGATCTGTCTCCTTAGCTTGGAGATGATGGTCTTTACTCTGGTTACATGGCTTCCTGGTGTCTCTACACATGTCTGATTTCTTCTGCTAAGGACACCGGTCAGATCTGAGGGAAGTCTACCCTAATGGCCTCATCTTAACTTCCTTCTGTTCTTAAAATACAATCACCTTCTGCGATGCTGAGGGCAGAGATTTAACGTGCAGATTTGAGGGAACACAAGTCAATCCACAGCGTCCTGTGAGTGAAAAAGCACAGAGAACAGTTCCAGGTCTGTGCCCACCGCAGAGGGAGCTGGCCTGGATCTTCCCACGTGACACCGTAGCTGTGGTCTCTGTTCCCCTAACTCCCACAGCTCCCACGGTTCATTCCCACTTTCTAAGCCTACTTTGCAAAACCTCCTGCCAATTCTGAGACATCCAGACTAACATCAAATAAATTAAGTTATGCTTAAGCCAGTCCGAGTTGGCTTAGGTTTCTTAGCAATCATGTCGCCTGACCGATACATGACTTTTTCCATATTTTCTGGAATGACTACTCGATTCTTTTATCCTTGGCTGGGGGCAGGGTGTGAAGCAAAGTTGTTTTTTTTTTAAGTACAAAAATACTCAGGCTAAATTAAAAATCTTCCTAAGCACGTCTTTCTTCTTGCCTGAATAACATATTTCTCACCTCATTCAGACACAGACATACACAAATCCTTTAAGTTAAAAAGAAGGGGGAAAGGTGTAAGACCTGTGGGTTTGGGGCAGTGAGTCAAATTACCATTCAGTCAATTGTTACCTGATACTATGCTTTTCTGTCTATGGGCAGAACACTGCTCTTACCAAGGGCTGGAGAGACCACACGATGCCCAAGATGTGAGAAGAACCTCTCACCCCTGTGTCTACCTGTCTCTGAGAGATGCTCTTCAGTCCAAGGCCAAAGGAAGACCAATCAAATGAAGCTGTAAAAATCCAGTTCTGCTGAGATCTGAATTTTGGAGAACCAACTACAGTGAGCTAGTCTGACTACAAAATCACTATTTTAAAAATCCAACTCTGCTCAGGACAAGGAAGGAGAGGGAGAGAGAAAACAGAAAAGTGAAAGGCTGTAAGCACACCTCCTGCAGTGAGACAAGCCCTGAGGGTGAGTGTGGGCCTCATGCATCCAGACCCAGTTTCTCCATGCCCCCTGACATGTGAGCATCCTGAGGTGCATCAGTCTGGACCCCAATTTTTGTTTACATACAGCATGGCCCTCAAATACAGCCAGAGACATTTTCCAGTTCTCAAAGACAGAATGAGATTTTCAGCGGTGGAGACAAAACTGCTTCTGGTGAGACTCTGGACAGACAAGACATTGGTCTCAAGGATGCTTTTTTCTCTGCAGGTGGTGTCTTCAGACCTCTCTTTACATGGGGTTCGCCCCCATGTAGCAAGCAACACATCCTTTTTTTTCTGATCTGTCGCAAACCTGAGACAAAATGTTGACCCAGCCTCCAGAGCACAGGAGCCAAAGGCAGTCTGAAAGAGCATCCCCACTCCACCAGTTAGCTTGGAGTGTTTCCTCCCACTTCCCGCAGCCAGCTCACCATGAGCCCCAAGAGGCAGACGATCTGGAACCTGATAAGGAAAGACATTCTAGTCTACCAGAGGACAGGCTGCAAAAGTTAAACACAGATGGAGGTAAAAAGAAACAATAATGGAAAAGGAAGAGAGATCGAGATAGAGGAAGAGAGGGGGAGATGAAAGGGGCGGGGAGGGGGAGGAGAGAGAGAGAAGGAAAAATATCCCAGGGCAACTGAAAACTGTCATCCAGACATATGAAAATGTTCCAGATAGTTTAGCGATAAGCAGGAAATTGCTGGAAAAACCAACAGTCATGGAAGGAGAAAATTGCAGTTAGAAGGGGGGATTGAATTGAGCTAAGTGTCTGTCATAAAGTTTATTATTTTATTAGTTTTAATAGTTGGGTAGATAAGCTAATAGCAATAGGATTTACTTTAAAGATCAACACCACAGACGCTGCTGTTTATTATTTGATAGTAATGTGTCTCCAGTGAGGGAATATTACATCTCATAAAAAGCCCTTCTTGCAGGTCCAGGCCCCTCTGAGTCTCACGCACATGGGTTTTCTCTGATTAGTTCACATCTCTGGCAGAGGTTTTGTTTGGACAATATTTCGAGGGACATCTGCTCTTCGGGAATCCATGAGAGCCATTTCAGCTCCCAGTGTGGATTCTCTGACCCCAGGATGAAGCTGGGCTTCACCTTCCTCAGATTTCTTTTAACCAGAGGCGATTACTTCATCCGCATCCTGAAGATGCTGTGCAATGTAGATGAGGTATTAGTGTGATAGGTGGAGCACCCATATCTCTGAAGATTATAGGGAGAGTTCAACGAAAGTGCGTCTGGCACGCCCTGGTGGAGTAGTGGTTAGGTCCGCCACCTCCAGTCGACCACAGAAGGGGAGATACTAAAACAAATGTGTTAAAGCATGAACATTGGGAGAACTGGCTAATAGATATACAGGGATGCTGAAACATAATTCAAGTCTAAAATGATATCAAAATAAAAGTGAAAGGAAAAAAATCTCCATGCTGCCACTTTGGCATCCCATCTGACTTGTTTTCTCTGAACCTCAATTTCCTCATCTCAAAAGGTAGGTTTTAGTACCAACACAGAAGACGTTTTCTTTGGGGTGACGTAGTCCAAACAGCCACAAGGAAAATCCTTAACCACTGTCCTAAGTGCAGAGACAGGTTAGAGCACCAGCGACAGGGCAGAGGTGCACAGCCTCCAGGCCACGTGTGTCTTGGTGATCAACCATGATTTCACGTTTGGCCATGGCTCTTACCTCAGATGAGTTGTGTCAAATCATACAGAGCAGAGAATCCTTCTGGAACTAGGGCCTCCCTTTCAGGTTTGTTGTGGGCATTAAATGAGGTTGTCTGCGGAGAAGGGTCAGTGCAGTGCCTGCCACACGGCAGGTCGGTCCTGGGGGCAAAGTGCCACCACGACAGCGTCCTTCCTTAATTCGCCAGCGCCATGTGTGTTTGAGTAATGATTCCTGGAGGGTCGGAACCTTCGGCGACTATCTATATTGTACTTTGCCAGCACCTAGAGGTCAAGTGGCATTTTGTTGCAGAAAGTCAGGTTTGCTCAGTGAATGGCATTCTGGCCAGGGGGTCAGACAGATGATATCGCCCACCCACCTCATCCAACTCCTCATTGTGTGACTGCTGAAGCCAAGTCTGGAGCTCAAAGCTCTTTTCTTAAAGTCACACACCTGGACGGTGGGTTCATGGCGAGCAAAGTCACGCCAAAGGGACAGGACCAGGTAAATTTGTATGAAATGATCAGGGTCATGATCCAGCTCTTCCAAACCAGAGCACTATAATTTTCTGCTTTTTGTACGAATTCCCTTCTTCCTGCCTCCACCTCAGCGGCTCCCCTCCCCTATCACAACAAACTATGCTGCCCTCACCTTCTGAAAATCACTCACTGGCCAAAGTAATCCAAACCCTCATTTCGTGAGGCCTTAAGTTTCCAAAAATGTTCTAAGAAAAGTGCCTCCCCACTGCCCCACAGATTGTCATCATCCCCAAGTCACACCAAAAGAGTAGTTCTAAGGTCTCAAGAATCAGTCCTGGGCTACTGATCCAAGGAGCAAAACAAAGACTGGTCTGGAACACGGAGCCAAGACCCCGACGTTACTCGCCAGGCACCAAAGGAAACAAAGTGTTTGAGTAAAGAGATTTTCCACCCAGAATTTTTGGTGGAAGTCCATTAAAACTCAGCACACCCCACACCTTAGTCATTCCCTCTGCCTGGAACATACATGCGACCCTCTTCTCCTAGCTAACCACACTTCCTCCTGCAGGCCCTGCTTCCTCGGGGAGACCTTTGCCTCATGAAGCCCTCAGCTGGATTCCTTTCCCCTGCTTGGCACTCCCACACCCTGTGCCTCCCTGGGCAGACACTCATTATACTTAATTGTCATTGCTTACGTCACTAATTGCCTCTAGAGCTATAAAAGCTGCAACTAGCCCTTACAGAGACAGGCCATAGGCCACATTCAATGTTCTTTGCATATATTAACTCCATCAGTCTCTAAACAACCATCTGATGTTGGTGCTGCTATTGTTATCTCACTGTGCAAATGAGGAAACTGAAGACCAATGAAGTGAAGCCACTTGACCGAAGTCACATACGCAGGAAGGAACGGAGCCCAGCACCAGGGCCAGGCTGTGCCTCTCCACGTTTGCATGGACTTTGGCTATGCTCTCTTTGCTGACACACCCCTAGGGAAGGTGCTTACCCTCTGAATCTGGAGGAAAACATCACTGGGACAACACTGGCTGGAAGACAGAGCAAATAACCACAATGGTGGTACGGACCTGTACTCCTTGCAAATATTTCCCTCTCCCCTCCCAGTCACACGAGAAACTCTCACTTCCTGGATTCTTGTGGCTGGGTGAGGCCATGCGACGAATTCTGGCCAATGGGCTGTGAGCGGGAGAGCCATGGCTCATGACCAGGTCACCATATTTGCCAGTCACAATAAGGAGTTTCCAAGTTCTCTTGCTCTCTGCCATGAACACTTGGCCATGCTTGAGACGGTGGCGGCTCCATCCATTGAGCAGAAGCCCCTGAGAGCCTCATAGACAGGAACATGAGCACGAAATAAGCCTACTTTGTTTTAGATGGCTGGGATTTTTTTTTATACGTCAGTGTAGCCTAGCATGTACCTTGTCTGACACATGGTAAAAGCAAAACAATATAATTAAATGATCGCTAAATACTTTTAATGATATTAAAGTTAATATAATTATATCGATATTAATTTCAAGTCTCTGAATCCCAGTTCTGCTCTCTTTGGCAAAAGGGATATATAGCAAGAGGAATTAAAACACTAACACCAAATTCCCTTGCGTTATCAGAATAATTCAATGACAGCAGAAAGGAACATATTTTCTCACTAGAGAGTCAATTTTCTTTAATGTAAGCACACCTTAGTCGTACACAGCTAAATGCCACAAACAGGTTTACACTGGTCAGTTACAAACAGGACAACCTTCCACCTAATACCGTGTGATTCAGATTTGGCTGGTGATCACCTCTTGAATAGTTTTGAGTTGTAGGCTAGTTGTAGGCTACCCAGGTTCCAGTTTCAAGGGGCACCCCTTAGAGCATGATACCGACCAGCCAAATCAAAATTGCCTGTGAAATGTGTAAAGTACACAGATTCCCCAACTTACTGAATCTGACTTTTCTGGGCATGGGAAGCTGAGAGTGTTCATTTGTATCAGGCTCCTTGGGGAATCTGAGGCAATTAAGCTTTCTTAAACAAGATTTGCTAGGAAAACAAAGAGCCAGATTTCTGGTTATTTGGGGAAGAGCGCAGGGTCCAGCCCACCATAAGGACATTTTGCAGATTCCTAAGGTGACTCACTGGCCTCCGTGAAGAGCCAACGTGTCCAGAGCAGCACAAAGGGGGCACAGACTTGTGCATCCATTCCCACAGGGTCCCATCTCAGTTCCTGGAGGAGGCTGCACAGTTCGGCCAGTCAGCACCTGTAGAGTGGTATTGGTGCAGGAGTGGACAGTAGGCTCAACTAGACAGCAGAGAGTATCCATTATTCAAAGTTTTAATTCACTCCTTACAGATGAAACAATGAAGTTCATGCTACTTGCTACTGGAAGCAAGAGGGGGGAGTGGGTGGAGATGGGCACAAAGGAAGAGGAGAGGAAGTAAGGGAGAAAGGAGGTCGGAGAGCCAGGTCGGGAGAGGAGGAAGGAGGGAGGGAAGGAAGGAGGGAGGGAGGAGGGGAGGGAAGGAAG
>RJWH01002094.1:0-234363 GCA_004363575.1 Solenodon paradoxus | reverse complement strand
AAATTCATGCATTATTTCAGCCTATTTGAATCAGATTTTTCTGTTACTGGCTACCCAAAGCATTGTAGTTGATACGTATTCTCTCTGTTACCACCGACAATGGCATCATTATTAAGGGCTACGACAACAGGAACCTCAGCTTGTCCTCACTCCACACACACAACCATTCAGTTCTGGCAAACTGACACATTCTGGAGTCTGCATCACACAGGGGAGAGAGGCAGAGCCGAGAACAGGCTCTCCTCCCAGCTCTGCCACCGGCATGGCTGTAAGAGTCCGGGGGCTTGTTCATTCTGCCGAACAAGGGGTCGAAATGGGTGTTCTTTTTTGACCCCAAGGGTCTTAGATGGGGGACCACAACAGACAGCCCATGGCCATCACTCCTGGTCGCATTCACGAGGGGGAGGAGAGCGATCCCAGACCACTTTTAAGTTGTGCATTAGTTGAACATCTTTTAAAATAATATTTGCTCAGAAAAATGAAGTTTTTAGAGTCTTTTAACAAATCAGAACATCTGTCAAGACTGGACCCGCATTTCCACAACAAATGGCTCCGTGTTGGCAGTTCTCTTCAGTTGAGGCAGGTTTGCTCTAGTTCCGCACCCCGCCATGCCCGATGCCTTCCAACACGGGTTCCCTGCGCTCAGTTCACCACGTAGCTTGCGTTACCTGCCCAGTCTGGGAGGACACGGGCTGTGCAGTCCCAGATCTAAGACAAGAGTCTGAAGCTTCTGGGAACCCAGTTCTCAGGGACTTTTAAAGTAGCATCTCCTCGTCCAGAATCCAGGAGTCCAGAAACCTTGAGAAACCACCCAAGAAATGGACGCCCAACTCAGCTCACCGGTGGCATTTCCCAGGGACCAGCTTGTGTGAGGTTTCCCTCCTTGGACACTTCTGTTTCTTTCCTGCTTTGCAGTCTGTTTTCCAGCTCACGGGTGGTCAGTTCCTTTGGCTAGATGAAGCAGGATTTTCCATCATCACCACCTCTCCTAAGCAGTCGGGAGCTTGGAGTTTGCATGTGAGTCACTAGGTTATTCATTGTGGAGGGACTGGCACTTGGAGAAGTTGTCGAATAAACACACCTGTCTGCCTTTCAGGTATGCATTGCAACAAATGTTCTGATTCCAAATATTGGCCACATGAATTTGTGCGCAACCACAGTCTTCAATAGTTACCTGAAACCACATTTCATGACTGAACTTCTAGACTTAAGTTGGTGTGAATGCAGGAGAAAGTATCTGAAGCTCTTTTTGGAAATTCATAGTACATATTACTGAACTAGACAAAGGGACACTTTTCACATCTCTGCTCTAGACGAGGCAAATGCCTTTCTGTATTAACCTACCTTTCCCCTTCTGTACACAGAGGTTAACTGATTGTTTACAACATTCATTTTGTAGAATCTTGTGTTTGTTCAGGCTACCCTTGCAGAAGCGACCAGAACACCTAGCAGGTAAGACCTAGAACGCCCTGTTTACCTCCTGGAGCTTTATTGTGTTCTGCTTAACAGGTTACAAATATATATTAGAATCCCATTTTAGAGGGAAAATGTGTTGTTCTGTAAAAGAAGAGAGGAAGGGAAGGAGTGATGGAGGAGGAAGGAGAAAAGAAAGGGAAAGGAGACCCTAGTTCTTCCCCTCAATATCTGTATGACTGTGGGGAAATTAAGCAGCAGCTCTATAGCCCCACTGTCTTCTCTAAAAAGCGTGGTAGTAAAAATGGTACTGACTAAGGAATAATTTGGTGGACCCCTGTAAGACACTTGACGCAGTACCCGCATGTAGGGCACCGTCTTGGCCAGCATGTGTGGGCCCTTTATGGTCAGATCTGGCTTCCTCAACAGCAGTTTTCTATTCATTTATTCCTTCGCGCAAACATTATGAAGAACTTAGTCTGTTCCCAGCACTAGGCAACTTAAATTTAGAGTGCCAAAATGGAAGCAAGGATGGTCCCTGTTCTTTACCATCTCACAGTCTGGGAAGAATACACACGTAGCAAGTTAAATTCAGGAAATCTTCCAGGAGTTGAAACTCTCTGGACGGAGCACAAGGAGATCAGGAAGGAAAGGAGGCAGGTCAACCAAGCATTTGAAAACCCATGATAGGTTTTCTGTAAACCTCTTCACAACGGTCCTGTGCAATTGGTATTATTATGATATTATCTCTACCCTATGACTGAGAAGACAGAGGATGAGGTTTATCTATGTTTCTCTGTTAGCAAACAGGAGCACTAGGATTCAAATCCAAGACTTGCAGAGACCAGAACCTGCACTGCTTCTCTTTATCAAAAGGATACGAAGACCTAGGTGGTTCACTGTTTTCCCGTTTCTTTTCCCCCAGTCTTCTTAAGAACACAGGAGTCTTCACCAGGCACATGGACTGAGAATCAAAACGACATTACCCAACCTCCCTTGCAGTTAGGCCAGTCACATGACTCCAATCTAACCAACGGTTGGACCCTTAAAAGGAAGGGTCAATCCATGGAGTATGGGTGGTTATATGCCATTTTAAACTGTAAGGTTAGGGGAGATGTCTTAAAATTAGCAGAGCAACAAGTTAGAAGGAGTCCATGTGTCTGCTTGACCTTACAGAGTGGACGCTAACCTGCTATACGATAGAAATAAATGTCCATCTTGTTTAAGCCCTCTAGAAGAAGTAGATTCAATATCCTAATACGAAATTATCAATGCCTATTTTTCTCCTTAAGGTAATTGTAGCTACAACTAAGTAGGGTTTGAAGTATATCTTGGAGGTATTCAAGAGAAGAGTTTTAGGCTCCAACAAGGTTGACATTTAGCCAGACTGGCATCTACAGAATTTCAGTCATATGAGAGTGAAAAGCAAATCACCATGAAGACAATCTCTTTCAAGTTATAAAACCACT
This sequence comes from Solenodon paradoxus, assembly GCA_004363575.1. NCBI lineage: Eukaryota > Metazoa > Chordata > Mammalia > Eulipotyphla > Solenodontidae > Solenodon > Solenodon paradoxus. The sequence goes on along the minus strand of RJWH01002094.1, from coordinate 231,481 downwards.
TGGCCAACTCAATTAAGTTTGGTCACATCATGGTGAGTCCAGGGAACAAAGAATAGACAGTAAGAGCACCCATCTGAGCAAACGAGAGGCAGCATGCACAGCTGCAGTGGTGTCCCCATCCCAGCCCAATCCATCATGACTGGGGATGTATTAAATACTAGGGATAATATTAAAATTATCATTAATAAAACACTTAATGAGACTCAACTTTACCTATTTTCTGCCACATCTATTCATTATAAATGGTTATTTCAATCCCCATTTACAGTTATTGAAATAGGTTCAGTGAGTGATTTTCTCAAGGTGGCAGAGTTAGAAGCAAAGCTAAGAATTCAAATGGTCCTCATGTCAGAGTCCTGCCTCTCTCCTGCAGGCGTGTAGCCGAGGAAGCAGTGGGCTGACAAATTCCACTGCCTGTGACCACTTTCAGGAAAGATGCAACCAGCGCAGGCTTGTGATCATTTAATCAGGTCTCCCCTAAGAGCAGCCCTTTATCCCCAACTCACTGCCTCCTGGACCTTTTTTCGAAAGATAACACATTTCTCACTTTTGAAATCACCGAGTCTGTTGAGAATGGCCCGTGGGCTCTCTCATGTCTTAAAGTCAGTCAGGTCACACCCAAGTTCTTCATCCTCTTGATATTTAGATAATAGAGGGCCAAACTAGCCAGTTTACTGGGCCTGGTCCCAGATCTCTCCTCTACTTCCCAAACCTGAACCCTTTCATGAAGACCAAGCCCACGATGCATTTTTGGAGATGAGACTATATAGAATCTGACTCTACAGGTACTCCTCCCTAGCCCCTTGACCCAGGATGGACCCCATATGGGCTTTTTCCAAGAAGCCCAAGCTCCCAACAATGACATTATAACCACCCTGCCCCCATTCCCTGCTGCTCATCTTGCATCTTGGCCAGCTCTCAGCCTATAATTCTTTCCAAACTCGCCTGTATAAAATAATCATGTACATGAAGTAAAACAGGAGTCTCATATACACACTTAATAACTCTTGTGTACTGTACAAGAGGGAATTCCACTTCATAACCCCCAGAGCTTTCGAATGGTTCTCATTTAGCTCTGCATTCCTGGTGCAAGATCTAAAATTTCTCTCTCTGTGTCCCAGCCTGTTGCTGCCTTTTGAAACTGTTGTTGTCTCCAGATTCCTTGGGACCATTTCATCTCCATCTCTGCTTCTAATTGGAGGGTTTAAGTAGTGCTGTTTAGCCCTAGAGCTAAATGTCAGGATTTCACTTAAAAATACCATATTTGGGGAACTGACCACATTGTACTGGGGAAGCTTCACGCTGTGAGCATGTCAAAGTAAATGGAGTTCAATGGATCAGCTAATCTTTCCAGCCATGAGCTCAGTCACATTGGAAGAGGGTGGGTTCCCATCATCTGGTCTTCAGCGAGTACCCTTGTGACATTGGCTACCTCACTGACCCTCCTTGAGCCTTTTTCCTCAAAGGGAGTCCTGTAGGATGTGGCCATTTCTCTGCATCTCCAGGCAGTTAATCAGGTGTTTTGATCAGCTAAGCCTTAGGTTTGGAATTAATATCAAATCAATATCAAATCAGCTCTTAAAACTTATCTGATACAGCCTTGTCAAACAGGAAAACAACACCTAGTCTGTTTTTTTTAATTAGCTTTGTTTTATAAAATATGCATTAGCAATGGCAACAAAGATTGTGGAGGACAAGAAAAAAGGGATACAATTCATTCATCTTAATAATCTAAATATTCAGCATATATCCATGGTAGTTGTTCTTTTCCAGATATAAAGTGTGTAGCACTGAGAAGACAGATGAACCAGATGCCACTCTCTGCTTGTAATTTTTATTTTATTCATTCTCTAACTTGTTCTACTCTGGCCATGCTGGTTTGCTTTATATTCTTTTAGCTCACTAATCTTGTTTCTACTTCAACATCTTTCCCCTTGTTGTTCCTACCACCCAGATGGCTCCCCCTTTCATTCTTCAGTTGGCTTTTGGTTCTTGACTCAAAGGACCCCCTCCCCGTAGAGGGGCTCACCACCCCTCCACTTGACACTCTCACTTTTATCTCACTGTTCTGTCCTCTTCACTGTGTGAGTCTCTTTATGAAATCATACTTATTATATGATTGCTTACTTGTTTATTAACCTGTACCCTTCTCACCCCTATACTGTCGGTTCCTTGAGATCAGAAACTGTCTCTAGCATACTTCTCTGTATCTTCAAATTCCAGAAAAAGTTCCTAGCATATAGAGACATTCAATAAACATAAATGAATAAAGGAATGAATCCATAACCAAATGAGTTGCAGAGTTATAGTTTTCCCTAAAACTCATCTAGCTAAATTCGTCAAACCTAATGATTGCTGATTGTCCCTTTCAATTATATTAACATCCTCAGGAATGCAATTCCTTCTAGAATGGTATATTTCAAATGTGTTATAAACATGCAACTCTTAATTCAAAAGAAAGTTCAATATATAAAGCAGTTACCCTTAAAGGCCAGGATGTTCTGGCTGGACAAAAGTTAAAGGTCTACACCTAAACCCATTTTTCCCTCCTCAATCCATCCTAGGACAACTTTGTAGCATTTGGTATTTTGGTTTGAAGGAAGCTTTCATTTTAAAAATATTAGTAGGTCTGCTCTGGACAAAAAGGGAGCTTCTGTGGTTACATAAATTTAGGAAATATATGATTATTTTTAATAAATGCACGATAAGTGTTTACTACATCCCAGAAATTGTACTAGTTGCTGGGATACAATAGGGAACAAGGCAGGTATAATTCCTGCCATGCAGAACATATAATCTAGGGATTAAAGAATATTCTAATGGGTTAAAGAATGGAAATGGGATTCTTTCCTCATGGATCTTGCAGAGCATTAGCTCTAACATACACTAGGGATATATGGGGATATTTTCTGCCCAGCGTTACTGAATATGTCATGGATTTAGTGTTCCACTAACAAGCTTTGGAAAACACTTGTCAAGACCAATTGCTGTTAGCATCATCAGAGAATGAACTCTACACCACTACCAATTTTCAAAGCATTCCAACATATAAAAAATGTATATTGTTCTGGATGGCTCAACCCATTTGATCTCTGATGGCATTTTGATAGCTCCTGTATCTTGGATCGCTGGACATAGGTTTTCCTTGTACTTGGAGCATATGAACAGCTCCAACAAGAGGACCCATTCATTATCTGCCTGGTCAGTTATAGGAGAGTCCTCTTATGCCTTGACCTCAGTGTGTGGCTCTATCTCTGCTGTAACTCCTTATAAGAAAATGAACTTCTTTGAGTAGAAATACCTGTCATGAGATTTCAACCACGAAAAGTACACCCTCAACACATGCAAATCAGGCAGGAAAATCCAATCAAGAGAGAGAGCCTCTCTCTCTCATCCCCGCTGGGGACAGAATTAGCTGCTCCTTCCTATATGTTTCCAGAACACGGCACATATAACTATCAATAGCATCTATCACAGTAGTTATTATACATGACAACCATGCGAGCTCCCTGTCTGATGCCAGAAACTTTGTAAAATATTTTCCATACATTATTGCTTCTTCCCCACACTCATAGACTGCAGACACTATCACCATTTCTATTTCAAAGATGAGAAAACCAAGGCTCTGAAAGGCTCAGTAACTTTCCAAATGGAACATGATGAATGAATGGAGCCCCAGAATTTGAATCTAAGCCAATCTGACTCCCAAGTCTACACTCTCTCCTCCATATTTCCAAACTAATGGCTTAACGGTCCATCACCTCCAGCTTGGATCTTCAGTTGCTTGAGCAACATCTTTAGCTTCTGATAGTCCTTAATAAAGTTCATGATTCCCACTGAAGACTTAGGAAAAACTACATGGATGAATGTAAGAGGCACATAGTACACAAGAAAGATCTTGTATTAGAAAATTGAAAAATTGGTTTCTTCTTCAACTTTTTTTACTCATCTTCTAGGTGGTGACCTTGAGCAAGCCCCTTCCTCCTCTCTAGCTCTTTGTTGTCTCCATATGAAAAATAAGAGGATTGGAAAAAAATGATATCACAATAATCCTGCATTCTGAGTCCAAGTCACTTACAGTGGAAGATAGTATTACAGAATTCAAAGAAATACTGAAATTCCCAAGAGGACAGAGACGGTGTTATCTACTCCTGACACCTTCAGTGCTTACCAGGGTGACAGGAACAGAAAAGATGCTCAGCTAGTACTCAATGAATGAATAAATAAATACTAATACCCATTCAAAGCTCAGCGGAGAACAATCTATAAATACCCTACACACACTAAATCCCAGAAAGCAAAAGCCATTTCCTTGTAAGGGAAGATGGATCCACTAGGGAATTGTAGCACTGACCCAACCCTTCAAAAATGAGAGTGCCTGGAGTCCAGCCAATGGGGGCAGACAGAAGCCGAGGTGGGGAGGCCTCCCAGCTCCCCCTCAACACCCCACTCCACATATGAACTTCAGATTCCTGGGTCAGATCTTTCATCACCAGCATGTGGCCTCTGGAAAATATAAATGAGAAAGGTTCAACTCCAGTTTTGCAAGACCTTGCCCCATATCTCTCCCTCCCTGAAAAAGAGGAAGAAGAGATGAGGAAGCCAAGAGAAATGACACACTAAAAACCCTTTGTGGAAAATAAATAAATAAACCAATGCAAGACATCTTTTTAGTTATAAAAACATGTTTTCCTTGCTTTCTGACCTCCTAGCATTTCAGAGTTCAGAGAGTCAGCCCTCTGCCTAGGTCCATGAGCTCTTGGAAGCTCAACACCCTGAACTTCTTGGCTGTTAAATCTGAACACTGGTTGCTGGAAAGTACTTTGGCTTCCAAAAAAAATTATTTTTCCTAAACTCTCATCATTGAGCTCACACTTTGGGACTATATGCAGGATTTTCTCCGATAAACTATAGATTCCCAAACAAAAAATCCATTTTCTCTTTTTCCACGGACTCTATGGGATTCACCTGAAAGCTTGGTGATTATTTATGTTCTCCTGTACTTTTTGGTCAAGTCACATCCACGGGAAAACTGACAAATTCAATCAACTTTCCCAAGACAGTCCTGTAAAGCCTTATTCACTTGGATGCCATCAGTTCAGAATTCTTGGATAATTCATACAGTCTGGATGAAGTTCTCTTCTGCATGGCTTTACAAAAATGAGACTTTCTTAACATATTGATAATGCAAAGCAGACTATTGGAGCTGAAAATGAACTGGCTTCAAGTTCTTCAGAATAGCATGCACTGACAAGAAATCAATGATTAATTATAAATTATTTGTTATCAAACAATTCTGACAAAAGTTCCAGACTATTCAGCATACCTTAGGAATAGTATAGGGCAGTGACAAAAAATAATGGACTTTCAATCCATTGGGCCTGTGTAAAATTCCAGCTCTTCAATTCGTGAGTATAAATTACAGGGTATAAGATACCTCGCTGTATATAAGCTGAATTCTGACATACAGGAAAATTTTCAGGAAGGGTCATAAAGAATGGAAACCACATAGGTAAAGACGTCATTTCCAAAACTTTGCTCAAAAGCCCTTTAAGTCCACAAGATGTTAACACATATCGCATGAGAAAAGATTTCATGGTTGAATGGGTTTGGAATACACTAAGGTCAATACGATTAAGTATGTTTGTTTGCTTTTTTAAATGTGTTTATTTCTAGGCTTTTTCAGAGTTTTTAACAGTGACTTTAAGTTGCAGATTTCAAAAGGAGGATTATAAACCCAAATTTCCTTACCCAGGAAACCCTTTCTGTCAGAACACTCTTTGACCTGCCCTAGAACGCCCACTGAATGTAATTTGGAAAATGAGGATATGTAGTTTCAGCTCTGTCTCCACCAGGGCAGTTGAGTCCTTACGGGGGCATCTAAACTCTGTACCCAAATGCTCTTGGGACCAAGGCCAAATCTAGAAGGAAGAGTGCATGATTAAGAAATCAACTTCGGCCTATGAAGACAGTCTTAGCAACACCCCACAAACCATCTTGGAAAAAGTATCTTGTAAGATTTTCTCAGATGTACCTGGAAGCTATTCTCTATGGAAGGTAGGATCATCAGGGTCACTGCCAAAGTCTCAAAAGTTTTAAAAGATTAAATAAGTGGATTGGGGAGAGAAAGCATGGCAGGAAGGCAAAGAAATAATTCCCAGGACTTGGTAAGGGTGTTGAGTAAAGGAGTGTTTATAAAATCATTACAGTAATGGGAGGGTGGGGACTGAAAACCTATAGAATGAAGTAGAATCTTATTATCATCTTTCCTGCTGGGGAAATTTGGTAATAGTTTTTCTCTTCAAGGGATCATGAGACTAGCATCTACAAGGAGCCTAACTGGTATCAAAGGGTGAGTCTAAAGAATGTCAGTATTAGACCCTACTCTAATAGGACAAAGAATACAATCAGTAAGACAAGGTCCTCACTCTGATGACAAACATTACTACCCAGCACATTGCTAAGAACCAAATGAAAGTTCCAGACAGTAAGATTCATATCTTCATTCAGTCAGACATTCAAGATACCATGCATTCAACATGTGACAGGTGCTAGGGGGAGAGTGTGAGGAGAGATCAAGTCCCTATCCTCCCGGCGCTTGCATTCTAAGAGGGGAATATGACAGGGGCATAGCTGCTCCTCAGATTCCACGTGTTCCCCTACATTACCCAGCTGCCCTAGAAATTTGATCAGGGTCACGTGATTGGGTTCTGCTCAATGAGAATATGGCAGAAGTGGTCAAGCCTTGAAAACACCCCCATGTGACTCTCCAGTCCTTTCTTTTCTGCTGTGATGACTTTGGGGACCACATGGTTGGGAGGAAGAGCATGAGATGGAGAATGACTGCCCACACATGCAAGACAGTGACTTGAGGGAGAAATTACCTTTTATGGAGTTAACTGAGATTTGGGTGTCTTATCTGTTGTGGCAACTAGAGTGAATTGTCCTGGCTGATAGAAAGAGAATACACTTATAAACAAAGTAGGCTATGGAAAAAAATAAAGCAGGGGAGGGAATCAAGGGTTGGCTGTGGAAGAAAGATGCTGTGTTAGGATCTCAATAGGAAACAACAACCGTGAAATATTGCTAAAGAGGATTTACTGACAAGCAGATGAGTTACAAGGACTTTTTTGTGAGGGAGCCATAAATGACAGTGCAGTAACCTAGAATGAGGAGCATTAGAGCTGTTCCAGCATCTATGCCCAAAATGATGCAAAGGAGGACTGGAGAGAACACATCAGGCAATGCCGGCAGCCTGGAGAGGAACAGTGACTTTCAGCTGGGGGCACATCCACCTCAGACCATCTATAACATTGGATCTGGGGGACAAATACCCTTGACTAATTTTCTTCATTTTCTTCCTCCCTGCTGATTCCAACCAGGGCTTCTCCCTGGTCAAACCCAACAGAAGCCAGAAGGCAGTGGGGCCCATTGCTGTTGTCCATTGAGTCCATTTCCAAAGGCAGAGATCAGGTGGGAAAGAAGGGCGGGTGAACTACAGGGGAAAACAGAAGATATTCAGGACTGAGACACTATGCTAGCAAGAATTGTTGGGGACCTTCTCTATGAGAAAGTGACATAGAAGGAGGGGTCTGAACAAGTGGTGTCAATGAGCTTGGCAGAGAGAGTGGGGAAAGAGGATTTCAAGAATAGAGAGCAGTGAGTGAAAATAACTCACATGTCCATCAACTGTGAGCAGATAAACAAAACGGAGTATATCCATGCCATAGAAGGCTACTGGGCAACAAAAAGGAGTGAAGCACAGATACCAGCTAAAACACTGATGAACTTCACATCAGTTCACTAAGGATTAAATCAAAGGAAAGGAGCTAAGTTGTGAGACTGCACAATGAGGGGAATAGCGCTGAGTTGTTCTCACTTATTGGCTATTACCGTGTTTCCTTCCTGAGATCTTGGTATTGGGACACACTGGTGGTGCATGTGTGCCTGTCTCTGCAGTAGCATCGCCTTATTGGCCATATCTGGCTCGTGCTCAAGTGGACAGAGAACAGGGAGAAGTTGATATATAGAGATATATATAGAGATAGAGAGAGAGAAAACCCCTCAGGAAGTGAGAGGGTTAGGTCCTTGTAAGATCTAATGTGTTTCCCTACCTTTGGTTTCTTTAGCACACTCCAGTGTCCCGCACTCGAGTGTGTGTGTGTGTGTGTGTGTGTGTGTGTGTGTGTGTGTGTGTGTGCAATTCATGGTAAGCTCATGCTTCTAAAAACAAAATTCTTTGACTAACTCAACACACTATGTCCAGAACAATGAATAGACAAAAGAATGGAACAGCCTTCTCTCTTAAAGAAAAGCAAAAATAAAGCATTTCTATGGCACTCTGTAAATATTCGGGTGTTCAAGTTGCACACAGTAGGGTTAGAGAAGTTTTAGCAAACTGCAGCAGAAGGAACAAAGAAGAACAGCGGCCTTGAACAAAATATTAATTTATTTTAATACATCTTCTCTCAAATCACTCAAGTAGATCATCCTATAATTTAATAATAAAAAATAATAATGTAGTGAAAATCTGCCAAGATTATGGTGTTAGGACTCATTATGCGCTGAAAGAGCTCAAAATAATAGACACCCCTTAAATCCCAAGCATTGCAATTATATACTGCTTTAAAGAGCCACAGTCAATTCTCCTGCTGACAAATGTTGAATATCTGTCAAGAACTGACTTGGAGAAGTCATCCAAGTGTTGGGTGGATTGCCCGACTCTGAGAGCTGGCTTACGGTTTCCTCTCCTGAATTCCCCGGGAGCCTGTTTGTGAGACAAGGACTCTGTGAAGAGTCAAAATTCTTCCAGGTCTCCCTCAAACCTTGCCAGAGAAGGCAAGGGGAAGTGCAAAAGAAAAAACGGTCGCACTGAGGGAATAACTGGAAGGCCACGAAGAGGGAAATCTAACAGGCAAGTTTCTTAATGAAAAGATCTATGTGTTTCTTGTTTAATTGCTCTCTCACTAGAAGGGAAGTCCCAGCAGGCAGAGAATGCCCAGCTCCTGCACTACTGTATCCACATTCTCCTGGACGTTGTAGAATTTCAGCTATTATCTGTTGAATGAAAGAATGAAGCCAGTTAGAGTATCCTTTGCCTTCTTATTTCCAAGTTGACGTCAATTTTGAGATCTTGCCTGGAGGCTCAATAAAATTAAAATAATAAAATTCAGGCTGCAAACTCTGGAGCCTCTGGCAAAATTTGAAATATTCATCTCACAATGAGATGGAAGATTTCAGCATCTACATTGACACCCAAACAGGGAAAGCCATTTCATTGAGGTTATACATAAATATTCCTTTGATCTTCCTATGGACATTTAATGAGGGCACATTGTGTATTATGTGTGCTAAGACCAAAAAAGATTAAGAAGTAGTAAGTTTGGTGTAGTCCACAGACATCCCAAGGTTCCTAGTTCAAGGATCAGCCCGGGACTGGAGGAGACAACCAAGATGAACAACTAAGTAAATAAAGTGCTTCTTCCTCCTCTCTCTTCCTGCCTGCTGCCTAATTGCCTTCATTCCTGCTGCACCTTTTCATTTACAAACAAGTAGTATCTGAGATGGTTTTCAATAACATGCCACACCTATACTCTAGCCCAACGTCGTTTAATAGAAATCTATGTCAAGCCATGCTTGTAATTTTTCATTTTTTAGTAATCACATTTTTAAAAGTGAAGAGCCACAGTTGAAATTAGTCTTCAGAATATGTTTTATGTAGGTATCCAAAATAGCATTTCAACATGTGATGCACATACAGATTATCAGTGAGATAGTTTGCATTCTTTTTTTCATTCCAAGACCTCAAAATGATGTCTCTTTTACACTAATTGCGTGTCTTATTTGGAGGCTAAATTTTCTTTGCAATTCCTGATCTATGTATAGAATTCATAAAACTTATAGTTTAGAGTTGAAAAGGGTAGATTCACATATGAACATTGTTTCAAACAATTTAAAAATCTTCCCTTATCTGTATTATGTCAGATTTTAATTTAAATTAATAAACATTAAAAAAAATCTGAAATGTTAGTGTTTTAGTTGATTCGAAATACTTCAAGTGCTCAATAACTCCAGTGCCGAGTGGTCACCACAGTGGACGTACAGATATAGAACATTTTCATTGCTGCTGAAAGTCTGACGGGACAGCATTGCTCTCAATATTGTAAGAGATCTGCAAGATGTTGAAGACAAACATTTGTTTTGGCCTCTGTTCTATCCCCTAGAGCAATGACTAATGCTTGAGAGATGTCAGTAAATGATCGTTGAAAGAATGAATGAATAATGGTGTTATTATATTACAGAGGTTGAAGGGTTTAAGGAAAACTTACAGAAGAAGGGACATTTCTGGTAGGTAGGTCTCAACAGGTAGATAGGAGTCTGCTGGGCAAATAATAAAGTAAAGACAGAGGAAAAGCCTGGTGCATAGGTGCTGGATTATACAAGGGTCGACTATATTGTTCAGAGCATATTCTTTGTTCATTTATCTTGCATGAGAAACAAGAAATCAAGCCTTCTCTATACCATGTTCTAGCTGTGTGTACTTGGGGAAATCACTTAAATTCTCTTAGTCTTGGTTTCCTCATCTATAAAATGGGGTTAGTGAGTTTAAAGGACTTTTTTTTAAGGGACAAATGAGGTAATAAATGTAGAGTACTGATGACAGTGCCTTGTACATAACAGTCAGTGATTTGTTAGCGGTTGGCTGTCACTGTGTCCGATGTCTAATGAGAAGTGTATTGTGGGTGGCAGGGAGCTAAATACCCACCTTGGTATCTCTTGCCCTCCTCTTTCTTTGTGTCGGCTCTGACTTTTAACAGTGTAGTGAAGTCTCAGCTTGAAGCCTAGCTCTCTCAGCCTTCTTACAGCCAAAAGAAGCCAGGAGGCTAAATCTAGATCAATGAAGTTGAATTGAAAGTGCTTTGTGCTAATCCTAGGACGTTTTCTTAGATGGAGTCTCTCTTCTGCTTTCCTTCTTGCTGCTTCTAAATGCAGGAGATCTAAGACTGGCAGAGCAGAAGGCACCTGGGTTCCTGATGAATGAACTCTATCACGGGAGAGGCAGTAGGCAGCGCTTCCACTCCTCTTTGACCTCCGAGTCAGCGTGTCAAAGACCATCTCGTGGGTTGAGCACTTCTATGGAAAAGATTTTAGGAAGATCTGAGGAACAGATTTTAGGTGTCTGGAAGGAAATGGTGGATGCTTCATGGCTGAGACGCAGGTGGACTGAGAAGATTGGCGGTCACAGCGGGTGAAGTTTCTGACGCTTTCAAATGTTGGAGGACATGTGGGCTTCTATTCCGGTCAGTGTCCAGGCAGTCAGATGGCTGAGCCTGGTCGTCAGTTTGTAACGTCAAGGGGACTGGAAGGTGGTCTGTAGACCAAGAGCAGCGATGCTTCACCCTATGGCTGCAGCGTCTCCGCCACGCCCGCAGCTGCCTATGTATGGTGGTGACCCTGCTGATTGTCACCTGACATGAGACATCAAAGGATGTGACGTGTTCTCAAATCTTCTTGTAAACTGCTGTTAGTTATGGCTGAATAATGAGATGATGGGGGTCTTTTCAGCCTGTATCTCAAAGTTTCTAAGAGGTCATTTCCTTGTGCGCTTTCAAACCCTTATAAATGAAAACAAAGTCAATCATTTACTCCTTGCTCTCCTTCAAAGAAACCCAACACGGCTTTGGACATCCTTTTTTTCTTAAATGCTCTCCTGAAACTTGGTACATTAAGCCAAGTAAATCAGAATTATTCACAGAGAGGAAAATATCTTTTAATCCCCACAGAGGCTGTGGTATCTTTCTGAAGAGAAATGAAGTAGGCATTATTCCAGAGACTGACGGCAAATTTTCAATAGTGTATTCCAACACAGAATTTAGGGGATTCTCTATTACTAGAGTTATTTCTTTACCCTGGAAACCAGCCAAAAGTGGGCTTCCTCGGTCTGCTGCTTGAACTTCAGATGAAATGCAATTTTTCAGCCTCCTGAGCTTGCTGCTCTAGTGAGTGTTAAGATTATAAAAGCTCATAAAAATATGAGGTTATTAATACATTGGAATTACTATTGTTAATTAGTTATCATGATGATTTTTAATAACCCTAACAACTATCTCTCCTTAATGCTGAGAGTAGATATAGTCCTTTGGCAATTACCTATAAGCTTAGCACTAACCCCTTACATAAGTCACCTCAAGGCTCCCAGCAATCCCAAAAGCAGAATTAGTGGCATTTCGCAGATGAGGAAACTGAGGTCAGAGAAGTTAGACAATTACTCAAAATCACACAGGTGTCAGCCTCAAGCCCTCTGGACCCTCAGGGTCATGAGCTTAATACTGAACTACTATAAAACAAGGCAGTGAGTCTCTTCCTCTATGAATGATCATATTGTTTAATATTACCCCATGGGTCAGGCTATTGGGACCACATTTTCTCTACAATATTTCAAAGTAATCTATCCTTGGACCTTGCATTCTTAAAAAGGGTGCTGACATGCACAGTTTGTTGTGAGAATTAATGAGGCAGTGAATGAGAAGGATTTGAAGATGGGGGTAGGATTCTTAGCTAAGTGAATTTGACATGATAGGATTTTTGCGAGATGGGGTTGGTTGGTTGGTTTTCCATCTAAGTTAGTTCTTTTCATTTGCATGTGGTTTGAATTCTAAGAGGGGGTAAATGCATTTTCAAAGTGGAACCCAAGGCTATTCAACTCAATAGTCTCCATACTATTAAAGGCCTCCCCAAATGAGGTTGGCGGACCCCCTTAATTCACCATTAACTGTTAACCATGCATATGTGAAAAAAAATACAACTGCCAAATTTTGTGAGCTAATGCTCTCAGTTCCCACCCAAGTCACACAGATGTGGAGATTCCAAAGGTCTCCAGACACAACTAAAACCTCTCATGTGGGGTGATGTGTATGGATAGGGATGGTCCTGGGCCAGTCCATTCTGCTTCTCTAAGAAGCATTTTGGCTTTCCAAGTCTTGGGCAATATGAGCAAAAGTTGTTTATCGGTTTTGATTTTTGCACTCTTTCCAAGTTAAGGACATCTGTGAAGTGTTTCCTTGATTGAAAATACGGAGCCTGTTTCATTTGCTTGTGTGTGTTTTGTTCCATGTAGAAGAATCACCAAAGAGAATAAAGGTTGTATAGAGGGAAGAGAAGCTTCCCTGACAGTAAACAACATGAGAAAGAACAAAAGTTAGAGTGGGGTTAAGTCTGCAGTGATGAGCTCTGCACACAGCCGATGTGAGAAAGGAGCTGGTGAACACTGAAGAAAGTATAGAGTAAAATCAGACAGAGCTGTGCTCAATTCCTGGCTCCACTCTTGTCAGCTGTGGAACTTTGAGCTGCTGCCTTTTATCTGAGCCTGCTTGGCCTTTTCTCAAGATTAGGAAGAGGGCTAATAATATGAATAAATGTTATATATGTTGAATGATTTCTGTGTGCCATTAGTTCACTCAAATTTTCACAACAAATCTGAACTCAATAATATCGTCCCCATTATGAAAAACCAAAACTTGGAAATAAAAAAACATACATATAAAACTTGCCCAAAGTCACAGAGTAAGTGACAGAAGCTAGAAAGGTCCCCTAAGCTGTCTGGCTCTAAAGAATAAATTCTTAAGCATGGTGTTCACACAAAGGGTTGACGTGAGAATTCATTAAAATTCAAGTAAATTACCACCTCGTAACAGAATTAATCACCAAAAGCACAGGCAAAAAGCAAAAGTAGACAGGTAGAGTTGTATCAAACTAAAAACTAATGTACAGGAAAAGAAACCATCAACAAACCTAAATTGAATCTACAGAATGAGAAGAAATATTGGCAAATCACATATCTGATGAAGGGCTAGATCCAACCTCCCGAATGAATTCTATAATTCTATTACAAAAACAAAAAGATTTTAAGTGGGCATGGGACTGAATAGACGCTGCATACACACACGCGCGCGCGCGTGCGCACACACACGCACACACACAAATGGCCAACGGGGACATTAAAAGATATTCATCCTCAGAAATAGGCATCTCAGAACCACAAGGAGATCTTTCCTCATGACTGTGAGGACAGCTGCTGTACCACGTGGTGGCAGAGATGTGGAGGAAAATGACCCCTTGTGCACTGTTGGTGGGAACGTGATTTGGTTCAGCCACTATGGAAAACAGTATGGAGAGTCCTCAAACATTAAATCCCACTTCTGGATATATATCCAAAGAAATGGGAATCGGAATCTCTTAGAGATACCTGCCTTGCCACGTTCATTACACCCTGTCTTACAATAATAACCAAGACACGAAAGTAATCTGAATGTCCGCCCATGAATGAGTGAATAAAGAAAATGTTGTATATACATACAACGGAGCATTATTCAGCCTTAAAAAAAAGAGGGAAGTTTCATGATTTGCAATAATGTGGATGAACTAGGAAGACTTCATGCTAAGTTAAATAGACCAGACACAGAAGGACAAACACTGCATGATATTACTTATATGAGGAATCTAAAATAGTCAGACTCATGGTTTCCCCAGCACTAGAGGAAGGGGGAAATGGGAGGTGATATCCAGTGTGTAGAAAGTTTCACTTATGCAAGATGAATAAAGATCTATTCTGCAGCAGTGTTGAGAGCTAACAAAACTGTATTATACAGTTAAAATTGTGCTAAGAGAGTAAAACTTGTTTTCTTAATAATGATAGGGCAGGAGTGACTTTTGGAAGTGCTAGACTGGTCTGCAGTATACTGATAGTGATGGTTACATGGATGTGTGCATATCTCCTAACTCACTGAGCTGTACATTATAGTTTGTTGTTTCATTCATAACCTCCATTAAGTTTTTTAAACATATATTTTAACTATTTATACCCTAAAAATACGTTGCTTCCCAGGCATGATATACTCAGTTAAAATAGAGCAATGGATATATAGACAGACAGACCCCTTAAAACCACATACACACACACACACACACACACACACACACACACACACACACAACTTCCACCTCCATAGCTAAGGGAAAAAAGGAAGGTGAGCAGGAAGGAATTTTCAGATAATGAGAACTTACCACTACAATGATACCATTGATGTCCAACACTGAAAGGTCTGAGAGGGGAAAAGATTTGATGGAAATGTGATAGATGTGGGAAAAGACTATAAAGCTTCTATTCTTCCTGGGACTCTGGCCACTAAGGCACCAGGATGTGACAGGGAAACATCAGCTCTCAGTGGGCCAACAGGTCAAGACTATCAGGAAATACCTGGGGGTCAAACTAACAGATACATAGAGAACCTTCCATGTTAGAGACTAGGACAGTGACCAACTGTACAGTATCCACTGGACTGCTGAGATTCCAACAACAGTGCTGAGTGTTGGGATGGATCTCTTATCACGGATTCCGGAAGGCATTTTCACTTCCAGTGAAAACACCTTTTATCGAACTCCTCCTGGTTCAGAGTCCCAAGGTATGGGAAATAGGAACTTCCCACCACTACCGTGGGACTTAGAATAAAATGGAGACAATTTAGAATCCATTCAGCAGAATAAAAAACAAGAGTGAAATGAGAGCAAGTTCTATGAATGACAAAATAGCATCCGCACATATACACTATAAAAAAATAAGAAAGATTTAACCAATTCTCTGGAACTTTCAGTTAACTAGAATTCCTTTCTCCTATTTCATTTCTAAGCAGAAAGAATTGATCTAAATCACTAACATGTGGTAAATAGGGATAGCTAGCAAACGAATGAACTACATTAAACAAAAATAGACTTTTAAAATGAACTAAATCAAGCAACAATAGCCTTTTAACAAAAAAAGCAAATCAGTGGGTGCAGGAAGAAATAGGGAGGGGGGGGACAAATGGGATAAAGGCGATTCATTGCATAGTGAAGGAAAAAAGGAAATAGTGGTGAACTTACTGCATTACACACAGATGAAAATCTACTATCATGCAGACCTTAAACCTAGCTAATGTTATATTGTAATGTTCATTCAATAAAATCAATTTAAAAAATAAAGCTAGATTCAGAAACAGAGTCAAAAAGGAGGCTCAGAGCAGATTCAAGTTCATTTCTAATACCATCTGTAGCTCTTTCATCTACATTCACGAGACTGAGTTTCATGAGGAAAATGGCCACATTTTTTTCTGTCCACTGTTGCATCCTAAATGTCAAATCAAGCATACAGCATCTGTTGGGAGTGCAGTAAATATTTACTGAATAAATACTGACCACCCCCCATCAAGTATCTCCTAATTAGTTAATCATCAAAGGAAGATTTGATTCATGATCATCACTGACCAAGGCAAGAAAAAGGATGTAACTATTTCAGGAAGATTTTCAAAAATGAGGTGTGGTTGATGAAAGAGGACCATAAATTCTTTGCTACTTCTCCCACTGATGGGTGAAACCTAATTCCTTTCCACGGAACTGACATTGATTTCAGTGAACTTTATGACCAATAGAATAAGGCAGAAGGGACATTCTCAGAAGGGACCTAGCTCTGAGGCTAGGTCATATGAGGTCTTTGAATTCTACTTGAAACTCTTGGAACATTCCTTCGTGAGCCCTCAGTTCCCATGGGAGAATCTCAAATGTACCCAGTCACTGTGAGAGAGAGAAACGACACCTGTAAGTAATCCCTGTAACAGTCTGAGCTAAGCCAGTCTTCCAAGGCACCAGAGAAGTGAGTAAAACCATCTCAGAACCTCTAAACCAGTGGCCAGGGGGTCTGACCTTCATAAGATGCCAGATAGTACATATTTGAGGCTTTACAGCTCACGTTGTCTTTTTCCAACGAATCGGCTGTTATCATAGCCTAAAATCAGCCATAGGTTGAATGCACTAGAATGAGCATGACTGTGTTTCAACAAAACTTTATTTACAAAACAAGTGCCAGGCTAAATGTGGCGTGCAGACTATAGTTTCCAGACCCCTCTCCAAACCAACCCAATGACCTCTGCTAATACTACAGGAAACCGAAGAATCTTCTGGCTGAGCACTTCCCAAATTTCTAAACTTCAAAATCACTAAAAAATACATAAACAAATAAACAAACATTAAAGTTACTCAATGTTGGGCACATTGTTATACGATAGATAACTAGAACAAAGAATTAGAACAAGAACTGGGGAGAGGGGAAGGAGGCAGGGCTGATAATTCACAGTTCATCCCAAAAAGCAGTACATATGAACACAGAGGAGTAGAAAGCAATGGCGGCATCACTCTGGACTGGATTCTTCCACCCAGAAATAAGGAGATTTGAGTTGAGTTAAAGGGGGTGTTTCAGGTGGGGGCAGGGCACCAAGGAGGGAAGACAGCTGTTGCGGGAAGTCCCTGCAGACCACTCCAGAGGCTGTTCGTGTTGGATTCTGTGTAAATGCTGCCCCAGGAGAGGTCCATCATGGTGACCTTGGATATGAGAGAAGGGGTGCTCGTCTGTTAAACAGACTTTGGAGCCCAACAGACCTGGGCTCACTACCTAACTCTGTCTCATACTGATAACTTGATGCTAAGCAAGTTTGCATCGCCGAAGCTCACTTTAATAGCACTTAACTCTGCACATCCTGGTGGAGTAGCAGTTAGGTCTGCCACCTCCCAGCACAGTCCATTATATCCCAAAGAACAAGGTGTGTGTCCCAGGGTGGGGGAAACCACCAATGCGAACCACTAAATAAAAACAACTAAACAAAAATGCATCATCCTCCTTTGTCTTCCTCCTGCCTGCCTACTTGTCTGGATTTCTTTCTGCACCTTTTCTTTCAGAAGAAGAAACAGTGCTTAACTCAAAAGGTGCTGGTGTGCATTAAATGAGGCTGAATAAGAGAAATTCTGGCATACGATGTTTTCAATAAAGCTATGCTATGTATGTGCATGTGCAGATGTACTTAAAAATAAAGAGAAAAGTTTCAGGTGTAACGATAAACTCAATGGAGGAGAATGTATTTGAGGTCCAGGGTTTTCTACACACAAATCCATGCTAGTCACCAAACACACATGCAGGCCTCACTCAGAAATCACAAGGCACCTCCACACGCTATCTGACGTCCACGTGTTTCTGGCTCACTGGGCAGTCCTTGCTGAGATGCTTCTCCCTCTCTTCCCACCCCACCCCATCCCCACCTCTGAGAGATTCTGATTCAGCAGGTCTGGGCTGGGATCCAGAGATGTGAATTGTTAACAAGCACCCCAGGACTTGTTGATCCAGAAAGTCATGAGCTCACACTTTGAACAAGTTCTTTCCGTAAGCCTCACGACACGAGGAACAGGCTCAGGGAGGTTAAGGTGGCTTGCCCGGGGTCACTGGCTGGACAGTGGCAGAGGCGGGGTTGCATCCATGGCCCTTCTCATAGCTAAAGACATCTGCCAGCAAGCCAGGTGACTGGTGCTGCTCCATACTTATCCCCTAGCGAAAGGCCTGGCATGGAGCACCTGGGGCTGTTGGCTGAAGAGAACAGAATTAGAGTGAATCAGATGGTAGAGCAGAACAGGAGTTCGGGGATCTGCCGGTCCAATCATCCCATTGTACAGATGGGCAAACTGAGATTCCCGTGGTGGACGGCACGCCCATTTGCAGCAAGAATGAAAACTCACTTCTCAGCCCATCACACTTTCCCCTCCCCCGTACGCTAAAGCATTGCACTAACCAAACCAGGCAGGGATTCCGGGTACCAGTGAAGTGGAGCCAAGCCTGGACAGATCCTGCCTAGTTCCCATGACAGGATCCATCTCTAGTGCTGTTACAAGTGGTAGGAAGCAGAATAAGCAACATCGTCATAAAGGCAGCCCTGCCTTGGTCTGGCAAAATTGTTCCCAACCTGTTGATCTATTACTCCATGTTATGGCCCTGAGATCAGTCTAAACAATCCCTTTCCATAATTAAAAAAAGACATCGCATTGTAACATGCTGGCTCCTTTCAGTGAGAGGAGCAGCTGCCTGGTGGATAGCGGTGCCAGCCAGCTGGGCTGGCAGCGCGCTGAGCCGTCAGATTTCCGTTTATTTTCTCTGGACAACGTTTCTTACAAAAGGGGAATTGGAAAGCAGAGTCTGGCCCCTCTAAATGTTTCTGGACAATTCATAGTCCACCCCTTTTTACAACAAAAGGTTTTTCCGTATTCCAACTACACACACACACACACACACACACACACACACACACTCCCACTTCTGTAAGTTCCTCTTAGAGATGGAATTTCTCCATCAAGTGCATAGATTTAAGTCCGGCCACCTTGACGGAAAAAATAAAATAATGGCGAACTTACTGTATTAGGCACAGAAGTGGATGGACTATGATGTGGGACCTTAAGCCTCTGCAATGTTATCGTGCAATAGTCCTTCAACAAAATCCATTTATTAATTAATTACATACATAAACCCAGCTACTGGGTAATACTGAGTAAGATACAGAAACACACTCAGCCTCAGTCTCTTAAATCCCTAAAGTGGAAGGAAAAAGAATCCGCTCCATAGAATTTTCATGAAGACTCAATGAGTCTGAGGGTTTTGTGGGATTTCAGGTGCTGAGCAGCTGTTACATAAAGCAGAGCTGGTCATGGAGGGAGCACGAGAGGCTGCTTTTGAGATGTTTGGTGCTAAGAACCAGACCATCTCGGTCTGTGATTATAGAAGCCACTCTGACAAGCTTTGGAACTTGGGGAAGTGAATTCGTGTCCAGAGACCTCAGTTTCCTCGACTGTGAAATGGGGGTGTGACCACAGCATCCCCCTTCTGGATGGGGGTGGGAAGGGAGTGCGAAAAGCAGTTTTCCACGCACGAGGCCTGGCCTGGAGTAAGCGGCTGCTCATGAAGGGTTTCCTTATCTGAGTTTCCCTCTGGACACCCACCAGGCCACCTGTGGAGGGGGTGAAGCCAGGTGCCACATCAGGCGTGTGCGAGACAGACAGCGCCACACAGCCAAAGAGACACGTCTCTCTTCCCACAGAGAACAGAAAAATGGAAGTCTGTCCCGCAACGTTCTCAGAGGCTGCGAAGGCTGGAAGGCACCCTGGGCTGAGCTGGTTTGATGAGGCCAGACCTGCCTTGGACTCAGAATCACCTGGGGCCATCGGTTGAAGATACAGATTCACCATCCTTGGGATGGAGACTCTGATTCACAAGGTTGGGCCCGGTGTCCTGCTCGTGGGCATCCTTTCGCCCAAGCGACTGTCACGTGGAAGCTCTAGGGTGCCCTTTCTGAGATATTCCTCCAGCTCAGTTGTAACCGGTGGGAAAACTGAGGCTCCAGGAGAGGAAATGACTTGTCCAAGCTCAACAGAGGCACAGAGAAGACTCCAGCCCTGCCCTGTGATTCCTCTAAACTCTACCCTGTGCTTCCTTCTGTCCTGCGGGCTTTGTCCTGAGAGCAAACATGCAAGCTCCAGCCCCTTTGTCTTCCATCTCTAGGTCACAGAAAACCACGTGGCATCCCATGGGTGAGCAGGGGGGTCTCACAGCATCATCACGTACCCGCTTTTCTCAGGGGACCCCTGCCTACACTATCACCTTCTCCTTGCCCAAGTAGAGCTCAGAAAATGACTAAAAATAAATTGAAAGATAGAAAAGCTTTTTTTTTTTTAAATACTGGAATGGTTTTAATATCTCTCACTGCAACCACCGACTCAGGCACAACCCTGGATTTACTCTGCAGATCCCTGTTAAATGGTGGTTAGAGCCCAAGAGCTGGGAACCCCTCAATACTATCAAAATATTTCACCTCAAAAAGTCACAGCACAGGCCTCTTTCCCTCCTTTTTGCAGGAGGTTACCCAGGTATTAGGATCAAATGGGATTAATGTCTCAAAGTTTTAGGAGACATTTGGATGAATACACCTGAGAGTTGATTCTGGAGGCGCCGGAGACAGACCTTGTGCGCGCACTTTACAGGGTTGGCGGTTCTGGCTTCACAATGGAGCTTCCAATCATGGCAGAAAATAAGACTAAATAGAGGCACCCCAAATGGGGAGTGGCTTTGGCGACAGGCCATTCTCCAAGGCTGGCATTCTAGCAGACTGGCCCGGAGGGAAGACAGCTATAGGCTTCGTGTGAGAGCACCACCTTCCTCTTGTCTGTGGGTGACCTTCCCTAGCACCCTGGTAATGAAGGGACAGTACACGTGCTCAGTGGGAGGTTAGCAGAGAGTGACGAGCACCTCCTAAGGCAGAAAGCAAGATTGCTGATGTAGGCCCTGAGCATGACCGTTAGTTACTTAGTAGCTGTGAGGGTTGGGACGAGTTACTTAACTTCTCTGAGCCTCCATTTCTCCAGCTATAAGATGGGGCTCCTCGCAGAGCCTAGGGGTAGAGCTACTGATGGAATGGATCACTCAGTAAATGGTAACTGCTGGTGAGGTGGCTACGATTATTCAGACGCCTCAGGATCCCAGCACCTCTGATGCCCAGCCCCTGAAGAGAGGGATCTGGAGTGCTGTAAGCCGGGGCATTCCAAACATGTCTACAATAAGATAAAGAACAGAAGGACTTTTTTGTTTGCTTCGGTTTGGTTTGGTTTGGCCTGCTTTTCTCCCGGTGTACGCACAGCACATCAGCCGTTAAGCCCGCCATTGCACGTCAACACCAATGTCATGTTTGATGTCTAGGGAACAGAGGCAGAGAGAATGGAGGACAGAGGGAAAAATTAAACACAGTTCTGGAGTGGCCATACAGGTGACTGCCTTCCCAGGCTGAGTAATCCCAGTGTCACCAACTCAGTGACCCTAAAAGGCCATCATCAGCTTTAGGACTGTCCCAGAGACCACTCAGTGGACTCAATCACCCTCTCCCTTGTGTCTCTGCTATAACTTTCTGGCTCGGGCCTTTAGCGGGTCTTCTCTGGTCGTCTGTTCATACACACACCCCTCCCTCCACCATGACCCCATGTCCACCCCCACGCTCACCTCATGCCCTAGTGACAGGCCGTGTCCTCCTCAACTCTCTGAGGCCCTTCTGACTCAGAGTTTTCAGTCCTAGGGAACACACAGGAGGGGCAGGGCGTGCAGCTCCCATGAGCATCAGGGATGCTCAACCAGGGATGAGGGGACCTAGTGAATAAACACCACGGCCTCTCGCTCCCCCCAGGTCTGGAGGAATAGACCACAGGTGCCCCGCTGCGCACCCTCATCAGCTTCCCCGGTTCCTGGAATCACCTCCCCACCCCTCCCAGGGCTCCCTGGGACCACAGCCCAGATAAATCAGTGTAAATCACACCTGGTCCCAGTGTAAGCATTTTGGAGAATTCAGAGGAAGTCACCCCCTCACATCTAGTCATCCGGGACAGTGTTTGGGCCACTGTGTCCCCATGCAAAATTCATCATTGCTCTCAGGACAGACAGTCCTCCACAGAGAACACGTTTCTCCAAACACTGCCTCCTAATCCAGCCCTGCACGCAGGGCCACTGTGACTTTGCTCTTCCTCTTTCCCAGCGCGCACCTTGATCAGAATACCTGCCATCACACCAGTGTATTTAATGCTCCCGTGCACGTCTTTCCCATTAGTCACTGAGACTCTTGAGAGTGATCATAATGTCTTGCTTTATCCTCAAATCACAGCACAATGACTAACATATTACAAGCAATTACACGATGTTTGTTGAATGCCTGATAAGTGAGCACTCTTAATAACCCAGAAGTATGAACATCCATTTCTACTCTCTTGCCCACACTCGCTACCAAACAAAGAAAAAGAAAAATATTCCAAAAGGGCTCTGGATGTGATCAAATGCTGATGTCGTGTGTATTTATAACCCTCAACCATTGGTTGGGAATTTCCTGTAGAATAATGGCTCTGAAAGATGCTTTGTAAACTACTAACGTACCAAGGATAGACGCCAAGCTGTTTTTATTACAAATAATGTCGACAATTTAGAAACACGAACAAGAGGCTGAGTGCTCTGTCCAAGGTCATTGAGCAGCAAATAGACAAGGTGGGATTCAACGAAGTTTCTGACTTTTGTCTCCATACTTTCATGTACAAATGGGCATCTTCCTCGGGCAAGAAAGCCCTAAGCACATGGCCACAGGTGTGAGAGCAGTAGACAATTCGAGCCTTTCTTAGAGTTTGGAGTCAGAGCATTAGAAATGGTCAACCCTGAGAGCCCTGGCCCTGACCCTTTGCATACAGAATCCACACACTCAGGGACAGTAACTTGCGATGAGTATTTTAGGTCCACTTCTCAGGTGACTAAGTGGAGACTCCTGGGGGTTGTCATTCACCTGAGAAGAGACAGAGTTCAGATGCAAATTCAGCAATGACTAATCCCAGATCCTACATCCAACGGCTCTCAAAAAATAAGAAAAGCTGACTGTAAAGGAAGCAGCCACTGTGAATCAGGAATTTACTTTAGTCCTCACAATAATCCCACAAGATTGCTTGAGTTATAATATTTCCCCCAATTTTGCAGAAGAGGAAACTGTTTCTTCCAAGTTAAGTCACCTGTCCAAGGTCAAAGACAGAATGAGACCTGGGTTTCCTGGGTCATCAGAGGCCCTTTCTTTCCATGGAGCGCCATGCTTCTTGGTTCTGATCATCCATCAGAACACACACAGAGCTTGTTAGGGCCTAACATCCCTGGGCCGTCCAGTGCCATCCGTAACCTCCACCACCAAGGAACAAATGTGGAAACACATTAGGGGGTAAAGGTGAAAAGAGCAGGATTGCTGTGTACAGGAACAGAGCATGGCCAGGGAAGCCGGGTGGACCGAGTGCTTTCCCGCACATGCGCACTCATTTTCCTGGTGCTGACAAGGCTGCAGGCGAGGAAGCAGAAAAGCCTGACCTCAACTTCCTGTTAGATGAGAAGATGCGAGACAGAGACAGAGAGACAGAGACAGAGACAGAGAGAGACAGAGAGACAGAGAGAGGAGAGAGAGAGAGACAGACAGAGACAGAAAGAGAAACAGAGAGAGAGGGAGAGAGACAGAGAGACAGAGAGAGACACAGAGAGAGACAGAGAAAGAGAGAGACAGAGAGACAGAGAGAGAGAGAAGAGAACGGGGACAGAGAATCACCACAGAAAAATGCAGGCGGGGACTTCACATCTGCCTCTCTGGTACTGGCTCAGTAACTGTGCAGGTACACAGACTTAGCAGCCATGATGAAAAGGGGTGAATCTGCTCTAAATTCACAGACACAGAAGATGTTCTGGGCATGATGAAAAAGAAACAGATTATGAAATACCATAAACAGGTTTATCCTGTTTGCATACATATATGGACAGAATCCGATGTCTTTTCTAGGATGGGACGACGGTGCAGCACTGCAGCTCATACAGGTTATGCCTGGAGTCTGATCCTATGTGTGTATGTAGCTCAAACAGACATAAATACACAGACAGATGTTCAGTAAAATACTCTTAGTTGATGGAGTTGGGGAGGGGCCATTGTTTTCCTTCCTTGAACAAATATTTACTGAGTTCCTGCCATCTTTCTAACTCATACCAACTTTTAATTGTCTGAAAATTCTAGGAATATGTGCTTATAGATACCTCAAGTCGCAGGTCATTTGAAAACAAAATGGTCTCCTGTCGGTGTCGCCAATCTCCATGAATGTATGTCATGGAGAGGACATGTCTTGTGCAAAAAGGGGGCACTGGGGGTGTCGCATGTGACCTCAGAAAGGTGGAGAGAAAGGAGACAGAGAGAGACGGGGAGGAGAAGAGAGTGGCCCCACCTCCACCCTGCCTCTGCGCACATTTTTTTTTTTGGTCGAGGGTCAACATCTGTAGATTTGTTCTGTGCAAAAATAAAGCCATCCATCTCCCGTACTGTGGTGTCATGCAAGCGCAGGGAAAACCGCAGCATGCAAGAGGGCCCTGGGTGGGAAAAACACTTATCTGCTCAGCCAGGTTCAGCGCTCCCCTGAAGGCATCCTTCCCTAGACTCAGGGGGTGGGTCTTGTTTATCCCCCTGGCACACAATGAAATGTCGGGAACACATGCTCAGGGTGAGGTGGGGCCCGATGAAGGTTAAAAATGGAACAGCGGCTTTGATCCCCAGCCAACACCAATGACGCTCGGGGTTGGGGCCAGAGTGAGACGTCATGTTCCCTTGCTGTCTCCACAGAAGGTGCAGACAGTCCTCTCCTGACTCCAAAAGCAGACAGGGCCTCAGACTGGAAAACATGGGGAAGGTCTCAGACAGGGAGGCAAGCATGGGGAGCTGGGGGAAGCAGACTCCTCTGGGCAGGCCAGGGGACTTTCTTCACTTCCTATGGAGAGCCTCCATCAGGCTGTTCATTATCTGATGGAGCCAGGACTTGAAATGGAACCCCACTGGAAGCAGTGCTGGAAAAAGAACATAGGCCCAGGAATCTCAGTCCCCCTTCAAACTAATCTGTGGCCGCCATTTTGTAATCACTCCCTAGTCTTGTTGGCTGTGGTGCTCAAGATTTCAATTCATCTGTGGACTCTTCACTCAGCTGGCACATGTGCTGAGAGGCTGATCTGTTCCCAAACTGAGCTGGGTGCTGAGGATTCAACAATGAAGAATAGCAAGGTCCAGCTCTCTGGATCTTGAGGTCTGGTGGGAAAGGGAGGCATGGAAAAGATCACTGCAACACAAGAAGCCAAGTGTTCTCCAGTGGGTGAGTACAGGGAACAGAGACCACAGTGAGGGAGGTCACCAGGCTTGGCAGGGCAGGCAGGAGGGAAAGCCTGGAGAAAGATGAAGCTATGTCAAGTGAGGCCTAGGGAATAAAATAAGAGCTCACTAGGTAAGCAAAATGAGGGACACCTATCTCATGGAGAGGACATGTCTTGTGCAAAAAGGTCTAGAGAAATACGAAGTGCAGAGCGGAGAACAGGAAAATAGGAAAACTCGAGAGAAGAGAGAAAAGTTTTCACTCTAAAATGCAGACCTTCTGCAACAAAAGGAACTGACCCACTTCCATTCTTGGTTACTTTTACTATCAAATTGAGGAACTGATTCTCAAGGGGTTAGATGAAGAAACCATTGTACTAGTCAGAGTCAACACTGTTATTGAGCATGAGCCAATAATTCTTAAATGTATGATCTCATTACATCCATACAAAAGAAAATTCAGCCACCTGAATCATCTGAAGTTCTTGGAGGTTACATAAGTCCATCAAAACAACATAGCAAGGATGTATATGTGGCAAGAAGGGACAGGGTTTGAACTTTGAGCTTTGAATACCATTTATAGCATTCATCGGTCTTAGCAACGGATCTCCTTATTGAGGTTCACGCTGGTGACTGAACCACTTCTCAGGTAAGAGATGAAGACCTCCTCGGCCAGCCAGCCGGCCAGCCACTGAACCACCCATCACACAGTTAATCATCACACATTTGTCAGTGCCTATGTCAGGTTCTGAATTCTCCTCGATACAGCTTTGCTCATCTCTCAAATTGACACCCAGAACATTTTCACACCCCACAGTATAGGAGAGCAATCTGTTCTTATAAACCAACATAGAAACTCAGAGATAGAACTGTCTAAGGGTTGTCTCAGCAGTTCTGCTTAAGATCATATTTTGAAGTTCATCTCCATTTGGAAATCCCTATGACTAGTGCTTAGAATATCTGAATGTGATGTAATGCCTTGATATCTAAGGCAACAAATTGAAATTTTAGGAGTAGATATAAACTTTGGAATTATTCAGCTCAAACTTTTGGTATCAAAAATTACAAAATTAAAGTATAAAAAAAGAAGAGACACCTTTCCCCAAAAACATATGGTTGTTTGACACAAATGTTTGCTCAGATGATATTTGGGATATTCTTTGTGATGATCTACAGCAAGTTTTTCCCCTTTGTGTGTGGGTGCTCAAATTCTTAAATGTTCTAGAGAATAAGAAACTAAGGTAAATCTTTTTATTTTTCCTTTTTGATAGTGAAAGTCTCTACTCTTTCTCTTCATAAGTCTCTAGATGTGTGAGAAGGTTAAATCATTTCCACTAGCTCTTAAAACCCACAAAAAAGTGTCCTTAGTAGACTATGTTATCATCTTGTGTCCTGAAAGTCTGATGATTCTCAAGGTGATGACAGCCGGGCTCTGAAAGAGGGAGGGAAGGAGAAGGCGGGGAGTGGTGGAAAAGGCCCCTGGAACTCTGGTGGAGGTTGTGGTGTGAAATAGAGGTTGAGATACAATGTCAATATTCAAAAATGAATGTAGCATTGTGAGCAAAAGCTTTTAAAAATCAACTTTTTAAAAATAGACTATGTTCAAGTTATCATTTTGTAATGAAGATCTGTGATCTAGAGAATAAAAAGGTCACACAATCTCCCATCTTGAATAGCCACATATAAAACAGAACGATAGATCCAGACTCAACAGCCATGTGATGGAGAGCAAAGATTTGTCATCAAAGATTGGACATCACCTCTGAGAGTCAAATTATGTTGGATGATGATTGAGAGTTAGTGAGGTTTATCATTCTCATAGTCAGAATCTTCTGGGTTGAAGAATTAAGTTTTCATATGGTAACAGTTATGCTTGAGTCTAGTCGAGTGGAGAAAGAGGACGCAGTACAGAAGGATTCAAAGATCACTTCATACGGGGTGTTTTCTCTGATTCCCAAAGTCAAGGCCTCCTCTTACAAGCCCTCTTCCTACTCTACTTCTTCTGCACTGGAGTCATATTTACTACATACAGTCTGGATGTCGGTCTTCCCCCATGGATTGGTTTGCATATATATATACATATACATATATATATATATATATGCCTACTACATAGCAAATACTTGTACTTTGCAATACCAAATACTAATTACGATTACATATAAATTGAAATGTATCATCAAGGAGGATTCCAGAATCTTCTTCTCCAATTTCATCATTGGTCTTCTGTTAATCATATGTTTTTCAAAAGCTTGATCATGATCCTCATAATATTATTTGCTGGCTTTAGCTCATTTGTCTTGTAGTTCCCAGAAGGTAGGCAGATAAACAGAAGTGGGTTCTCCACATCCTGAAATTCTAGGACAGATGAAAAGAGAAAAGATATTTCTTATTCTTTCTGCTAACCCTTTCTATGAAAGCTGCTGGGGAGTCATAAATCTCCCCATTGTGTGAACCCCATTTTCTCAGGAGGAATAATCAAAAAGATGCCATCATGGAAGTCACTAGAAGCAGGTATCCTGAAACCCACATCTCTGCGGCAGAGGCCGCTGTTCACAAAAGAAATCTGGAAGAGTCCAAAAAGGCCTGCGCCCTGCCACACAACGGGTGGAGTTGGAACGAACAAGGTCAGTGACTCCGACAGAGTTGCCATTCAAAGAGTGACAGAACATGGCTCTCTTTGTCTCCCAGTGACAGGTGACAGCCTCCCCAGCAAGGCGCGCACATGTCATTCTTCTGTGGCTAAGCCACGAGCAGCCTTTTTAAAACAATGCAACTTTAACACCCAAGGAACTTGACTTTAGGGGAAAATTTCATATCCTTTCTCTCGCAGGCACTGGGTGGCATGGGCGCATGCCAAGGGCTACCTGTGAGAAAGAAAAACAGAGAAATGGAAAATATGTGGGTGATCACCCAAGAAAAAGATTTCCAGCCAAACTGGTAGACAGGAAATTACTGGGTTTTGCATATGCCTTGACTGAGTCCATTTGGGGTTCGGATATTTTGAGCTTTCTCTCCTCTGAGGGCCTCTGTGGGTTTGCAGAGAAGATAAGGAGACAGAGAGAGTCATCTGGGAGGCCACTGAGTTCACTTTACCCAGCTGCTCATGGAACCTCATCTGAAAAATTCTTCCTGGATTTCCATGTGCCTCCATCTCTGCTGGGTGGAACTGAGCCACCTCTTCTGATTGCTACTGTTTTCAATATTCCTCCTGGGAAGAATGAATTCCTGGGTTGGCACCATGCAGCACAGCGTCCACTCTGACACTTTCTGACTGTGTCCCATTAGGCAAGAAACTCTGCCACCTCTCAAAGCCACGGAGTCCCTGTCTGTAACATGGAGATGAGCATTTACACATCACTGAATTATTCTAAAGATTTCATGAAAGAAAGTATGTAAAGCATCTAATATAAGGAGGCAAATATTAATTTCCTTCTCTTTTCCTCTATTTCCTCCCCAGATCCAAATTCTCCTTATCAAGTGCCAGGAGCAACTTAGTGAAAATTATTTTAATTGACCCAGTTCAATGACAAATGAAAAAAGAACTGCTCTCCTCACAGTGGTAGAAAAACACAGATTTGGAGCACAGAATATAATTACCAGTCTTAATGTATTTGGGGTATTTTTTTTTCACAATCATCAAAGCCATAACGGCCATGACCCTCGACTGAGAAGCTACATGGTTGAAACTCATTTCTGAAACAATTTAATTATTTTTATAGTAAGTTGAAGAATTCTCAAGACAAATTAAAAGAGGGGCTGAAAAATAGGGATGTAGAGACTTCTGCCTTACAGGAAGTTTTCAGTTTTGTGTAATTGGTATATTATCGGGTGGGCAGAGCAATAAAAAAATAAAGTAATAATAACTCCTCTTTCTTAAATACTAGGTAATTCTCAATGAAAACCTTGGAGAGAGGTATTGTCACTGATGTATTTCACTGAAAAGACAGTCATATCATAAAGAGACAGAATATATGCTCTTAAATCACTGTGAGCAGTGGACCCAGATCCTTCTCATTCCAGAGTCTGCGCTCCTATCCAGGGGGGTTTTGGGAAGGATTCAGTTTCCCTGAGAGGTTATCTTTATTTTTCTCCTTTTGAAACTTCTATTACAAACTTCTTCACCTTGCTACGCCTGCCTGCCCATCCGTCTGCCTGTGACCCACTGTTTCTGTGTTACTCAGTGAATCTCTGAGTCTTTGTGACTGTGTCACACACACACACACACACACACACACACACACCCTCCAAACCCCTATACCACGTGCACAGATGTATAAATGCACACACATGCACGTGACATTTATCCACGTGGCGTGCACAAAACACACCACACGCAAGCATCTTCTGTTCGTCATGCTCAGACTCTGCTCTCACACACACGTGCGCACACGCACACAGACAAGCACACGCACACCTTCTACACACAGACTCACATACTGCACACACAGTCACCCCACACAAACACAACACGCACACACTACACATACCCACGGATGCACACGTGCGCACATACTGCACCCATAACACAGACTGCATGTGCACATACGTGCTCTACCCACAGACACCGCCACTCAGAAATGATGTGCCTACAAATGAGCACTCACCACAGAGACATACATACCATACACACATATACACGTGTACACACACACACTGCACTGGGCAGAAGTCTGGTTGACACACTTATTCTCTGTATGCTTATGACCCCAACTTTCATATCAATCCTGATAAAGTAAAACAGATGATCAATATTTTTTTTTAATTTCCATCACCCAGTCTGTGTTTGAAATGCTTACAGTATGATTCTTGGACCGTATCTTCTAAAACACTATACAATCTCTCTGCCAGTCTTTAAGATTGGTTGTAGCTTTGGAAAGATTCTCAAATCAGTCAGTTAAAGGCATTTGTTTTCTCCAAACCAGAAGGTCAGAGTTCTAATTCCAGCTCTGGCACTAACCAGTCTGGAGGCCTCACCCTCTCCCTGGAATCAGTTTTGTGGTCTCTACCACGAGTCCTACCGCTCCAAGTATCTGCCCTTCTGCCCCAGAACCCTGGACCTTCACTGAATACAGATGGACAATCATACAACTAACAGAGCCTCCAAATCCCTTCTAGCTCAGCAATTTTGCAATGTCATGATTTTATGTAAAATTAATAATAATATAGGGTGTGTTGACATATATCTGAGGAATGGGGAACCTGCACATATGAGTTTAATTTGTAAAACAAAGTTACCTCAATAAAATATAATTTAAAAATAATAATAACAATAATGAATATGGAACGATTGACGCAAAATGAAATCATCCTCAAGCAAAACCCAAAACCAAAGATGAATGAGACCTGAGGTATCCATTCTGCTGTCTATGTGAAAACACCCCTCAGCAGACCTGGGTAACTGGAGGTTCCCTGAAATGGTTTTGTCAGTCTTCCATAATTTCTACTCTTACCTCTGCAAATGAAACCACTGAAATATTCCACACCCCAGTCCTCTGACCCCATGTCTTAGTTACAAAGATTATTACATTTTGCGCATAAAACATTGTTGATCAGACTGCAGTTGCTGCAGCCCTCCAGAGTCCACTCATCGATAACTAACAAGGCACCTGAATTAGTCACTTCTGAGTTTCACTAAGTTCAACTAGTTACGATGCATCTAATTTGAGAAGGTAGAACAGTTCTGTGGATTCTAGATGAATAAATGAATTTGGATTCGGGCTAGACTTTGGGTAGCTAGTGGCACCAAAAAGGATGAACAAAGTCAGGGAACAAGAAACCATATTCCTAGTTTGACCTTTTGAGACTGAAGCACGCACCTGCATCTCTGGTTTGATCCAAATTGTAGAGAGGCTATGTTCCCCTGGAGTCGCAATGGAAAACATGTTTGGTTGCAAGCAAAATTTTAACTACAGAGGAGGCAAGAGAATTTCAACTCGAAATAAGAATGACAGCGCTAAAGTAATCAGTCAGAAGAACTGCCAGACATATGCTGAACGTAGCACCTCGAAGCGAAAGCAGATGGACTAATGTGTATTGATCTCCAGTGGCTGGTGGACAGACACCCTGTGAAACAGAGACAGTAGAGGACACTGGAGGAGGGCTTTAAGCGGAGAAGGTCAAACCATGGGGGATTAAAAAAATCTAGGGCTAGGACTTTCAGTGAACTCTGAGTTTCATTTTCGAATGTCACCGGGACATCTTTCCCGCCAACAGCTAGAAAGAAGGGAAGATGTGGGGGTGGGGCAGGAGATTTTTGTCTCCATCAGCAACTTAGCAATTTCTCTATTCTCACATCTTTGTTAACAGTTACTCTTACATTGTCTCAGCTTCCTTAGTTCTTTAGCGTCTGGTTAGAAGCAGCAGCAGCACAGATCCAACAGGTTATTCATGCAGGCTTTCAGCCCTCTCCCCAACAAAACGCACCTCACATTTTCGTGGAGCATCCCTAGTCTGTGCTCAGTTTGATTCGGGACTACACAACTCATACCCAAGAAACATTGCCACAGTCTCCACCAAGCATTCTCGCTACACTTTCATCATAACCAAGAGACATCGCCTCCCCCTCCTCTGATGTTCTAGAGTCCTCTAAATGTCAATGTTAAATGGGGAGCTAGAGAAAAGCAAAGAAAAATGCCCCCCCATCCTCTTTTGATGGTACATAAAAAGGTTTAGGTTTGGTTTAGGTTGGCTGGCTTACAGAGAGCATAGGGAACTAAGTCGGCAAGGGAAGAGTGAGTGTGGTTGGACTAGAATGTCCCAACTAGTAGAAAAGGCACCTGCAAGGAGACATAAGTTGTGAATAGTTATCCTCGTGGGAATATTTAGGGCTATTAATCTCTAATTCTAACTACCATGGACAATGTCAGTTGGGGATAGGCACTGATTATACTTTCAGTCTCCATATCATCTTCCTGTTTTCATCCTCACTCCCTTCTTTATAGGTAGGTAAGACAGGACGACAGTTTCTTCCATCTGTCCAATACCATTTGCAAGTATGGTAGTTATTAAGAGAACCAACAGATATTGCCATATGGGTTAAGGGTTCTTGAAAAAAAAATTAGATGAGCTGTGATAGTACTCGGTACTTCTGAGTGAGATTGCTAACAAAAAAATCAGGCAGGCTTGGCTGGTATGGTTGGGCAAGAGAACAAGGCTTGGAAATTTCCAGAATGATAATATTCACTAACTGAACCCAAATTGTTCAGTCACCTCCCCTCCCCCAGCCCAGACCTGTGGAGCTTGTTTTATCATTTGCTAAATGTATAGAATAACCACTCAATATTCAAGGACAAGGGTCTCCTTTGGGTTTCCTCCCTCCTCATCCCTCACTCAAGGAATTTTACAGATAAATCACTATGTTAATCCCCTTGTCCAAGAATTATGGACTGTAGGCAAGCAGAAGGAGAATGTCGAAATGGGACTTGGGGATAGAAGGACGTCCTTGATGAAAAATGAAGGGTAAACTCACAGATGGGCAGCCCACGGTTTGGATGAATATTCCAGAGAGAAGAGGATGATCGCAGAAATAAGGACAGGGGTGATTTGTTCAAGACAGTGACAACTGAACACGGAAAGAGAGAAGATACCGCAAAGTGGGGAAAAAAAGAGTTATTTGCTCAAGGAAAAGAACAAAAAGGGAAAAGAAAGCACTGCTGGGAGAAGTTGAAGAGGCAGCCTTGCTAGATGTGACACGGCCCTTCAGACTGACTCAGCATTTGCGCCCAGGCTCCAAGGCTGTAATTACTACAGAGGCCTTCTCTGGGCCTGGTAATCTCCTTCCATGCTTTGTTCTTATTGACAACTAGCCTTGTAGAGTCAGTGCCCAACAGGGAACTGGTGGAGATGGTTCCGCAAACTTCGCTCAAGGAATCTGGCTCTTGTCCCCTGATGTGGATACTTGGCGAACTGGATGGAGAGATGCCAGAGAGAAAAGGCAGGGATTCTTGCCTTCCATCTTTGCTGGAGTACTCTTCCCTGATTGACATAAGTGTGTATATGTGTGCGTGTTTGTGTCTGTGTATCTATGCGTGAGTGTCTAGGTAATGTGATGCAGTGGCAAAATGTGTCGATTTGTTTAACACTAATTCTGCTATTGAAAAAGAAGATGAGACGAGTGGGAGAAGACAGAGAGACACTGAAATAAAGTCAATAAGATAAGCAGGACTCTGACGACCACTCTATTCAATGAACATGTATGTCCTAGGGAGGGCAGAGGATATAAGTTGTCCCTCTGGCGTTTCCACTGCTAACTCGTCTGGTTTCCCCAAGTGCCTTTTACAATGCAGAAATGCCATAGATTTTCCAAAGATAATTTCATCCTTAAGAGTTCTGCTCACTGACTTCAGAGCAACCCCACTCTGTGAATGCGTATAGCAGGCACCCTGTCTGAATGGACATGCTGTGTTGCAGTAACATGCGTGAACGGGGTGGACGCTGTAGGGAGTTGCAGTGTGGCGTGAACATGAACTGTGTCCGTGTGTAGGTGTTCAGAAAGGCGTGTGTTCTGTTGAGAGTCTGCAGGCACTGTGTGCTGCATGCCACGCACGTGGCTCTGCTTTTTGTTGATCGGTCTGGCCTGCTCAGGGCGAGAGGGGAGGGTTTAACCCTGATAACTAAGGGCCGTTCAGAGGAAAGACATTCCTGTGAAACTCTCAAATGCATTTTCTCTCTTTGAACACTCAGAGGAGTTCTCACGGCTTCATCTATTCTCTAGTGCTACGTGGAA
This sequence comes from Solenodon paradoxus, assembly GCA_004363575.1. Lineage (NCBI taxonomy): Eukaryota > Metazoa > Chordata > Mammalia > Eulipotyphla > Solenodontidae > Solenodon > Solenodon paradoxus. The sequence goes on along the minus strand of RJWH01002094.1, from coordinate 197,185 downwards.
TTGCCAACTATAAATGCAGCTGTGTGTGACTCTGTGACTGTGTCTCTAAGTCTGTCTGTGACTATGCACAACTGGATGAGAAACTGAAACCGTCCCGTGAGTGCTCGTTCACGAGTGAAGGGCCTGTTCTCATCACTGCTGGAAGAGCTGCTGAAAGTGGGTCCTCGGGAGTCACCCATCTTGGGGGATCTCCAGGGAGGGATCCAATATGGAAGGAATCACACACAGGGACTGAACTAATGAGAGTATGAGGCCAGACTTCTCGCCACCACTTGGGATGTCTCTGAAGGACTTGCTCAGCTCCAAGCACTCCCACAGACTTGGCTTCAACTGATCCTGTAGTGCAACACAACTTCTTTTTTCACCTAATCCTGGTTTTTCCCCGTCCCATCCACAGGCTCTCGCTAATCACATCCTGCAGACCCATCTCAGAGTCAGCCCCCACAGGACCCAACCTGTAATGACACAGCGGGAACCAGGTCTGGAATCCCTGAACCATCGTGTGGAGGGATAGTAGAGTTCTCTTTCAAACTGTTTCATTATCATGGCTAGAAGCTGACTCCAAAGTCATGTATTTGACTTTGAATCCAAACTCTTAACAGCCGTATAAGAGCGAACAAACTTCCACCTTTCTGAGTCTCGTTTTCTGTTAATGAGATAATTACAGTGCCTGCCGTCCTGGGTTATTATGAGAATTCTGTGAGACAAAGCTCTTAGTCAAGGGTCAAACGCACAAACACACAATAACTATTAGAAGTTTTTACTCTCCAGTCCTGTGCTTAGCAGGTGATTTATATATAATTGCTAGTGGGAAAATGTTGCCACTAGAGTTTCCTAGGAGGTTCACCTATTTCTAATAAATCAATCACAAAACCAATGTCATAGCAAAGCTGCTTTTGTAAGACTTAAAATTCCCTTAAATAAGGAGCTGGACAGTCAAATGCGAAAAACTGAACACAGAAGGATGCCTGTGCCTGCCAGCGCTCTCTATTCCTGCCTCTTCTCTGGCTGCAAATTTAAGAGCACCTGGCTATCCAGACTCATATTCTGCACAGTGGAGACAGGAGGAGAGGGCTGACAGAGACTCGGCCTCCAAATAATATCGAGATACATCAGCAAGTGTGGCGAGGAAACAGATATTATAGCATTAGACGGCAGAAGAGGATGGGAAGGAGTGGTGTCCAGCCTCCAGGAGGGGCCGACGCTCCTTCCTTTGGTATTCACATGCCGGCATGCTCTCTTCCGATCTACACGGGGGCGAACTGTATAACCAGTAGGATATTACACGGTGTCACCATGTAACTGCTGAGACTGCGTCCTAAAAGGTAATGCAGCTTCCTGCTCACTCTCTCTGGAACCACTCATTCAGAGGGAAGCCGGCTGACCCAGGGACACCCTCAAAGCTGGCTTGTGGAATGTCCCTTTGGACAAGGAACCGAGGCTTCCTGCCAACAGCCATGTGAGTGATCCATCTTGCAGGGGACCCTCCAAGCCCAGTCAAGCCTTGCAGCAAAAGCTCAGCCCTGGCTGGCATCTCGATTACATCTTCAAGAGATCTTGAGTTAGGGCCTCCCCACTACCCAGCCCCCAAACTCCCGACTTACCGAAATTGTGAGACCATAAATGCTTGCCATTTTAAGCTCCCAAGTTTGGGGTAATCTGTGACACAGCAATCGATAACTAATATACTTTAGATAGATAGATAAACAGACGATAGATACCAATATATACAGTTAATCTACTTCTAGAAGGGTGAGTAGGGGTGTGTGTGTGTGTATACATGCATACATGTAAACAGGTTATATATACCTATGTATCTACATATATGCTATTAGAGATGATCCAATTTATTAAAAATCCATTATTAGCTCAGCTATATGAAATTGCTACTATTTGGTCATTTTTAACCCACTGAAGTGGCAGGTTACACAGGGCTCAAGCTCTCCATTGACAGGGGGAGGGAGGCAAGGCCCTGGATGATGCAGGACTGACCGCCTTTGGGGTTACAGGCACTCCGTCCCCATACACCTCCATCGTGGGCCCTTCGGCAGGGACCAGCGGCATCTGGAAGCTGGAGCAGCCCTGGGAGAGAAAGTTCGTCCAGCTTCCCTGGCTGCCATGCTCTCTGCCTCCCAGGTAGGCCTGGAGGCAAGCAGGCGGACCCCAGAGGCCCTCCCAACAATGCGCCTCTGCTTTCCTCATCTCAGCGCTGCCTTCCACAAACCCCCTAGTCCAACGAAGCCGCAAGATCCAGCAAGAACTGGAACCTCTCTCGGCTGATAATTAGAGAGATTGGTTCCCGGGGGACCCAGCGCCCTGGCGCAGCCTCAAAGGGTCCCCGGTGAACCATTTGCCGGCTCTCATTCCTCAGGGCCGCTTCAGCAGGTGGCCACTAGCAGGTAGTCAATAGAGACCTTCTGGCCAAGGATCGGGGGCTCTTGGGAAAGGTCAAATCCAGAGGCCAGAGGGCACGGCTCAAGAGGTCATGGGGTCAGGACCCGTCACTGTGACAGATGAGTCAGAGCAGGTCTCCCTCCCTCTGGAAACAGGGCCAAGCCTCTTGAGACAAGAGAGTGGGAGGGGGTGGTGTTGGGGCGCACAAAGAAAGGCGAGTCTGGTGTCTGGCCGGCACCTCTCAACTGGTCTTCATTAGGCGGCCGACAAGCCTCTCTTCTGCCGCCCTCTGTCCCTCGCTGATGGGGTGCTGTCTCCAGACCTCTCAACTGTTCCTCATTAGGTGGAACAGTGCGCTTTTGTCCTGCATGAAGCCTTCTTTGTTCCGCCAGCTCGGCCAAGCTAGAAAGCCAGAAACCGATATAAAACAATGCCACTCTATCCTGAAGGGACCCCTCCCTCCTCCCCTGCCCCCCCCCCCGCCCCACTGGACAGGGAAGGGCGACGTCCCTGCGTCTTGCTGCGAACATGCTGTTGGGCAGAAGAAACACGTCTGGTGCAGACTTGGTTCCCTAATGGGGTCGCACACTGGAGTCACCTGGAGTTCTTCCAAATACACCTCTGCTGCTGCCTTTGTCCCCAGACCCTCGTATTTATTGGTCTGAGGAGTGACCGGAGCATGGGGGCTGGCGAAATCTCTGCATGTGACTCTAAAGTGCAGAGATGTCGGAAACTGCAGTGCCATCAAACACCCAGGCCCCCATCACCTTTGCACACTGTAACACCAGGTCTTGCAGGGAGGGTGCCACCCGTGAGAATGTGTCCCTGCTGAAAAAGAGCAGAAAGGCCACACGTCGAGGTGCCAGGCGGAGAACAGCTCTGTCTGAGAAGGTGAGGCGGACACAGCCAACGCAAATGTGAAGGTGTATGTAACGCTGGCGCTCAGCATCTTAAATCACACACAGGTATCTGAAGACCTCATGGGTTTCTGCCCTTCATCTTTCTTTCTGCTCTTTTCCACTGGAGTCTGGGGAAAGAAAGGAAAATTGCACATCCTCAATGATAACCACTGGTGACGGAGAGACTTGGTGGGCTAGAAGCAGGGTGCCTGGCCAGCGCCCATTCCAAGCGATGCTGCAGGACTGATTTATCCGAACGCTGGTGAGCTTTGCAAGCTGGACTTGCCTCCTGCCTTATGAGCTGATAGAAAGATGGGATGTGATTTCAGGATAAAGCAAGTCTCATTCTAGCCCATCACAGTGGACCCCAAGCAATGTCCTCTCCCAAGATCTATTAGTAAAAGTCTCACTTCTTTGTCACCTAGGACTGAGCTGGAAACATCATAGATTTATATAAATTAGAGCCTCCCCGCTCTGTGTTTAAAGTGGAGGTTGGGTAGCTTGCCCAGATTTCATACATAAAAATACAAGACACCTGGCTAAATTTGAATTTCAGATGAGCAACAAATAAAATTTTAGGGCAATAGTTGGGTCACACGTACTCTAAAAATTCTCGCTTGTTTACTTGACATTAACTGGACATCCTGCATTTTATCGGTCAACCTCTAAAGCTGGCACACAAGGTGTAGAATCTATTTGCACACTGGTAATTTCTGAAGGAATGGGACCAAGATAACATTTTTCCCTTTAAGATGTTGTTTTAAGAAGGTTTTTTGTTTTTGTTTTTTGAAGAGGAGAGAATGAAGGCAAGCAGGCAGGCAGGCAGGCAGGCAGCCAGGAAAGGAGAAGTATGTATCTATTTCATCGTTCATGTTGGTTGTTACCCCCAACCCTGGGTTTGTGACGCAGGTTCTTGGTTTACATGGAGTATTCCAGAGCCACAGACTTAATGCCTGCGTCATCAGGGATGCCAAGAAGGATTCTAGAGCTACAGAACCATTGTGGAAAGGAATGTCATGACTGATTAACAATGTCTGCCACGGATCCAGAGTAGAGAATAAAGACACGTACTTACAGCTATTAGATTCGAAAATAGGTACAATAAGTGGTATCGCTGAAAGCCTGAACTCAAGGTCAATATTTTTCTTCATGGAGATGGAGAAGTAGAGTTTGTTAAGTAAGGTATAAAAGAAATGGAAATGTGGCTGAGTCTTGAAAAACTAAGGAACTACTCACTAGAGAGAGCCTATGTCCCCTTTCCCTTAATCTTCTGTTTCTTGTCCATCTGCCCCTCAAAGCAGCTCTCCTGATACCAGGCACCCGGTAGGTGGTAGACACATAAGTTCTGGCTCAACACTTTGAGTGAGAAGTTACAGAGAGGGGCGGATGAAATCAGAGTAAATCCCGACCATTGCCACCCTTTCCCCACCAGGCCCAGAGGGAGTAATCGAAGGTCATGTAATGGCAAAACTGTTGGGCCTCAAGAAAAAGTCTTTGTGAGGCATTCACGTCACTGAGTCTTCCTGCTCACCCGGAGATGTGAAGTCAACACCTCCTCACCCACAGACCATGATTTGCCTACAACTGAGAAGCATGGCTCCGTCCGGGCTGTGGATGTTGACAGAAGAGGATGTCAAGAGCCACCCCTGAATGGGAATGCCCACTTTTGTGCACATTCCAGATGGCAGAAGGAACCCATTCATCATACTAGGAAAATTCCCTCCCCCCACCCTCCAGGAAAAACGACGATGAAGTGCTTATAAATACATGTCTGTAGGTTTAAACAAATTGCATCATTATTTTTATTTTGTGCAGGGAGTTCATGTGAAGGGGACAAGAGGCATGCTGTGGTATTTATCCTGCAGACAATACGTGCCTGGTTCTTAGGTGGTTTCCGTATCTTTTGCCCAAGCCAACAGGCCAGCCTCATAGCTCTCCACACGAAAGGGGTGCCAATTCCTAACATTCTATTTTCATACTGTTTGATGATAAAAATCGCTCCAGCAGAACGAAATGCAGTGAACAAAAACAGGAAGCCGCCCCCTGATTAGATAGAGACAGGGTTGCTTATGGAGTCCAAAACAAAATGACTAAAATGATAAATGAGTGGACTATGGACGCTGCCATCCCCTTCCTGAGCAAGCCAAGAATAAATGGAAAGAAGAAATCATGAAGAAGCCATGACTTGGGCAGCACATGGAGGTGAAGCAGGCCCTGTGACATCACTTGAAGGCACCTTCCTTGAGCTGCCGCTAGGTTAAGGCCATCATCACCATCATCTGGTTTGTAGCCACTTCTTTGAAAATCTTGCTCTGAAACATGGAAGTACTTTGAAATATATTGTCACAAGGCCTTAGCAGAAATTGAGTCAATGTCTGAATTGTCAACTTATTACTCCGACAGTGTTCTCAGTTGGCAGAGATGAATTTGCTCCCCGGGTGGGTATTTGACAGTGTCTAGAGATATTTGTAGTTGTCGCAACTGGCAGAGGGTGCTCGTTGGCATCTAATGGATAGAGCCAGAGGATGTTTCCAGACACCCTCTAGGGCTTAGGACTGCCCCTAACAACAAGGGATCATGCAGCCCAAAATACCAATAGCAGCAAAGTTGAGAAACCCTGGTTCAGGATAAGTTAAACTGGATGTAGCTGCAGCTGTAGGTCTAGACAGCAGTACAGGCACAGGAATAGCATATGGGTATGGGCACAGACGCAAACAGAGACACACTGAGCTCATTCGGCAAAGAAGGAAGAAAAAGGAAGCTTGAATCTCATTCCTAAAAACAAAGCCTTCGCAGGGCTGAATCACTAGAAAAAATGAAATAGACATTGCCTGATAAAGGTCTAGCAGCTCCAGGCCTACTCTAAATGAGGATCTCCCCTGAGCAGCCCAACCAGGGCCCGCTGTGTTAACTTTTACTTCCCAGTGATCTTGGGCACGTTCTCTCTTCTTTCTGAGTCAGCTTTACATCCATGAAGTGGACACAATAACTTCTGCCTCCCAGAGTTGCAATAAGAATAAAATATAGTCGTATAAGTAGTGGTCAATGCATTGATTGAAATCTGGTCAATGGGGGACATTCCATAAGTGGCATCTATGATAAATGTCATCATACCACCATTGTCATGATCATCATCATCGCCATCTTTGAATTTTAACAAGTACTTCTCCTTAACATGAAAAGAGGTTCTTTACAATTGGGGAGCATGATTAGGGTATTAAGTTGCTAAAATTCTTTCCCTTTGGCTCAGTTTCAACTGAGACCCCCAGGAAACTAGGACTAATAGATAAGCACATCAAGTGGTTTTCTTCAAGTTCCCTTACCAGAAGAAACCATAATAGATCTAGGAGATGTAACCACTTTGGATAAAGACTGAACTCCAGAGGTCAGGAGTGGACAGAGCTAGTGTTAGCTCTGCCTTCGGAGCAGCCAAGTGGCCCATACAGGGGAGAGAGTCCAACAGGCGCCCTCGGCACTCTCTGAGCAAAGTATTAGAAATGGTATTCCCACCTGCTCTTTTGGGAGTTCCATCCAGTAGTTGAAACTTTAGCACCTCTCTTTGAAAGGTGGGGATGTTTATATTGATAGTTTAGGCTCTGACCAGAACTCAGAATGTTCCATTTTAGCATTTGTTAGACTTGGATGAATTGAGAAGAACTGTACTCTTGTCATGGCAGGAGCCCCTATATTTGATTTAGGATTTTAAATGGCCTATCAGATAACAAGTGATGCATAAATACAGGATGGTCTAGCATTCACCACTATTGTGGCGAATACTCTGACAAACCCAAACTGTGGAGGTGGGAAAACTAATCTGAGTTCTCAGGCTGGGCCAGTTCATGGAGTCCTTGGTGGATGGGACAAGATCTCTAGCTCTTGCTTCCTCATCAGCAATAACAGGGATGGCAACTGTCCTCCCAGGTGATGGTGAGTGATGTGGTATATAAACGACTACAAATGAGAGATACCTGTGGACAAATCACTATGCAACGGGAGTTGGCACACTTTGCCCTGAATTACTGGGACATAGATTTGGTTATTGCAAGAGTCCCAGAAGGTACTGCTTTGTTGGCGTTCTTCCTCCCTGTAAAAGTGGGTGAAAAATCCTCTCTGAGATACATCTGCACAGGGGTTTTAGAAGAAAGAAAAAATTTACCTTTGACTAATATTAATACTAGACAGGGTGGCCCTTAATACACATTTATTGAGCTGCCCGAGCATTCATGTTTGCCAGCTGTAATGGAAACATGCTGCTTCTCCGTTTTATTAAAAATTTGGGTCACACTTGCCCAATGTCTTACCCTAATGGTCTGGAGTAAGAAAGAGGTCAATTGGCTACCTCTCATTCATAATGAACCTCTGTCTGCAGCCCCCACTGAGTAAGTGCAGGTCATGACTCACAGCCCCAGGCTGGCCTAGGAGAAGAAACCTGACCCACGGGAGACCATGCACATGCTGGCCAGTCACCTATGTGTCACATAGGGCGCTGTCCACTAAGACAAGATTCAGGTCATAAATCCTGTTCTAAGAACTGAGAATTGGAAAACCATGCAGCCAGTTGATGTGGGTCACTGGTAGAGAGGTCACAGTGGGGAGTGACAAAGCTAGAGGTCACAGCCCCCAAAGCCGGGAGGGTCTGATGAGAGGAGACTAGAACAGAACTCAGAGGGGAGCAAAGATGAGAGACCACCGGGTCCCAGGGAGGGGAGGACTGGTGGTTTCTGCTGCTCGTTCGCAATTTCAGAGGTCTCATGCATTCTTTCCTTCTTACCTTTGAGCTCTGAGGATATTTATCCCATTAATAACAATAATGTTAATAATAATAATTAAATAGAAATATATTCTCTATGATTGCCAATAATCATCCAATAAAATTCTTTTGAACTTGAACTTGAGTAGACATATATTCCTCCAACCCAAAGAACCTGATTAAAGAAGCTGTCCCTATAAACACCATCCCAAATAACAACCATTCAGTCTTTGGAGAAGGAGACTGGAAATGGTAATAAGCTAAGAGATCCCCATAGGACATTCTCAAGGTAGGTAAACTAGAGGACTAACCTGAGTGGCATTTCCATAAATAGAACACAAAGGAATTTATTCCCTTTGATAGGCACTGAGAGGTCTGATAAAATGAGTTCCTGGGATGTATGATATCTTTAGTATGACGCAATGTCCTCCCCACAGAAGAACTTGACTCTGAACCACCTAAGCATGGACACAAGGAATATTGATTCATTTCATGTCTTAAAAGAAATTATTTGGGACTCACTAACATAGCATGACTCAACCACAGACCAAATGATTGCTCTGCATCAGGCACGTTCGTGAATGGCCATTACCTAAGTCAATATCTACAATATAACAGCACAAGAAGGTATAAGATAATCTGGTATTGCTGACTGTCTAATTGGTCTTCTATAGCCAGCACTTGCTATTTGTGTGCGAAACCATTCCATGAGGCCGGTATTCACAAATTACCCCAGTCGCTTGTCCACTGGTGACTGTGCCACCCAAACTGGGTGCTAAAGAATCCCGATAGCCAGAACAAGCGGCATAGGGAAAGGAAAAGAATTAACACCAACCAGCCAATCACATTTTTGCCTGGGAAATTTTAACAAAGATATTAGAGCAAAAAAATATATTAGCTGTTTACTCTGGAGTTACTAAGCTGGGATTATATAAACTTCAAATTGCTGTGACCATGAGCCTTACCTTTCACACTCCGTCACTGAAGAAAAACCTTTCCATGGAAACTGATACTAATGTAGAAAGAAAAAGAGAATTAAAGAGATGAGAGACAAGGAGAAAGAGAGAGAGAATGCAGCTGTCAAAGAGTTTAAAGTTCTGAAACTGGGTCCATCTCTGAGCTTCATAGTCAGGTAAGCCAATAAAAGACTCTTTGCTTCTTTTCATTTTCTTTAATTGAATTGGGTTTCTGCCTCTGGCAATCAAAACAGTCCTGCCTAAGAGGGTAAGTGTGAGAGATTTGAGTGAAAGAATCCGGGGACAACTGTCAACTCCATCCTTCCTCCAAGAACAGCGCAGGCCTCCAAGAAAGCAGACCCAGTCTCATCGACCCTGTCACCCACCCTCCACCACAAAACGAGGCGCGTGAACGAGCACTTTAACGGGGACTTGGTTAAAGGGTGACATGAAAAATGTTGCCAGAGTCAACATTATTAGTAAAATATTGAGTTAGAGAAAATGCTTCTAGTTCCTTATTATCACAGGACTTCGGAGACTTCAATTGGTTAATTTTATAATTGGAGTCTCCAAAAGAAAAATAGAATATTCAGGTCCTAGTTAAAAAAAATGGGGGCGCACCCTGGTGGAGTAGCGGTTTGCTCCCCCGCCTTTAGCCCACACAGTCCACACACATCCCAAGGATCCCCGCTCGTGTCCCAGGGAGAACAACTAAGAGGAGCAGTGGAACAGACGTAATTAATAAAGAGCTCCTCTCTTCCCGCCTGCCTCTGCTTGCCTTCATTCCTGCCTGCATCTTTAAAAAAAAAATGAACACATTGATCAAAGGTTTGTTTCTAGGTCACTTGAGATTGCCTTACGCATTTTGTCTCAATTCCAGGGTACCACGTTCATTGCTCATAACACTGCAAGTTCTTCCAATTACACCCTAAGCTGGCATCAGTGAGGAAGAGGAAACGGGCTAATAGGGGAGGTCCGTGTAGGACATTAGGGTAGAGGAAAATATCCTTCTGCCCCTTTCCTTTCAGTTATTTCCAATTCAACAATTTAGCAACCCCTCTGGGACTTCTATGTGCCAAGCACTGAATGACATGCTAGTGATACAGAAATAAACAAGACAGCATCCTTGTGCCCAGTGAACTCTAGTCAGAGTGATGGACAAATAGATATCTCAGGACAGGGTGGATACTGTTCGCAGAGGAAGGGAAAAGCTCCCTGGAGAAGAAGATGGCCAAGATGTCAGGAGAGGGGAGGAGGGCATCTGGAGTGGATATGAAAAATAACCGAGTCCACTCCAAAGCTATTCTAGTGTTCGGACTGACAAGTCATGACACCCTGATGACCCTTCACAGAACGTATCTGCTGCTGCCCCTTCTCTTGGCCTTCCAAAAGTCAGAGGGCTAAATTTTGCTGTGGAACAGTGCTCAGTGGAAATAATTGACATAGATTAAGCTATGGGCAGGCTGTATAGATCATGGACCCAGATCTAATTCCTGCCTGGTCCACTCAATTACACAGGAGCTCCTTACTGGAGAAGCAGGTGTAGTTACTGTAAATAAGTTCAACTTTGGGCACGGATGTCATTGGCTAACTGCATTTGCCATGCTTGGGTGATACATAAAGAAACCATCAACAATGTGACTGTTGAGTTTGCAGAGACATGACCAGCCATTCCTGACAGCCTGACATCAACAACACAGTCGGTGGAGAGGACAGACAACGCGCTGAGAGCTCTTAGGACGTCAGGGCTCCAACCCTGGCTCTCTCTGGAATTCATTGCATAACTTTGGCTTAAACCATTTTCTTCCACCAGGCCTCAGTTTTGCCTTCCAAAACATGAGGATGTGTTAAGCACCAGGGTACACAAAGAGGAGATGCCTTGATTCGTATCTCAGAACATGAAAATTTCGTAGATCAGAATCAGGCAGATGTGGATTTGAATCCTGATGAGAATCATAATTGTGCCTCCTATGCTGCTAGACCTTGATTAGGATGATGTCTATAAAAGACCAGGACCAGAGGAGGCAGTCAATAAGTATGGGTCATTAGCATGGCTGTTATTATTTTTATTAAGATTCTGAGGTCATTCGTCTATTTACCAAAAAAATATTTAAATGCCTTTTATAGTTTAGGTACTGCACTAGTTCCAGGAGTATACTATTTACCTATTACTATACAACAAATGAGTCCAAATTTGAGTGGCTTAAAATAAAAGCAAATACTTGTAATCTTAAAGATTCTCTGTCAGGAATCCAAGCATGGCTGAAGCAAGGGCTTCTGCTTAAGGTCTCCCATAGGCTGGAACGCAGATGTCTTCCAGGACCACAGTCTCGTCTGAAGGCTCAACTGGGGAATGATTAAATTCTCAACCGGTTGCCGAACTAAGGGCCTAGTCCCTGCTAGCTGTGCCATGCCATGGGATCCTCTCCTTAGGACCGCTTGCATCCTGGTGACTGTCCTGTGATAGAAGTCACAGTCTCCTTTGTAGTCTTGAAAGTAAAATCCCAGGATTTTGTCATGTTTCATTCACTAGGGTGAGTCAGTAAGTCCTTTCTACAGTCAAGGAGAGGGGATCGCACAAGGATATTAATAGAGGCAAATGGAGAGCCTGGGACCACGTTCAGGACTGTTTATCAGAGAGGAACAAAATCATGGAGCAAAATGTATTTGCTGCACTTCAGGAACTTACATTCTAATTACAGAGATAAAGAAGAAAACAAACAAATGCAAGTGTGGGAGTTTGCAGAAGATAAAGCCGGTGCACAAACAAAAGAGTAGTTCTGCACAGTAGAAGCGCCCTGTGGTTTGCAGGGAGCGTTAGTGGATCAATCAGGTTTGACGCCCAAGCCTAGAGAAAGCAAGATGAGAATAGTGTTTGATTTTTATAGCTCTGGGATAAATGCTGCAGTGACATGTGAATGAATACCATGTGTCTCTGGCTGCCTTCTTCCCACCCATTCCCCATCTTATAGATGAGGAAATAGACAATGAATTGCTAGCCCCCTCTCCTAGATCCCCAGGGTAAGACCTGGCAGAGTCACAATTTCATACCAGATCTGTATACCGTTAGAGCCCAGCTTCTTTCTAACCTCCGCGTTCTTCCCTTCCCTCACTCCTTCCCCAGTCATCTAGGTGGTAAAACTCAGATGTGCCTTCAGTTCAGCCTAGAAAACCACGTTTCTTAAATGGGGTGAGAGCCTTCTAGAGATTACATACAACTTGAAAGATGCCTACAAGTTATTCAGAATCTCCTTCTAGTTGCCACACTCTGAATCCAAAGCAGCTTTTATATCTTTACCATTGCCACGTTCATGGTCTCCTGCTTGTTTATTTCCAGTAGAGATGGCTGGCCTCAGAGAAGTTATAGAGATATCCTCTCTTTGCAAGCTAAAGAGAAGCTGAGGTGGCGAGGAGGAAGAGCTGAGCCTCTCTGTCCACCTAAGGTACCAGAGGTGGGCATAGACAAGATTTCAAGACACTGCAGCTGGGGTTGTCTGACTTTTTGAGATATTTCTCTACACCTCTGGCTGTGGGGCCCTGGTGGTGCAGGATGAAGTCATGCAAAATGATCAGAATAGTCAGCTGGTACAAGAAATAGAGATCATTATCTTGCCCTTTGTGCCCAGAACAATGGAACTTGGGAAGGGCATCACTTGGAGTAGTTTGTTCCTCAATCTGATTTCTCTCCCACATGCCTATAGAACCAACAAGAGAGCACATAGGTCTTGTAGAGAAACACCTTATAAACTTGGGGCAGAAAACATCTACCTAACCATCGCTTAGAATCCAGAAACCATAAAATAACAAACTAAATCATTTGGACTTCTCATGCAAATTAGAAAAACACCAAAGGGTGGAGAAAAACAACCCAAAAGCAAAGGCAAAAGATGAACTAACTAGGAAGACATTTGTGACATACATCACAAACAAAATGATCGCCCTCATCACATGTAATAAGCCCTGGTAATGAAAAGAGCTAACAACTTAATAGAAAAAAATGAGTGAAGACTATGAACAGAGTTCATAAAAAATACACATATGTTCCTTAACTATCACTCTTGATGAAGGAAATGAAAGTTCACACTGGAGAAGATACAGATTACTAATCTACAAAACTGGTGAAAAGGAAAAAATGGGAATGCATTTCTGGTAACGATGTGAGAGAAATAGGAGCTCTAACAGTTACAGTTTGGGACCAAATCTCAGAGTCCAGGGGCCCACACCACAGATCTTCAACAGAACCCTGGCACCACTGGGCAGGAGCATATCTGTGACCTTGGACAAGTGATTTCATATCTTTATGTCTCAGCTTTTGCATCTGTCTGATCTATGGGTCTCATCCTGGAATAAAATAAGATAAAGCGTGGAAAGTTCTTCACAAATTACCTGGACACAGTGCATGAGTGATGGTGGTAGCATTTGCCGCTGGTGGAATCACTATGCTGCCGTTATTTTAGATGCCTCTCAGTGGAGGAGCAGCATGGGAGGGGAGGGATGAAGTCACACAACTGACTTTGCCTCATGCACTTGAGAACTTTGGTCTCTGTAGAGCTATGTTGGGACCTTATAGCCAATATGGCAATCTCCATTTACAGCATTTTTCCCGTGACAGCTTCCAAAAGCTCCCTTCCTGGGGAAGGCATCAGGATTAAAAAAAAATGAGTAATATTCTGTAGAATACCCCCAAAATGACTCTCCTAGTCATTTGGCCACAGTCCAAATATTTTATCTAATTTATTTTTTAATGCCTTTCATCTTTTGACATACAACATTATGTTGAAGGGACAGAGCATGTTGATTCAATACACTTCACCTTTTTGCAAAACGAAGACCATTCTAGTTAGCTGACACCGCCATCACACCACACGGCTACTTTTTTGTGTCGAGAACATTTAGGACCTACTCTCTTAGCAACCTGCAAACATATATAGTACGTTGTTACCTATCATCATCCCACTGCACATTAGATCCCACGAGCATATTCATCTCATAACTGGAAACCTGTACTCGTGGGAAGAGTAATTTTGATGTTTTACTTCTGACAGCCTTACAATCAAATCCAACCACGTGCTTCCAGTCTTACCACCTCTCTTGAGTTTTGCTCACAATAATAGCACACAGGCATACCTTTAGGTCGCGGATGTGAGGCCTCCAAAGAAGTCGGGATCAGAGGTACAGTGGAATTGTGGCCGCTGTGAGGTAGCAGGAGGGGGTATAGGCGGTTGCTGTCTAATGACTATAAAATGTCAGTTATGCAGGATAAATAAGTTCTAGGAATTTGTGGCAAAACATCATGCCCCTAGGTAACAATACCACGTTGTATGCTTAAAAATGTGTTAAATATCGTGTTAAATGTCCTAATTATGAGGTAAAGAGGGAGAGATATATTAGACTCCCAAAGGACTGAATGCTGAGCCTTCGTAACAAGTTAACTATCTTTACTAAAGCTTAATACTTCAACTATGAATGGGTGCAAAATAGTAGAGACCTTAGAGGGTTATCCGAGGATGGAATGACAAAAGCTTAAAAAAGTGTTTGGCACAGTTCCTGGTGCACACTAAAGGTCCCAGGAAGGCTTGCCGCTATTGCTCTGCATCATTATCAGCATCTTTATTACTCCAGTGCCCAGAGAGGCTTCCAAGAATTGATACACAGCTGTCACACACACCCCTGTGCAGTAATTCCTTCTAACCAGCTACAGCTAAATGGATGACGGGCAAGTCAAGTTCTTCATTCCCACCTTGGAAGAAAGACTATTCAATAAACTTCACAATCTAATAAACCATTCAAGGGACCCTAGGGGGTTGAAAACTCTTCAAACTAAAAATTACTTTTTTAAAATTATTTTTATCATCTTTAACAGCCCAGCTATATACTGTCAACCAAGTTCTAACTCTTACAATGAACAAAGCTTGAATCAAGTTTTGGCAAGTTTTGTCAGGCACCTTATATAGATAGGCAGATAGATAGATAATAAGATATCATGATATGACACATTCCCTTCACATTTGACTTTTTGCAAAAAAGATCACAAAGAGGGTAATTTTTCAGAAAGACGGGAGGGCTTCATCGATTTTCCTAAGGGCCTCTCTTCATCCTTTGATACACAAATCACTCTCCTTTGAAGCACCTGTTGTGTCAATGGGCCCGATGCGACCATAGTCTCATCCATCAAATGCTCTGCTTGTAATTAGAACAGTTCTCCCAAAACATTTTCATCCACTTTATGAAATCCTGCAACTTTTGCAAGATTTACAATTCCACTTTGCAATCAGTTTACATTGCATTTGCATTGTGTTGACAGATGCCCACAGCATCTGACCATTTGCGAGGGAGCAGCCCACTCCTGCTGCTGTTGCCCGGTGGGTGAAGGGCTTGTGCAAACGCGGCGGGATGCGGGGGGAGCAAAGAGGGGTGCAAGGAAACTGTTGACTGGCGATTACTTTCATATCATGGCAGCCTTCGCCTCCCTCCACAACTCTGTACAACATGGACTCAATGGAATCCATGGAATCCCAATTACTGGGATCTCTTAAACTGGGTTTCTAACCCTAGAATGTTCACCATATCATCTGGTGTCCAACATGTAATCCCTGAGCTTGAGCTTGACCAAGCGAATCTCTGTCCCCCAAAACAAAGAGGTCTTCCCTAGTCCTCCAACACTTGGGTTCCTGCACTTACTTTTTATTAATTCATATGAAATATTTAGTTCAGACTAGCTGGAACTGTGTAACTGTCAAAAATATTAGTATTAGTAATACTCCCATAATAATTCCTAATAGTTGAATAACAATAAACACTAAACAAAGGGTGTTTACATGCATGAGTCTTCATTACAGAAGAATTTATTACCAAACTCTAACACAGTAATGAGGTTATATCTGGAAGCAAAAGCCATTTATAATATAAAAAGAATTCATAAGCAAATGGCCACTTATACTATTAATTCCCATTCAAGCCTCATTCCCCACATAATTGATTTATTTGGTAACCTGGAGCAAATCATTTTACTTCTCTTGTCCTCAGTCCCCTCATTTGCAAACTAAAGACAAAATCAGCCTACATTAAAGATAAGCATGTAGCTGAGATGAAACATGGAAAAACTTTTTGATCAGTAACCTGAAGTCAAAAGAAGGAATCTGCAAGCAGAAGTTAATGGCTGTGCCTCAATATCAGCTTTCTTTTTTGCTGTATTGATAGGACACTTGGGTTTTACCTGGGTTGCCCATTTTCCAGCAACATGTTCAGCTAGGAGGGAATGTGCCAGGGACAGAAAATACTGTGTGTGATTTCCCAGCTGGGTTCTTAAGAGGAAAGGGGTCCTTCTTTCCCATCTTCATCTTCCTCTTTCCCAATGGCTGGGCCAGAGACTTGGAGGTGAAATACCTCAGATTACAAATCCATAAATTGGATATAAGAGGAGTCGCGACTCCATTGGATTAGTGTAAGGTATAATGAAATTATGCATGAAAAGCCCTTAGCACAATGACAGGCTAAACATTCAGTGCTAAGCATACAAGGAAGATGTTTTCAGGACTGGAAGAAGTCCCCATGCACTAAGTGAATTTTTTTCTGAAAATTAAACTCTTTCCTTTTGACGAGTTCCCAATTTTTCAGATGGCAAAAAATTTTGGAAGACCATAATCTCTCACCCTTCCGGTTCAGTTTTGGTTTGGGAGATGGGAACTGAGAGTATGGGTAAACCAGGCAACAGTAGGCACCCACATCTTTTCAAAAGAGTTGGGAACACACTGGTCCCTGTCACCACCTGTGCCAGACATATGCCTGCTCCCATCATAGGGAAATACACCTTGCCTTTGGGCCTCCTAGCAGGCTCAGCCAATGGGAAGCAATGGTGGAAGACCAGAGGGAAGGAAGAGGAAGCCAGTAGGGTATTTCCACTCCTCCCACCCACCCAACAGCTATAGCTTCACCATGACTTTTCTTTACACAGAGGTCTTAGACCTGGGTTCTGGTTATACAGATTTCTCTTTCTGTCCCTTCCCCCAGTAGTAGAAGTAACTTCCTGCTATTAGTAATCTCAAAGTTGCCTCACTTTCCTCTGTTGGCCTCCACAGCTCTTCCATATCCTAGGGATTCAATTCCTTGCATCAAATTATCTCTTCTTGAAGGACCTTTAATGGTGTCTGCTTTCTGTCCAGACCCTAAAAGTTGTAACAGGATAACTCCAGTGCCATGTACACTACCTTGTGTGTGCAGGGGATTCAATGCACATTTCTTGAATGAATGAATATTTGGCCCAGGAAGATATTGATATAATCACCTTGAACTTGATCTTCTTATCACAGAGGAGCTATGAGGCTGAAAACACCACTCATGAGATACTCCCCTCTGCTTATAAAGGTTCCCAACTGGCTAAACCACTGACTCTACCAAATGATCATATTTCAAAACCCTCTTTTCTAGCTTGATCCCCCAAAATAGTAAATCCTAAGCCCTCAGTTCCTAAACTCCTAAAGGCTGTGAACAATTTCTTCTTTCTCATTATAGGCTAATTCAGCTAAGAGCAGGAGAGAGGAGGGGAACACAAGAGGGCAGGTAGAGGAAAACAACTCCTCTGAAAAGCCATTTCTCTTCACACAGTCAGGATACTCATGCCTTCAATACTTGCAAATATCTGTTTAGTCCCAAGAGTTCTCTCTCACAGAAACAGCTAATAAACCAAGCTGCCTGAGTTTATTCCTCATGCGGAGAGACATTCCAGGGTCTGATTCTGCTGCTGTTTTATTATGGAAAAGGAGAGGAAAAGAGAACAAGGGGTCAAGGAGGTGATGGGGACTCAGGTGAAAGCAGGACAGTCTTCCAAGTGGCTGAAGTTCTGTCACACAGAGCATACTTAGATATGAAAATCAGAATCACACCAGCTCACTCCCAGAAAAAGGAACCACCCTTCTAACTGCAGTCCCACGCTAGTTAGGTACATCTGACAAAGCAAGCAGCCCTTTGCCAAGTCATCAAAGCAAACGTGGAGTTGTAAGTAGGTAGGAAGAGTCCTAACTTTCTCTAAGACAAAGACTGTCAAATGATATCTTTGCAGCAGATCTGTGGACCACACTTGGAGTAAGGTGATATATTCATTTTTCGTTTACGCTTGACAGTGAAGAAGCTCAGGCTCCAAGTAATGAGGTCGTTTCCACAGGCGTACAGCCATTTCATGTCCAGGGTAGGACACGGATTC
This sequence comes from Solenodon paradoxus, assembly GCA_004363575.1. Lineage (NCBI taxonomy): Eukaryota > Metazoa > Chordata > Mammalia > Eulipotyphla > Solenodontidae > Solenodon > Solenodon paradoxus. The sequence continues at coordinate 178,987 of RJWH01002094.1, read as the reverse complement.
CACTAAAGTGCCACCTTTCCAAGACAACACATTTCCTCCCAGTGCTGAAATGTGTGCCCTGAAGTTTCCCATGGAGATTACTGACTTAGCTCTGAGAATCTCATTGCTTCTTAGGATTTTGTCATCAAGCAGAAAAGAAAGGAGATCAGTTTTGCTACTTGTTAGAGACTGAATTTAAATAACAAAGGAAACGATATTGCAAATGTTTTTATTTTATTTTTCATTTTCCCCAAGTCAACAAAATACCCCAGTTTTTTGTGATATCACTCTAACAAGAACCTAGGACTTTTAGGCTTGAATGTGACATTGAGGTTCAACTTCCTCTCAAAAACAATAACAATATTTTCTATTCACCAAGCATCTACTGAGTGCTCTATGCAATGTTCTAAATATCTTACCCATTTCATTTCATCTGGTAGCTTTGGCCAAAGTGCCCCCCAATATGCTAACCTCACAATATGCTCCATAAATGAAAGATTCCATGGTTGAAGAGAAATGTGTCCTGCTCAGTCCTTCTCAGGGGGTTGAAATCAATAGTATGTGAGTATATGAGAGATTCTGGAAGTTCTGCAATTAAGAAACCACTGCATTTTCCTAACAAGCTGCCTCCCAAACATTTCTATTCATGAAATCCTTATTTCCTGAAATCCAATTAGCATCTTGCTCTTGTCCCTGTCAGTGAGAAAGCTCACTCCCCTATTAATATTCACTTACAAGCTTAATTAAGATGAAAGCGGCCTCTAGTATCTTAGAGAAAGTTTTCAACAATTAGAGTTTATTAATAACAAGCTGCTGAGCACTTTCTTAATTGGAAATGTGATGGTGTCAACCACTCTAAGAGATTTGGGATTTTCTAAATGAAGTTACCAAACGGGATCTCCTCAAGCCCATCACTCACTCCTCCCCCTAGCCCAGATCAGCCTCAGATTCATTATAATCGATATTTAAACAGCTACAAAGGTGAACGCTGACCCAGAGCTCCTTCCCAGCCTTCCCCCTGGTCTGTCGGAGATGTTATCTGCAACGAGTAAACAGGCCACCCCAGTATGACATCAAACAGCTGCTCAGAGGCCCTTACAGCAGCTCCCATCTCTCTCCTGCTCCACTTACTTACAAGTTCAGCTTCCTGGCGGGGCTTCTCTTTGAAGTTCAAGGGAGCGCTGCTGTGTATGGTATGTGTGGGAAGGAAAACTGAGATTCATCTCTCATGGAGTTATCTTTTCCATGAGAACAGAATCTTTGGGGAAGAAGGGTAATTTAGCATCTCAAATAATAAAAATGATAGCAATAGTTACCCATATGGCATGTATAAAGCTCTTACTAGGGTCAAAGGGAGTGCCAAGTAGTGTCTCTGAGTGTTTAGTAGAAGGCAGGAACTGCAATGGTTCCCTTTTACAGATGGGGACACTGAGACTCCAGAAAGGTAAGAGATTTCCCAAGGTCACAGTGCAAGTGAGTAGCAGAGTTAGATTTTAGTTAAGCTCAGAAATGATTTCTCTGTTCCCTAACTGAAGCGAGAGCACATTTCTTGGACAACCAAGAGGCAAAGAATGATTTTCCAAGTGTTCGCCTTACCCTGAAGAGCACAGACTTGGCAGCGACACGTGACAAGCCCCAAGACCACTCTTAACCTCTCCCAGCAGGGGAGGCAGCCTTAGGTGGGAGGGAGGGTCTGTGTCCCAGCAGCTGCCACTTCCCTGGGGGCGTGAGTTTTCTCCATAGGCTCAGAGGAGGGAAAACAGCCTTTAACTATCACAGAGAAGGCTCACAACATAAGAAGAGGAGAAAGAAGGGTAGAAGGAAGGAAAAGAAGAAAAGGAGTGAGGGAGGGAATGTTGATTTGCAAACTATTTCACAGATGTACCCTGCAACATTCAAGAAGATCCTAGACCCTATACCACTGCTTTAGTCAAAACGTCCTCTTTCCTCCTGATGCATGTCTTAGAACCCATGAATAGATGTTATTAGAGGAAAAACCTGATTTTTCTGCCAAAAATCAAATGAGCAAAAATAGAGCAATGAGAAGACAATAAGAAAGCCCCTTGCTTCCACTGCCGAAGGCTTCTTTTGATTCTAAACATGGTGCAGTGTGGTTAGGAGAACAATCTCAGGAACCAGAGAGATTTGGGTTCAAATCTTGGTTCAGCTACTAAGAAGCAGTGTGATTTGGGGAAGTCACTTAACTTCACCAAACCCAGTTTCCTTGTCTCCAGTGGAAACAGTAATGGCCGTTCACTGGATTGAGGTGAGCTAAAATGGGAAGATGCAGAGAAAGTGCTGAACACAGTATTGACACATAATAAATGCTTAGGAAATGGTGGATGCTATTAATGCTAATATGATTGAGACCCATTCTCAATGCATGGGACAGAAAACGCACACACACGCGCACACACACACAGGCACACTACACATTTCCCAACTGGCCCACAGAGAGCAGGACTTTGCCTCTAGTGATGTTAAGGCCGGAAGAAGACCACACTCCAGGAATCTACCGCCTCTGAAACACACCATGTTCAATGGAACTCTGCCCCCAAGTTTTGCCTGGTTCTCTCTTTTCATAGCAAATTCCCTGCTCTTCAAGATCATTCACTCTCTTGTCATGTGTGAAAGCTGGAAGGCATTATCCTAGGTGCAGTTTTAAAGCAGCAGAATCACTCATTAAATTGGAGGGAACTCTGGTTGAAGGGAAGATGGGGATGTTGGAGACTTTCCTCTGTCCCCATTGAAGTCATTCCATAGAGAACTGGTAGGACCAACACTCTTGAGTCAGAGACGGTAAACTGAGGGTGACAGAGGGGGATTGACTTGTCCAGGGTCTCAAAGTAAATTGATAGAATATTCCCAACCTGGTCACTTGGGTCACTTTCATTCTCTGCATGGATTGACCACTGTAAGCCTCACTAAGTATTCTCTGTTCCGTCAATATTTCTTGACTTCTGGAGGGCCCCAAATTCCATGTATTCCAAGGTTCTCCTCATCAAGTCCATTCCTTCTCATTTAAGTTCCTCAGGGTCCTCCTTCCATCTAGAAAGCCAATTCGGTCATACTCGACTCTGCCTCCCAAGGAATAACATTTCTTTTATAAGATAATCATGAACATTCAAATTAGCTTATGGACACACTTCCCAAGGGGATGGCTGTCTAGAGCGGAAGGGAAGACAATCCTGGGGGAGTAGGATGATGAAAGAATTCCAGGAATACCAATGGGAGAGGGAACCACAAAATGGAACCTCCCAAAGGAGGTGGGAGGAAGAGCAAAATGTGTGGCCAGGATTCTAGTTTCTTCCTCTTATTTTCTATGTGCCTTTGAACAAGAAACTGGCCTCTCTTAGCCTCAATAATCTCAACTGGGAAGTGGGGACCATGTCAGTGGCTACAAAGATATAAAAGTAATGGATACACCCTAACTTAGGAGATGGCTGTTTTTGGATGTATGGATACCAGATTCAAAAGCTGTTAACATTTTGAAGAATATTTGGGAAACAGCAGTTTCTTTCTAAGCCCCCTTTGCTTATGCTGGTTATTAGCTTTGTCAGAGATTTTTATGTATTCATTCAAAAAGCATGCCTTGAGCACCTGTTATGTGTTCCAGCCCCTAATCCCCTGAGCTGGATGTGGGTAACAGAGTAAGCAAGACAAAAGTTCCTGCCCACGTGGAGTGTACGATCTAGTGTCTGTTCAGCATATGCGGGAAGACAGTCATCCACCTCAGCCTTAATGGACACTGTTCTGACTTCACAGTGGGTCCCTGGTACTGCCCTGCATATCAGCCCCAACAAATCAGAAATGCCAGTAATGGAAACATTCTGAACAAATCGTCTTACCATCATGACACCCAGGGAACAGTGGAGTTCATGGTTGGGGACATCTCAGGGAAGTGGGTCCCCTGACATGCTAACAACCTTCAAAGTGGCACCTCTACATCCCTGCTGAGTGCCAATCCTGGCTGCAGGTCACCTTGGCCCCTGCTCTGGTTTTTCCAACTTCTTCTCTGCCAAGACTCAGCCATCAACACCTCCTAACTCAAATTTCCAAAATGTATTTACTAGAAAATGTATTTACTAGAAAATCCCCCAATAATACCTGTAAGGCATTGCTAGGTCCTCCAAAAATACGTTGAAGCCCTAACCCCATTCCCTGGGAATGTGACCTTATTTGGAAACAGGGTCTCGGCGATGTGACGAATTTCATGTGCGGTCATGAGGTGTGGGATTTCATCCAATGATGGTGCCCTGGTAAGAAGAGGAAAATCTGAACACAGGCATCAGGACACACACACATCAGGAGGATGCCACGTGAAGATGGTGGCAGAGATGGGTGTGCTGCTGCTGTGTGCCAGAGCCGACGGGGACTGCCAGCCGCCATCACAAGCTAGAAATGTCTCCAGAGCCTTTGGAGGGAGCAGGGCTCTGTCAACACCTTGATTTCAGACTTGAACCTCCAGAATCAATCTCAGCGGCTTTAATACATCTTGTTTGTAGTCTTTGGTGGTGGCAGCTCTAGAAAAATTAACACAGGGCCCAGCTTATGAACAGGAACGTCTGATCCATTGCTAGTCCATTTTACTAATGAGCAAACAGAGGTGACGCAGAGAGAGGAAAGCATGTGTCCAAGGTCACAGGGATATGTGTGCTGTGCCAAGTCAAACGTCCCAGTCGGGGTTTAGAAGACACGGTATTTTTCTTGTCTTCACCAGGCCCGGGGCAGTCTCAAAGCTGTTATCATTTATGGTTTCTGCAAGAAAGAAGAGGTTTGGGAGTGTGTGTTTTCCAACTCAGCCAAGCTGTTGTTTTTGCTGGCTTTGCATGAAAACAGCCTGGCTGTTGGTTCCGAGGATAACAGGCTGACTTGGGATGGGCTGTAAGTTGTAAGCACAATGACACACAGCTGGACACGTCTCGAGAAGCGGACCCAAACCACAGCAGGGCGAGTGTCCACCAGTGCCACCTGCTTTCTCAACGCAGAGCTCTGCCGCTCCACCAGGTGCTAGGGAGCCCTGTGGGGCTTTATAAGATCACCCACCATTCCTGCCTCCAAGAATCCATCTTAAGACACATGATTAGAGCTCTGCATGCCAGCTCTGATCCAAAGGTACATAATTTTTGGCTTAGCCAACTAGCTAAGGAATGACCAGGATGACATTGTGAGGTAGAAAAAATAAGGAGCTGAGTCAGACAGGATCCAGGCATGGATCCTGCTTGGGTGGCACCAGAGCCATGAGTCATCCCCGTGGAGAGAGCCTCTGGGGGTGGGCACACAGGTCAGGCACTCACAATGGCCTCCCCTCCCCTCCAGCCATGACACAGACCTTAAGAAAACCTGTTTGCCATTGCCTGAGCCTCTGGTCCCAGACCTTGGTGCATTGCTCCCATTGATCAGGGATCAGGGATCGCTAGGCAGCCAGTAGGAATACCTTTTCATGCTGAGGCTGACCCAGTCTTTGAAGTCAATGGAAGCAAAGTTTCGATCTGGCTCAGTGGCTAATTGGCTATGGGACAAAGCCAGTTCACCCCTCGGTCCTCAGGGTCTTCATTTGTATGAAGGGATAGCCATGGCTTTCATGAAAGGTCATGATGTGTAGCCCAGAAGCCTTCATAGTGGACTCTGACGTCAGACCAGCAGTGGACAGAGATCTGGCTCCCCCACTCACCAGTAAGGGAACCCTTGGGAAGACTCTAAACTCTCCATGGCCCACTTTTCTCATTTTCTAGAGCGGACTGGACACTGGGGCCATGCCCATGCCTCTCTAAGCCATTTTTGTGCAGGCCAATCCAATGACTTCCAACGACAGCATCTTTCCTTCTCTGCCCCTGGAACACACATGGCCTGCGTGTCGGAGGGGGTTAGGTTTATGGGGCAGTGCTCCCCCATGATCAACTAGAGTTGATCCCCAACTTCTCCACCCTCTGGTGACACAACTCTGGGTGCCTTCTGTGGGTACCTCCTAAGGAGCCCATGGGGCCATCACCCCGGTTGCCCATTTCAGGGATACTGATATTATGGAGCAAGGGTTGTGGTTTGATGAGTTTCTTCACTTCAGGTTCTAACTTCCTAACGCTTCCTAAGTTCTCCCAAATGAACCACGTCCACGCAAATCGTGCCTCAGGGTCTGCTCTGGTGAGAACCTCATTTTAACACTACTTTCATGCGTTATTGTGAGGATTTAACGGATGAACAAATGCAAAGTTCTTAGGCTTGCATCTGGCACGTGGTCAGGTGATGACAAGGTTAGTCTGGTTATTGCGAGAATGGAAATAAGCCGACATGTGGTACATGTGTGTGGCAAGAAGTAAACAGACCATGTATTTCACAGATGTGGAAACTGAGGCTGAGGACTTAAATGACTTTCCCAAGGTTACAGTCAGTCAAGGGTGAGTCTAGCGAGAAACACATGGGTCCTGCTCTTCAAAACCTCCTTCTAGAGGAGAAACAGGGGGCCAAATTGTGGCTCTTGGGAAAAAGTGTTACATCCACCCGAGTCTCCCTCTGCTCGGTCTGCTGAGAAACCAGGAGTTTGAACAAAGACAGCTTTGGAGCCTCAAGTCCTGCAGATAAGGGACATTGGAAACAAAGCCATGTCTCTAAGTCTTGGCCATTGACCCTTCCCCCAGCTATCCATCATCTTGATCGGGGATTTTATGCATCCTATACGCCAATCACCTCTTCAATTACCTCTCGGGAGGAGGGAGAGGCCCAGTGGCATCTGATGTCACGTTTGATTTAGGGTAAGTCACACTTAAGAGGGCATCTGAGGTTAAAGAACAGGGAATTCTGGGCCTGTTTATAAATCAACAGGCTTGAGGTTTTCATTATTCACCTTCTAGAGCATGGAGCAATGTGACTCACTGGATCATAAAAGAGATCAGATAGCTTTGTTGCTAATAATTCTTTCCCTGACCCATTCTCTGGCACATTTGGTTTGTAAACAGGGTTTTAATAGCATCCCTTGGACATAATAACATCATTTCTTTATAGCACCTTGGCCGCCTCGCCACTCTTGGCTGTAATCGGGTTTAGGTTTAAACCTCCCTCATTTGTGGGAGATAATGCTGTTTGGTGCTTTAAGAACTACTTCAGGCCAGGGATATTGCCCTTTGAAAGGGTGGAAGCAGCTCCTTTCACAACACAGCACTCCGGTCAATTTAGCCCCGAAGCCGTGGCCTTCGCCCTGGATCACCCCCAGGACCCAAATCCTGGCTCCTGCCCCCGACCCAGGTCTCCCGGGAAACTCCTTCCTGCGAGGGTCCTTGGCAACCTCCATGTGGGTCTCTGAAAGTGTCGGGAATGTCAAATGAGCTCCTGGCGCCACTTATTGTTTTATGGGGAAGACGGGATTGTTCATTAACTAAGCATCACACAGAGACACTCGGGTGTAGAGCCGGCAGAGGGTGGCTTCATAATCATGAACACAGCTAGAGAAGGAAAAGGAGAAGTAAGAGCTGGGGTCACTAAAGGGATGAAAGAGCCCCCCAGGACAGTCTGGTTTAAACTTCAGTCGCTTCGATGCCACATTACAACTTAAGGCAGAGCTGAACACTCTTCTAAATTCACTTTATGTGCGTGAGTGCGTGTGTTTAAATGCACTTTTACACTTTTAATGTTTCCCATAAAGAGGCGCTAACCATGAAAAGTATATGACTCCACAATGCCTAACCCCAAACCCTAGGACAGAGGCACTTCAGAATTTAGAACTTTCCAGACTTTTGAAAGAGCACATACACCCCAGACTGCACCCCAGATTAGACACATCTGTATGTCTACAGCACAATTTATCAGTATTTACATGAAGTTAAATTGTTGTAAGTCTATCAATAATGTCCTCAAAGTATGGCCAGCTGGTGATGCATGGGGAGAAACCACACACGCGTGTTTTCAGAGAATTTGGAGTTTTTGAGTTTTGTCTATAGGAGCACAGACCTGCAGAGCAGGGACCCACGGTCTGATTAAATTCTGGTTGTGGTGTCGTGCCTGAAGCCGTGAGCACAGATGAGCTTCCTCGGACATCCAGCACCGACCTAAGCCTCTCTCCACAGACAGAGGCGATGGAGAAAAATGAAAGAGCAACGAGAGGACAAGAATGTGCTCAGGATGGATTTCAGGGCTCTGGAAACTGGGCAGGGCCTCCTCAGCCATGTCCAGGAACCGCAGTGGTATTACTCATCCAACAGGGAAGCCTGTTTGTGAGGAAAGTTCAGGGGTACCAGCTAGATCTCATGGTGCAAATGTTCACACTAAAAGGTCCTCACAATAACAGCTTTTCCAGAGATTGGCCAACTTTTTCTCTAAAGGACCAGAGCAAATATTTTAGGCTTTTGGAACCATACCGTCTCTCACCATTCTCAACTCTGCATTGCAATAGCATATGAAAACCACAGGCATGACTGTGTGCCAATAAAACTTTATTTACACAAACAAGCTGTGGGCCACAACTCATGGATCCCTAGACTAACCCAGCCTCTAACTTAACACCTGAGGAAACCAGGGAAAGAAGAGATTTGTGCAAGGTGAATTAGTGGCAGAGCCCAAACTGGAAGCTACGTCTCCTTTCTCCATGGAGAATTTGGTGGTGTGAACCTCAGTCTCTGCTCATGATGGAGCAGCAGAGAAGACGAAGGGGGCCAGACTTAGGAAAGTCTGTCCCTGTACAGTGATGGGCCCTGGAGGCCAAAAGTGAGATCGAGTTTCCTTCTGGAAGAAAATAAGCAGGGAAGCCAAGTCCCTAGGATTACCTCCCTCTCACCTGAAGCCTTCTGCCAAATGACTCCAGGGAAGAGTCAGTCCAGTGAAACACAGGCTCCCTTTCCAAGTAAAACTTGCTTCTAGGGCACCATGAGTCCCTGGGGGGCTGAGAGAAGCCACCCTTGAAGGCGGTGGAAGCAATAAGAGGAAACCCAAGGTAACAACGATAATAACAGCTCACCTCTGCGGCAACTTTCATCTGGAGATCTCAAAGCTCTTTACCACCACCCAATTAATTTTCTCAACACCCACTACACCACCAACCCCCAAAGAAGGTGTCATTATCATTCTTTTATGAGCTAGGAAACTAAGAGGTTAGTTGCCTGGCTCAAAGCCACAAAACAGTTGTAAGGTAGAAGTCAAATTTGGGATGACTGCCTTCCTCTGATCACAAAGAACCACAAGGAATTGGAGAGAAAAGATTCATTTGTATGAAAGGTGCTGATTATCATTCTAAGCCATTCATTTGTTCATCATTCATTCATTCATTCATGCACCCATCCTTCCATCCACTTACTCATCCCTTTAGCCAGACATCTCCATTCATTGATTGATTTAGCAAGCAACCACTGACATCCTACTAAGTGTACAAAGTGCTGGGGACTAAAATGATGACCAAGGCAGACATAGTCTGTCCATTATCTATGAAAGTTCCCTAAATTTTCCATTACTACAGTACTTTTCACTTAAAATTACATTATCTTTTACAGATTCTATAAAATAGGGGGCTTGTTGTCCCATTTCATAGATGAAGAAACTTGAGCTTAGACAGGCCAGGTAATTGCATGAAGTTAAGATCTGGACCCACTTTGGCTAGAGCCCTTCTGCACTCTGCATCCTTATTGAGTTGATCTTCCCAGTGCCTGGGAAAATGACCATGGGTGGTTTAGTCAACAGCTTTGCAAATTCTTACCTAATAGAATAACTTACCAATAACCTTTGATCTGGCTAATGAAATAGCTAGACTGATGAAGATACTGGAGAGGAATTTCACAACAGCACGAAAATAAAATTTAAGTTTTACCAGAAAAACCACTCTGATCCACTTACAGGTGGCTACTCAATCTTCCTGTTTCAGCCCTGCTTGATGGCCAGGCTCTTGGGACACCAAAGGTGCTGCTTATCATCTTCTTTCCTACAGAGGCTAGAGTAGTATGGGAGTAAATCAGATCATCCTATTATTTCCCTCTACTCACATCCTCCAACCCCAGTCAAGGGTCATGCAATGATGGAATCAGAGCTCTCAACATGGAAAAACACTCCACCAACAAGGCAGGAGGCGACATGCCCACGCAAAATCACCGCCATCCAGTCACAAGTCAGGCCTGAGTTGGTGTGTCGCCTGCCCTGGTAAATATTTCCTGAGTCAGTGAGGGCCAGGGAGGCTGCCAAGTGGGAAACATGGGGAATCCTAAATTAGGCACTGCAAATGCCTCTCATTAATCACCCTTGGCACTTCTCAAGCACCTTTCATCCAGGAATCTCAAAGAACTTGTGCAAACATTAATTAATCTGCCCACAACACCCCTGCTATTATTAAGTCCATTTTACAGATGAAGAAACAAGCATGAGCAATCACTGGTGGTTCCCTCTCCATCCCAGCGGCAGGCTCTGGAGGGAAGAAGGGAGCACAGGATTCGGCAGCAGGGCACTCAGGAATCAAAGCCTTACCTGTAGCTTCTTGGCCATCTGGCAAGTCCAATACAGGTCAAGGAGGAACAAAGAGGCTCAGACCCAAACATACAAGTCTCATGTTTGTGGTTTCTCGGTTCGCAAGCTCTGTGACAGTGGGGACATTGCATAACTTTTTATGGTTCCGTTTCCCCACAGGTGAAATGGAGAGTAGATGTTACCCTACAGGACAGTGGAGAAAGAATGGAAGACAGCATAGATACATCCAACTGGGGACAAAAGGAAAGAGAGATGCCTGCAGGAATCAATGTCTGGGGCCTTTCGAGTCTAAAGAGTGCAGCTGAGGGGCAGGGAGACACACTGCTGCCAGCAGGAGATCTGCAGTGTGGAAAACCAAGCAGTAACTGTGAGGACAGAATCTAGGGGATGAGTAGGGGGAGGTCAAGGAGGCTTTGATGAAGCCTTCAGCCATCGGTAAAGAGGGACTCCAGGAATGAGGTGCCACAAGCAGATTCCAAGGCTGGGGCTGGGAGAGGAAGGCTCCTGGGGAAGAAGAGGGTCTCCATTCTGTACCAATTCTCGCCCCACCTCCCCCCACCACACACACACACACATACATACACACATGCCTAGTGCAAGGACTTGTGTGTACTCAGCCAACTGAGCAGTCGAAATAGGAGCAAGTTGAAAGCCTTTCTCCCGAACTGACAAATGTTAGTGCCCTGGGGATGATTCCGTGGTGTCCATCCAATGGTCACAGGGGCGCACAGTGGACGTGCAGCTGAGCGGACTTCCTCTGGGCACTCACAACACAAGTCACTGCGCCCCTCACCCCTCACCCACCAACTTCTGATGAACCACACAGATGAGCACGACCATGTGGGCTCTGCGAAGAGGGAATGAGGGAGGGAGGGAAAGAGAAAAACCTACACATTTCAAAAGAGGTAGCCCCCTCTATCACCCACACCTCTCGCAGAGTAGATTGCAATCACTGCTTCGCTGAATTACACTGACTCCCTAAAAGACCCTTTGCTATCATGGCCTGCTCCAGTAAACCTCCCCAGTAAGATACAGCCCACATGCACCTCAGAGCCAGCATCCTGAAGGGCAGAAAAGATCCAGGTTGGAGGGATGCATATGGAGGAGAAGCTACAGGATAGGGCCCCTTGGAATGGAGAATGAGAAATGGAGAAGGGGAAAAAAAAAGAAAGGTTTCCCATGATACCACAGGGCTGTTCTGGGACTGAAGTAAGAGAAGAATGCAAAGCTCTTAGCAGGGAGCTTGCTACCTCCTGGTAGGTGCCATGTCAGTACTAAGAACTCAATATTAGAGCAGCAGTTTAGTATTCTGTGGTCACCCCCACCTGAGTACATGCTCAAGGTACATTTTAAAAAGATGGAGGATGAATAGGTATAGCACAGAGAAACTTGACGGCAGTGAAACCACTCATTAAGAGACTGGTGATGTACACGTCTCATTTTATGCCAACACCCATAGAAAATATGGTGCCAGGAGTGAACATTAATGCAAGCTATGGACTTTGGGTGATCATGGTCTATCAGTACAGATCATTCTATGAAATTGTTCCTAGGTTGAAATTGTGTAAAATGAAGAAGCATGATCATCGCCATTGACCCTGGAGTTAGAAAGATGACCCTCACACTGTGGGAAAATCTCATATAACTTCTTGTCAGCCCTCTTTACCCTCAAGTTCCGGATCTAGGATTCAACGAACCACCCTCCAAGGTTGGTTGAATCTGTGAATGGGGAGCCCTGAGAGAAAAGAAGTGAACCCTTGTGGTTCAAACCATGTTATTCGAGGGGCAACTGCAGTTGACATGGAAAAATTGGTACGTGTTCACAAACACAAAAAGAACCTAACAAGTCAAACCAAATAGCACAGATGACTTAAAATGACAGTTGCATATAGCGAACATGAGGGCGCTATGACAAATACACAGACTGTACAAAGTTCTCCTGGGAAGGAGCTTGCTGGGGCCACCTCACTGCTTGGGGTGCCATTGCCCCTATGAAGCCTCCCTGCAAAATGAACACCGAACCCTATTTTCCCTTCCACCTTTGTGCAAGCCAAGGAGCACACTCTTCTGAGGATTTCTTTCTATTTGTGAAAACAGGCATTCATGTAGGTCTTTCCTGAAAGTAAAGTGGCTTAACGCAAACTTTCAAAAAGTGCGAGACACCTCTGCTTACACGGAGACTCCTCATATGATGGGGCGTATCTCCATTCCAGCAAGATACTGAGGTTGGGATTTTAAGTTTACGTGAAGGAAAAATAAAGCTGATAAGAATGAAACTCTTTTAAAAATGCATCCCGCCTGCAACACTGTAAGACGTCTGCTGCTGATGGACCAAGACTAATGGACAATGTGTAGAAATGAAAATGCTCCTCTCTTTCAGTGTTGGTATTAGGGGTGACTTTTTCTTTTTTCCTTTTTCAAAATCATGTTTAATATTGTCCCACCGTCTTTCTAATTTAAAGGAGGGGGAAAGGAAACACATTCTAGCGAATCTGAATCTCTCCTGGAGATGAAATGGTGGCAAGGGGGCAAGCTTGCCTTAATTTGTTTCATTCTTCTATACCCCAAGGAGGTTGTTCTTCTTTACCTGGCTACAGAATTGAATAGGTGTGAAATCCAAGCTGATAGTAATACATCACTCGCTATTGAACTTCAAAGCTGAGGCCAAACTGCCTATAAAAATAGTTTTCATACCAAGCCTTAATCTCTTTCATACACTTTTGCCCTTTTTCTAAAGTTTTACTGTCCCTTGGGTAAGTAAAAGGTGATGGTTATACATAGCATAGTCCCCTGCCCCCAAAAGCCAGAGTTCCCAAAGTGTTAGTTTTGATTTGTCACGAGGCAGAGACTGACCCCTATCAGATCATTTTATCAGAGCTGTTACTAACAAGGCTCTAATGAAGAAAAATACACAAAGCCATCAAAGGGATTTCTCACCATACATGTGTGAACAAGTATTTATCAATGACCTACTAAGGGCAAGTCACTGAACTGTGTATTAGAATGAATTGCTTCGATTTCCACAGCCCTCAGTCCTCAAAGTCGGGCACCAATAAATCTACAGGAGTCTGATGAGGTTAAGATTCTCATTGCAAAATTCCTTTTTATATAAAACAGTCTTTTCTGAGGATTGAGGGTTCCTGTTTCTACCAAGTTCTTGACATCACTAGTTCCTATTCTTTATGAGAATAGGTTTTGGACTATGAGCTCCTGAAACCATAGACATTTTTATCGAAAGTTAAGATTTCCACCTGCAAATGTTATAAATGTAAAGAAAAATGCTGTAAAGAATAGCAAACATTTATCTAGTACTTACAATGGACAAGCACTTCTATATTCTAAGCACTTCTGTATTTATTGATTGAATTCTTATCGGAATCGTTTGAGGAAGACACTATAATATTTTATAATTGAGGAAACCGAGGCACAGAGAGGTTAAATATTTGCCCAAGATCACACAGCTATTAAATAGGAGAGGTAGAATGCAAACGCATGCAAACTGGCTCTTACCTAATGATTCTACTTCATCTTCAACCACCATTATTATTACCAACTTCGCTACTGCTATTGATACTTTATATGTATAACTTGTCTTATCGTATACAAGACACGCGTGTATTTCTACCCTAATTACCTCACTGGATGTGAGAGGAATGAACTGAGCAATGATCATGTCTTCATGGCATCCATGAGAAGAATGACACCAAAAAAGGTTAAATGGAGTTGTATTCATAAGTCATATTCATGACTGAGAATTCACTGCCCCTAATCCATCTGAACATCACAAAACTGGGGCATGCGGTCAACTTTATAATTAAGTTATAGAGAAATAAATCTGTTTTTTCTGGTCGCATGTGTAGAAAAGAAGTGGGGAGGCACAAAATAAATTACACTACCTTCAAACTAAGGAGGGGTTGTGGGGCAAGAATACTCACCCTCAGGGACATCCATTTCCAGATGAGAATCAAAATGGCGACCATGTCTAACAAATAGAGAAGCAGGAACTTTCCCTTTAACTGGTCAGTTGCAAAGGATCAGAGAGAAAAAAAGGCTGAGAAAGGGTTTGGAGACAGGCTTTATGGAGTGAGTAATTACTGTGTAGAGTGGGCAACTCCCCCAGGAAGCAGAGAAAGTTGTAACCCTGAGCATATTGGAGGAAGAGGGAGACAGGCACTTACAGGAAATAAATGATGTGTTGTTGGGGCACGAGACAGGCTTATATGAATTGCAGAGACCTCTTCTGAAAATGCTGCTTTGCAACAGTGGGTAGGGGGCTGGACCCAGAATGGCTGAACAAGAAACAGGCTCATAAGGATGTCCCTTCACCCCCTTGGAAGCATTGGCATTGACAGAGATGAGCCCAAACCATTTGATGTGCTTCGAACTCCTTTCTTGATCTGCCCTGCCTAAATCTCCAGCATCCTTACCCAGTGATTTCCATAGTAATAAAGGCCTGCTGCCAGTTCTCCTAGTATACCACTCCCTTTTAGTTTCTTCACTGTTTTTACTTGCTGTACCCTTCCCCTATCACCCAGAATGACCTCACTCTCCTTTCTATGAATGGAAAAGTCTAATCACTCAAGAAGCCTGAGTTGTCACCACCTCTAAAAAAAATCCTTCCCCTACCTCCCTAGGCAAAGAAGAGTATTTTTTCCTCTATCTTCTGTTATTCTCCCGGCTCCTTATGACATCCCTAATAGAGCATTTGTTATCATATTGCATCAGTTTCTTCGTCTGTCTTCCGCACCCAACAGTGAAAAACTAGAGGCAACCACCAAATACAATGCAGTTCAGATCACAGACTGATCACAACTTCCATGGGCCTAAAGCAACTTCCTTCATTTTTCTAAGCCTTGATTTCCTCTTCTGTCAGATGGGGATAATAATAGTCTTACCTTACATGGATGTTGTTGAATTCAACTGAGGTCATGTATTTTAGCAAAGCATTTAGCACAATGCCTAGCTGAAGTGATCAATGCCTCTCTAATTTCTAGGTCTAGAACTAACCTAGTTTACAGAAAATACGAAATATTTAATAATTATGGAGTGTTTAATATTTAAAAATACTACATGTAATAACCACTGGCATTTATTTTAGCAGAAAATCTTTTTGTTCAAATTTAAACATATGGAAAAACAGTATAGAGAATTGTTTTAAGAGCATCAGTTCTCAGTCCAGAGGATCTGGATTCAATTCTTAGTTCTTCCACTTACCAGTTAGGTGGTTTGGGTTTATTTAATCTCTTTCTGCCTCAATATTCTTATCTATGAGATGGGAACAATATTAGTAACTCCCTAAAGGGTTGTTATGAAGAATAAATGAATCAATCAATGGAGCATGCTTAGGATAGTGCATGCCATATAAGAAGTTTCATAAATGTTTAGTCATTAGTTGTTATTGGAATATCAGTATATAAAAAGGATTAAAGGAGAGGAAGGAATCTGATGCCCAATCATCTTCCACATCCAATTCCCTCTCACCCCAAAACACTCCTAAAGATGAAGCCACGTTTGAAAAACAGGGTTCAATGAAGGCATTTTTATTTTTAATTATTCATGTTAGCCAAAGCTTTCCCATTGCCTAGCTATTCCTACCTTGCTTCAGTAAGGCAAACAATCTGTCTAACAGGGGAAACTTCTGTTCTCCTTATCTCCCACCTCTACACTTAATGACATGAGAAAACAACCACCAGTCATTTTGCTAGTCGACATGTAACACAGATTTATCTTTGTCCTATGGAATATCAGTCAGATAAAACAGTTCAACCATGGGTTGAGATTCACTTCCAAGGTGACTCAATTGTCTGGCAAGACCGCCATGTCAGCCCAGGACTCAGTTCCTCCCCACAGATATCTCCGCACAGGTTACTTCAGCTTCCTCCCAACATGGTTGCTGGTTCTAAGAGCAAGTGACTCAAGAGACCCCACAGGAAGCCTGGAAGTTCTTCTGACCTAGCCTTGGTCATACTGCTAATACTTGAAAATATTTCCTTTTGATGGTGGTCCTTCAGGAAGTTCCACAACAGGTCCCTTCTAAATGAACTTGTCCAGTTTTGTGCAAGCAATAACTGGAGTATCTAATGTACTGGAACATTCAAGAGCAGTAGATGGCCAACAAGGCAGTGGTCTTGAGCCAAAATAAAAAGAATAAAGGGCATTAGATCTAAGGAAGAAAAGGATTTGGTACTCACAAATTAAAATAAATGAAATTTTAAAAAGAAAAAAAGAGGAGAGAGTATAACTGGATATAAAGAAGTATTACATATCCCCAGTCATAGCACATAGCACAGGACCAATCACTTAGTCAACTCTATCCATATTTTTAGGGTGTTGATAGCAAAGAAGATAAAGAGTATATTCCTTGGCCTTGAGAAATTTATGATCCAATGTAAAAGATAGTAACAACAGACTACAAAGGCCCTGAAAGACAGAATATTTCTGGGGGAGAGTAATGAATCAAGAGTTGGAAGCCCCAGGTTAGAATCCTAGTTCCATCATTTAGTAACTGTGTAGCCTTGGAGAATGACTTACCATCTCTGAGCGCAAGTCTCTCCATCGAAAGACTTTGATGAAAATGAAAGCAAGTCATGTATGACAATGTGCCAGCTTAGCACAGTACCCTATTTAAAGGAGACATCAAATAAATGACTCCACTGTGGTTAATTGCAGTTACAAAGTACCAGAAGGATGCTCAGCACATAGCCAGGAGAGTCAGGACACCATCACAGACTTTGTGATATTTCCAACCTTTCGAAATTCCAGGAAAAGATAGAAAAACATTTATTCTGGATAGCTTAGAGGACAGCGACTGCATTGGAATTCGTGGAAATCCTAAACACTGTGTCCTTAGTCCTCAGAATAAAATTGTCACCCTTTTCAAGATAAAAATGGACCCCACAGATAAAAATACCCCTTTCCCAGGCTAGATTAGGCACTCCCACTATATACCACGTAGCTCCCTTTTTCCTCTTCACTCCTAACATGCTATGATTGTATCATCACTCCTGTGGGCAGAAGAACTCAACAGACACTAAGCCAAAGAAGACACACAGCAGGCCTACAGACAACTGAAAAATGTTCTGCATCGCTCATCATCAGAGAAATGCAAATACAAACACAGCGAGACACCACCTCGTACCAGTGAGAACGGCCTATATTGAAAAGACCAGAAACAACAAGTGTTGGAGGGGGGTGTGGAGAAAAAAGTGAACCCTCGTTCACTGTTGGTGAGAAGGTAACTTAGTACAGCCTCTCTGGAAAGCAGTATGGAGATTCCTCAAAAAAATAAAGATGGATCCACCATTCGATCCAGCAACTCCACTCTTGAGCATACACCCAGGGAATATAAAATCCCTCATCAGGAAAATATCTGCACACCTGTGTCCACACAGCACAGCACACAACAGACAAGACACGAAAACAACCTCAATGCCCATCAGCAGATGGGTGGACACGCAATGGAACTCAGTGCAGCTATCAGAAAAGATGAAGTCGTGCCCTTTGTAACAACCTAGACAGAATTGGATGAGATCAGAAGTCATAATAAAAAGAGAAATACAGGATGGCTTCACTCATATGTGCAATGTAATAAAATGAAACAAATAAGCAGATAAACCGTTGCAAAGTTCACAGGACACGAGAGGATGGCTGCCAGCGGGGAGGCAGAGGGGAGGAAGGAGACAGAACTAGCAGGCAGTAAAGGACACTGGAACCCTGGTGGCGGGTGTGGTGTGTAACACCCAGAGACTTGAGAAGCAAGTTCAATATCTTAAAACAAGTACAGCTTTGTAAACAAAAGGAGTCAAAATAAATTATCCAAAAAAACTCATTTGCAAAATTGTTTATTTCCTGTACCACACGCCGGACTCTCCCCATGAAGGCAGAGGTGAATCTTGTCCCATCAGATCCCGGGACCTGCAGTCACACTTCCTCCGGGCAGCACCACCTCACTTTGGCGTGGCTGCATTAATTAAGTGATCACTTGATGGAGTTTCCAGCTGTGAATTTCTCAGCTCCCACCCCACCATCTGAGCAGAATTAGGAACGTGAACTTGATCCCAGGCAGAGGTTTCCAGACAGCAAAACATGTGGGCATCGAGTCTGCAGGGCCGAGGCTGGGCTGCGCGCTCCGGGGTCCCAGAAACACGTGTTTCACATATGCAGCCCCATTGACGTCACTGGGAATTTCACGGATGGAGCAAATATGAAGGGGCGGCAGCAGGAGTTGGCAGCGCGGAGCTGTCAAGAAGAGGTGCTTTGTGACTAGGAGACCAGAGGGTGCGCCCCAAACCTGAGAGGCAGGGCGCCTGCTGCCGGGTGCGGTGGCTGCCGGTCCTTCTGAACACACCGAGGCCAGGCCGGGCCTGGCTCTGCCCAGGTGGCCCCACCACGCTGGGAGCTGGGGCTGGGTCCGAAGCAGCCGCCTGGCCCCGCGCCCATCCCGCACCCCCGCCTGGGCCCTGGCCCCTGCCCTCCACTTCCCTCCCACCGTCCCCAGACAAAAACAAAAGGGCCATTACGAAGTTATTAGCTTCGTCTCGCATATCCCGCAGAGAGAGACAACTGCCAACCCCACTTCGACTTAAAATGTTTAACAGATTTGCCCACATCTAATTTCTGTCACTGTGTTTACAGTACAAGGAACCCAGAGAAGAAAGCCGGGGAGAAAAGTAGTAGGGCCGGGGTTGTTGGGGGGCGAGCGGAGGGGGCAAAAAATAAATGCCAAACTCCTTCAAAGGGCGACATTCCTCCTTGCGGTTCGCAAACACTTCCTCTCTCCCCAGCCGTCCTGTAATCACGCTGCAGCGTCGGGCACTGTTTACATCCAACGCCATTACCGGCAGGGGAGACAGGCCAAATTAAGGCCCCTGGTCTCTGTTCTCCGAGGCGCCATTATCTTTTCCCTTTACCCCCTTTCATCAAACGCCTCCAATATATGAAGGGGTAAAAGCCTTTAATGGGATTTTGAAGATCTTAAAAGCCAGGCAGTTTGTTTAAAAAGGAAAAAGACCAAGAGGGAAGCAGAGCCTGGGATCCCTGGGTCCAGTTCTTGAAAAAAGGGAGCAAACTTTGCTCCGTTTTTTCCCCCAGTCTGCCAAATCAAGTGTTGGATTTGAGGTTTGTCTTGGATGGACCAGCAGACCACACTGAGCTGCCAGTGGGCAGCCCCCTCTCCAGCCAGGCTACGATCCCCATCCACAGTGCTCAGCACTCCCCAGGCCTGGCACCTTCCCTCCAAGTCTCCCTTGGAGCTGTTTCCAAAGCCCAAATTGGCACCAGCGTCCTAACCACGGTTAGCCTAGCCTAATGGTGGTGGAGGAAACAAGGAAAAGTGGAGATGGCAGTCAGGGTCAGAGGAAATATTCCATGTTGGCCAACCCAAAGGAGTTGATTTGGGTTTCTTCATTCCCCAAGGCTGGGAAAACCCCAATCACACATGCCACGAAGTTTCGTTCGCAGAAAGACTGGGTTTTCCAAAGCACTCATTCTATTTGGTATTCTTTGTCCATCTCATTGGGCCAATCAC
This sequence comes from Solenodon paradoxus, assembly GCA_004363575.1. Taxonomy (NCBI): domain Eukaryota; kingdom Metazoa; phylum Chordata; class Mammalia; order Eulipotyphla; family Solenodontidae; genus Solenodon; species Solenodon paradoxus. Next base: position 159,048 of record RJWH01002094.1, on the reverse strand, counting down.
ACACTGCTGAATCAGCATTCAGAGGTCGGGAGGGTGTTGGGTCAAAGAGTGAGCAGTTACACTGCATCTGGATGAGACGTCGTATTGAGGTAAACATTTCCTCAGCTCATTAGGCCTTGGTGCAAAGGCAGTCCAGCCAGGAGAGCTGGAGGTGACTGACTGGGCATGGTTTCTCTCTTCCTTCACAGGAACATTGGTCTCTGCACATCAGCAGGCTTGTGTCCTAAGTGACTTCAGCAAAGCACCTTATTCTGCGGGGCTGGAACATTCCTACATGTCTTGTCTAATGAGACCAAGTTGGTTCAGCTCCAAAGAGGATAGATGACAATAGAAGCTACACCGATGACATACTCCCAATGACCAGACACCGCACTAGCTCAGCCTCTTCTCGCTCCTTCCTTCTGGGAATTCAGTCAGTAATCTCTTCAATAAATATTTTCAGAATGACTATGTTGCCAGCACTGTTCTTGGCACTCTGGATGCAGCAGTGGACAAAACAGATCGACATCAGTGCAGATTCCAATCTAGTGATGGGGAAACTGAGTCTCCGAGAGGTAACACCAGGCCCCACACACATCTGTGAAAAGCAGAGCTCGGACTCAGCCCCAGAAAGTGACTCCAAAGCCGCAGTTGCACCACCTAGAGATCCTACTTTTATTAAAGTCATAGAGCTGTGCTTTGGGGGACTGTGCTCTGGATTTCTGGGCTTTGTTGTGACTGTCAGGATTTTTCCATAGATGCCTGTTTCTTGGTCAACGTCCATTACATGCCCATTATGGAAAAACACAGAGTAAAAGCTCTATATGCTCCATTGCTGACACATTTATAGAGAGGGATGGAGATTCTGAGACCAGAAAGAGAGGGCTGATGGGGAGGAAGAGACAGAGAACACTCCCTGGTTGAGTTCTTTAGCTGGAGGGTCATCACAGTGAGAAGGAACAAAGGCTTGGAGCCAGCCAGGCCAGGGAGGGGGGCTGTCATGGAAAATGCAGGATTTTACTTTGAGACGAGGAGCTCCCTTCCTCCTGGGAATGTAGGAGAGAGGAACAGGAATCCGACTTTAAGAGATTACTTTTGCCGGAGTCTGGACTGCTTGGTTTTTTACCTCTTTGAAACTCAGATTTTCACCAGTGACTGTTCTTAACACCTATAGGGCACACATCTGTGATAAGGAGTGTTAAACAGCATGCTAATGGAAAGGGTTTTGCATATTATGAAGAGGTGCACAAAGATTAGAAATCTGTCAGCCTGGCAGAAGCCAGCCTTCAATTTAGGAACTACAAAATTATAAGCCCGGGGACACTGAGAGGCGGCTGGAGCTCCTCAAAGTGGAGAAGGTCAAGTCAAGCTTGACTGGGAGTTCATACTGACATATTTCCTCCACCTCATGTGTGTGCATGGGGCGGTTCCATTTTGGGTAACCCTACTATCACCATTTTGTAGAGAAAGATATTCAGGTTGGTAAACCAACGTTGTCATCATTACCAAACAAAGTAATGGAAACACTGAGCTTCAAATTTAGAATGGTCACTCTCCAAAACCCACATTGTCTCCTCATTTTGCCACCTTATTTGACCAAAGTCCTCCTAGAAGAAAATCTACTCAACTAGATTTACATTTAAAGGCCTAACCTATCCAAACAAACAGGTCACCAACCCTCAGTCACACCACTTACAAAGTCCCTAAATGGAGTTAGTGGATTGTCTGAGTGACTTCCTGGAGTTAGGCAATGAATGAAGTGACCCCCTCCTGACCCTTCACTGCCTTCTGTCTCCTGGCCCTTCCTCAACAAAGAAAGTTTCCTGTGAGGAGCAGGGGTGACTTACTGTCTAGGCTCTGCATCCAGTCCTTCTAGATAACAGACAATACTCTTGACGCCATGATGCTCCATCATGTGCTCTTAGGGTTCCATCCTCCACCTCTGGGCCTGTGCTCCTCTCCTTGGATTGAAGGAACTCTGGGAGAAGCACAGCTCACTTCTCCCAGACATCTCCAGACCCCTAGGCTCCTCGCTTCAGTGTTCAAAATCTCACCCTCACCTTCTAGTAGCTGAAAGATGACCACGAGCAGCAGATAGCCATCAACTATTCATTCATCTCAACACACAACTTCACCCTCCACCTGCTACCCAAGTCTGCAAAGCAATCTTCTTTTCCTCTCCCTCTGTCTCCAGAGCCAAGTCCCATCAATCCAACTCCCCAAACAGTCCTCAAATCCATTTACTTCCCTCCATCCTCAATGCCACCAGTTTTCAGTACTTCTGTCTCACTCTCAGAGTTGTTTTGCAGCTTCGACTCTTACCCACGCTGTCCTTTCTCCTCACTGCAGGCAGAGCAAATCTTATAAATATGCAAATTCATCCATTCATCATGGTCCCCCACCTTCCACCCAGAATCTGTCAGTGACTCACTATTCCTGTAAGGTAATGGGCCAAAATGGTGAAATATGTCATTTGTGCAGTGTGGATTCCCACAGGCCTTCTGACCTTGGCCAGCTAGTGCAACCTTTGATTGAGCTTTGATTTTACAATCCACACAAGAACTTAGGGTTATTACAAAGACTAATGAGTTAATAAAGAAAACTGACTTAGAGATGTATCTAGTAAACAGTAAATATTACCTATATTATCATCTTCATCATCATCATTAGTAGTACTGCTATTATTTCAATGAAGTCCAAAACTGTTAGTATGGAATATGGGGACTAACAAGATCTATTTCTTGTCTACCTTGCCAATTTTTTTCTTGCTGTACCTCTTACATTCTGTGTACTGGTCATTCTAAATTTGGGGGCCTTTGAAGTCAACATAGGGGAAATGATTTATGCATAAAGAGAGTCATCATGCTAATGTGTACAATAGATCATTTTTAAAGCTAAATATCCATCAATTAAAAATGGGGAAGCAAAAACATGGCATAATCAAGTATTTTGCAATCATTTTAAATTATGAATATTTAATGACAAGAGAAAATGCTCAGGATGGGATAATACTTGAAAAATGACTCAAAATTATATCTACAGCATTTATCTCAAGCTGAAAGAACTAAACTGAAGTATTTGGCAGGGCTGTCTCTGCACTATTAGCTTATAGGTGCTACTTTTTCTTTAAGCTTCTTACCTATTTCCAAATTGTATATTCACCATGTAAGTCTTTCATAATGGGTAGAGGAGGAGCGAGAGATAATCTCGCTTCCCTTTTTAATTTCAAAATTAAATGTTCTGGTATTAAAGTTAATTTCATTCCACTCACTCCCCCACCCCTAACCCACATACACACAATCGCCACCATCCTTCACCCAACCCCACACTGAACAGAAAAACAATATTTGCACTTCGGGTCTTAAGCAATTTAACTGAAAATTTAAAGAAAAACCAACTCCCCTCCACAAGCGAAATTAATTTGCAAGGCTCCTGTCTTAGGATAAAAGAAATCTTGAAATGAGAAAAGGGAAAAAAATACAATCTGCTCCATTTTAGAATAAAATCCAAAACAGATTTGGTCACAGGGGACAAACACATATTAAATTTAGAAAAATGGAGGCAAATAAATCACTTTAATCCTAGGATTTGGAAGTGCTGTCCCTATTCTTAGATAGGACTAGCTGGTCAAGCAACACACTACATCTCTCAGGAACCCAGATACCCCCACGGTGCTGTTTGGTGGTGGCGCTGGAGGTGGGCGTCTCATTCTCTTAGGTTGACCAGATGTTCTAAGGTACATGGCTGGAAACTTAGTCTCTGTCCCTGAGATTGTGAGTCAACCAGATATCTCAACATTTTGTGTGTGTGTGTGTGTGTGTGTGTGTGTGTGTGTGTGTGTGTTTGCAAGCAGAGAAAGAGAAAATAAACGAACAAAGTAGACTAACAACTTTTTTTCTTTTCAAAGCAGTTTTGATAACTCTGCTCCAATAAGTTATGATTTCCTCCCAATCTGCCTCCTTGGTGGGAACGGTAGGTTCCCATGCCAACTGGAATGGGACTGGGGGGAAGGGGATGGGGGGGGGGTGAGATCCATTTGATGCTGTGTCAAGACATGCACTCCAGCACCTCATTCTTTTTAAAATGTTTTTAAATGAAAAGGCTTTGCTGCTTAGACAAAAAGAGGAACTAATATTCTTGCAGAGAGGCAAAGGACTTCAGACTGAAGGATGCAGGAGAACATTGCTAATATATCATTATGAACCCCTAATGAATGAAAATATTATTCACATTTTCCTGTGATTTTATGCTTGGCTATGAAGCATTTCAAGAAGAGGGAATGAAAGAGACAAGCACTGTGGCTGGCATTGTTACTTTGACATTACAAATAACTGTATTTATGATGGTATTATACAGTTCATATATTTCCCTCTCAGAGTGCCAATAAAAAGATGGCATTTTCCCAGCGCCTGGTTTCTGCTCATGTTTTATGTCTTACTTTCCTCAAGGGTCTGTGTGCTGTTAAGCAAAAGAGCTAATTTTTCACAGTGTTAGCGGAGAGGTTGGCTTTCTGTTTTCCTGCCACTTGATTGCTATTTTTCTATTAGTCCTCACAAAGACAAAATGCTATTCCTGTTTGTCCAAGACAAATGCCACACACATGCACACTTCACTAACAGCTCACGCTTTGCAGAGTGCCTACCTGGACGTAGGTTTTGCACATATTCCTCCAATTTACCTTCATGACAAGTTCATGAGACAGGTTCTCTGCATGTTCCCATGTGGGGATAAGAGGCCACAACCCTTCAAGGGTAAGTAACCCCCAAAACAGTTTGCTCCAGTCTGACCCAGAAATGTGGTCCCTCAAAGTGAATGCTCCAGACAACTTTCTTTGGCTTCTCTGTCCTTTGTCTCACTGCTGAGTAAGACTTCCTCTACCCCCGGTGAATCAGCATTCCAGCTGGAAGTACAGCCTTCAAGCTCATGGAGTCTCACAAGGCACATGCCCTTTGTAGATGGGATGGAAAAGCTGGTTAACTTCACTGATAAGACTTGTGGTGTCTCCCTCCATGGACCTAGCTGGCTGTGTGATCTTGAATAAGTAACTTAACTCACCTGTTTTCTTATATATAAAAGGGAAGCATCATAGCTTAAGAGCAGTGCAAAATATGAACTCAAAAAAACCGTAATTCGCTCACTTAACTAATATTCACTAACCCCTCTCAGGGGTCCAACAGATGCTGGGTGCGAAGGGAACAGCAAATCCCCAGCCTTCCCTACTTTCATAAAGCGCATAGTCCAATGCAAGAGACAGACACACAACAGAGACCAACTGACTGCAGTGGGTTCTTTGATATTAGTACTGTATTCTAGTCTTTAAGATTCAAACCAGTACCTAGAACACTATAATAGGCAAAATAACTCCAGAGATATCTAGGAATATTCCATCGCAAGTATGCCTCTCTAAATCAAAACAAAGTAAAAATCTTAGAGAAATCCACAGGGCCTCTGCTAGGCAATTTACTGCATAAAATACGCAGACAGGAATCAAACACACTAATACAACAATGGCCATAGATGAGCATGGCAACAAATTACTACCCCTGTTGATCAATAGCTTTAAAAAAGAAAAATTAATGTCTACCTGCATGTGTATGCCCCAATCAGCAGAACGGAAACGCAGAAAGGCTTGATAAATGATGGCCAGCGAATAAGAAAAAAATATTTGTAAGTACTCAGCAAGACTGTACTAGTCAGGATAGCCTGAGACCTCTCTACCTTGAGGGTTCCATGACTCTGAAACAGTATCTCTCAATCTGGATATGACTGATATTCTGAATCAGCTGCTTCTATGTTGTGGCGGTTTCCTGTGCATTGCAGAACGCTCGCACCCATGACTTATCCACTCCGCAACAATTGCATTACCCCCGTCCCCATTAAGACAGCGTGCTATGGTCTCCAGACATTGCCAAATGTTTCCAGGGAAGGAAGGGCCAAAAATCGCCCCCAGGAGAGAACCATGTGTCTCACACTAAAGGCATCTCTACTTTTCAAAGGAGCTAAGGTCAACTTAGGATCCAACCCAGGCTGGTCTGCTCCCTTTTAAGATTCCTTTTCTTTCTTCAAGTCAGAGATTAAGAAGGAAGTGTTCAAATACCACTCCTTCCTTCCTTCATTCATTCACTCACACACTTCCTGCTCCTTCATTCTGAGTGAGCGGGTGGGGTATAGTGAGCATGCTGAGGACACCCTGGCACAGAAACACTGACATTCCAAATGGGCCCCAGCTAACACCAGCTGACCAGGACACCTGAGTGCTTACCTCGAACCTGGCACTGCCTCTCGTGCCAGTCACTCTCACACAATGGATGTGCGTTTCCCAAACACCAGCTATTTGGGTGATACTTTCAAAATGGTGGCCCTGTTCACCATGAATAACCATTTGTTTACTATGTTTTTTTCTTAAATGATGGTTCCTTATTTATTTTCACAAGGAATGCATATGAATGTATAAACCGGTGTCACGTCCATAATCAAAGATAACCTTAGAAAAGTGAAACTAAAACAAAGCTATTAAATTCTAGCTTTACAATTGTCAGTGACTGTAAGCATGATGTCTCCTCACTCCTTACTACCCAGTTGGAGAACAGAAAGTTTGGTTACCGAAGTGCTAAAAACAATCACCCAGGGCCATCCAAGACTTCCGTGCCAGTGAAAACTGAAAGGGGCTTCCCATGCGGAAAACTCACTGTGCTGCTCATTTATTTTCATGTTTCTGGACCGTTTCAAAGCATCCGCATCGCCCGGTGGCATGTACATCAGTTTGTGGGGAACACGGGACCAGCTCTGCCAACCTGGCTCCCGCTGCCTTGCTCCATGAACTGTGTGATCTCAGATCCATTACTTGTTCGTTCTGAACCTCAGTTTTCTCACCTTAGACTAGAAATATCAGAGCTGACCCTCAAGGCTCTTGTGAACAATTAACGGCGTATGTCACCTAGCTTAGATTTCCAAGCTTCATTAGATACAGTATCCTAGAAAACCTGAGTCCTTTGACAGTCTTTGTAGATGGCCTTTTGAGTCGATCTTAAGAGCGGGGACAGCCAAATAAAACAAAACATCAGAAAGTCTTCGTGGTTGCTATAGACCAGTTCCCTACCCCCACGCCCCAAATTTGTACGTTGAAATCTAATCCCCAATATGATGCTATCAGAAGGGAAGGGCTTTGGGAGGTGATTAAGTCATAATGGAGGAGCCCTCAAGAGATCCACACAATTTCCCTTGCTCCATCTACCATGAGAAGACAGCAAGACCAGTGAGGAGCCAGGAATCCTGTCCTCAGCAAACACCAAATCTTCCAGTGTCTTGCTCGCGGACTCTTGCCTCCCCAGACGAAGAGAGCTAGGCTGCCGTAGCAATGATATTCTGTTAAAGCAGCCCAAAGAGATGAAGATAAAAATGTACCACCTTTGAGCAAGATGGTCCTAACCAATCGCTAAGGCCCTTTGCGCCTTCCTTGAATTAAAGGGGGGGGGGGGGGGGGGGGGGCGCTCCAAAAGGCAAGGTTTCCTGTCCTTGCTATAAAAAGCACATGGAAAAATAAGAGTTCTTGGTAATCTACCAGGTGAGTGATACACACGTTGGTGCTGATTTCCGAGGAACGGGGCATGGCTGCACCTTTTCACAGGCTCTCAGTGACCCCTGGACAGGTAAAGGGGCTCGAGGGAGGGAAGTCAGGGAGCTGGAGCAGCCAAGGTAAGCAGTTATGGAAGAAAATCATTGGAAGGAGGTGCAAATGTTTGGAAGTGGGAAAAGAACTCCGCAAGGACATGAGGGGACCCAACGCTGAGGCAACGAGGGGGTGGGAGAGAAGAAATGGAAGAAGGTGTCAGGCATGAGGAAGGGGTGACTCTGTGCAGTGCCCTCCGGCATCGGGCTCGTTGGCCAGCCCTGCACTTTTGAGGTTCAAGTTTGTTTATTCTTGGCAGAATGCAACCGCCTGTTTCTAAGAGAAAAGTCTTTAAAAGGCTTATAAAATCTACTCAAAAGGCTTTTCTGGACATCAAATAGCTCATAAAAAGAAACATTTTGATGAGTTAAGTGTAAATGAATCAGAAACATACGGAGTCCATTTCGCCTAATCTGCTCGTGGGTTTAGAAGAAAAGGGGGGACACTGCTCAGAGCCACATTCTTCAGGGGCCTTGCAGACCCCTGAAACCTTTGAAAGCCCTTGGCAATGGGAGGCGGCCATGAATTCCCGCACAGAACTCTGTCCCGCCCTCCTGAACTCGGCTTCCATGAGCGGCCCACTGGAGGATTTCTTCTGAGTGGTAAAGGGAAGGAAGAGGGTGAACAGTGCCCGTCCACTGGCCGCTGGGAATGTCGCCCTTCTCACTGCCATTCTCGGAGCCAGTCCAGGAGGGAGACACACTCCATGTCATCTGACAGAAAGGACAGAGGTTGGTGACACCTAGGAGACAGATGCTAATGCCACCTCCCGCCCAAGGACCAGCTTTGGGAACCCGCTATAGTTACTATCCTAAACCCTAGTGTCCGCATTTGTAAATAGAGTTTAAAAGAGGACCGTCTAAGTGAACCGGTGGCAAGGGTGACCTTTCTATGCCATTACAGCGCAGCTCACCCCAGGGTTGGCACAGAAGTGCCCAGTTAAGCTCGGCCACTATGGTGCACGCAGACTCGTGGGCTCAACGCTATGACGACCCGCAGGTCAAAGCCCAAGGAACGGAGACCAAGAAGAATTCACTCACTTCAGGTCGCTCCAGTCGTAGGCCCATGATTTTGACTTGAACTTGATGATTCTACAGCTGAAGGTCTAGTTGTCACATGCCACACTTTCCCCAGGGACACAAGTGTCTAGTGGAGTCAGAAGCCCCAGAGATCAAGCACGATGTCTCGGGGTCACCGGGTGTCTTGCCAGTGGTTCTCCGTGAGCTGAGATGGGCCACTGCCCAGGACTTCCAGCGGCTTCCCCATGCCAAGACTGAGCGAGCCCCACACCCTCCCTCAGAGGTGTTGAGAGATAGCCCTAACTGCAGAGTTTTCTTTTCTTGGTGTGACGGGTTAATGGAATTACAGGGAAGAAGTCGAAGATGAAAGGAGGGAGGGAAATTTTGGAATCACGCTACATTTTCCGTTCGCTGTCTCTCTGATTGATGCTGTGTAATATAGCTATAAAAAATACATGAAGCAAAATGCACGGGAGAAAAAAAAATAAGTCTATGTAAATTGGCCAGGTGGAGAAGCCTTGGCGTGCAGTGCCTGTTTTCACACATGGTTGTATCAAAACGGGTAATTACAGCATGTGGAAAATAGTGCATATTGTTTCCATCTGAGAGATAAAGAGAGAGCACTACAAGTGATCACAGGGACTGGAAGGTGTGGAATGTTCTCGTAATGAGAAGAACTGTGTCCTACATGCGCAGTGTTTTTGAACAGGAATTGCAGAAGTCTCTCTAATATTCTAAAGAGAGAAGAGGACTAAACTTCTTCTCGAGGTTGAGCGATCTCAAAAAGTTCGAATCACTTGGGCAGCCTTCCTGTACTTTCTGACTCTGAGGAATTGTCCGGAAAGGCTTTCCCTCTGGCCCTGCCACCAGGGCATCCCAGGGCCGAATAACTGACGAGGTAGGAACTCAGGAAACCCACGGACAACAAGACAAGGACCCAATTACAAAGTTGGGAGGGACTTCAATAGGGATTTCTCCAAAGAAGACATAGGGACGACCACAGGCGCAGGAAAGATAACAGACCTCACCTCTGGGTTAGAAAAAGGCCGATCCAAAATGCATAAGCTATCATCTCACACCCACTAGGATGGTTATAATCAAGAAACAAAAGATAACGAGTGTTGATGAGAAATTAGAAAATCAACAACAACAAGAGTTGTTGGAGACATTAAACCCTAGTCTATTGCTGGCTAGAATGTAAAATGACATCACTCTGGAAACCCGGCTGACTACTCCCCCCAAAATTAACATAAAGTCCCCAGGGGACTCAACAATTCTACTCCTGGACAAAACCCCAAAAGAATTGAAAACAGGTCTGCAAACAAGTATGTCAAAAGGTGGGTATAACCCAAGTGTCCATTGAGCTTAGTGTGTCCACAAATGGAATATGAGTCATTCATTTAAAGAAATAAAGTGCTGTTGTGCGCTACACCAGGGTCACCCACAAAACACGCTGCCCAGGGAACGACGCCCGTCACTAAAGGCCACCTGTTGTGGGAGTTCATTCATGTGAATTCTCCAGAAAAGGCACATGAACATAATATGCGTATTTGCTCTTTGTCTCTATGGTGATACATACATATACATACATACACATATGTGTAAGTATCTATGTGTCAAATGAGTGATTTCCAGGGACTGGGGGTGAGCGCTGTGGGGTTTGGCAGGAAGAAGTAATACGGAGAAGCTACTTAAAGGCAATGGCGTTTCTCTTTAAAGCACTGGAACTGTTTGGAGACTAGACAGGGATAGTGGTCACACAGCACTGTGAATGTACTAAATGACACTGAACTGTCATTTAAAATGGACAATTTTATGTGATGTGAATTTCACCTCAACTAAAAAATTAAATATCAAGGCTGGATCCCCTCTGCCACCCCCAACCTGCCAGGACTGAACACCTGACATTGCTTTCAAGGACTGTGGCCTCCCGCTCAATGCCCATAGCTGTGCCAATCCCGGAGCTGACCTCCCTTCGACTCCAGCTGGATGGGCACCAGTGGTGAGTGACCAAAGGGCCTTGCTTCTTGGAAGGGTTTTAATAAGATCTGGCTGCAGGAAACCACTTTCAAACCTTTTTTTCCTTGTGCCTTTACCTTCATGATCTTTCTAGAAGGAGAATTCTGATAGAGAAGGAGTTGACCATTCAGATCTCAGTCGGTCTCAATTACTGAGCAACCTGACTTGATTGACAAGGAAGCTAGCATCCACTGAGAACTCTGTGTCCCCAGTACTTGCAGGTGACCTGCTTCAACACTACAGTCACAGATATAGATTCCAATTTTCTTTTGCCTCTTACTCACTGTGAGCACCTGGGCAAGTCAACTTAGTTTCTTCCTCTGTAAGACAGGGATAATTGTAACACCAAGATGTTATCATAAGGTTAACAGAGTGCTATTACTAGAATTGCTCAAATAATATCATTTCCTTCTCTTTCCTGCTATCCTGGTCGGGGAGGCTTTCCACGGGGACATTGATGTCCAGCAAGGAACAAAATAAAACATACTGATATGTATCATACTGGTAGGTCTGGAAATGGATAGGATCTCTCCTTGACTACACACATGGAAAAACCACCCAGAGAGTTCTCGTGACTTAACAGAGATCACACAGCAAATCAGCTACAAAGGAAGAATTACAACTCGGTGTCTAAAGTACCTCAGTCACTCACTATGCACTGAGGTTTAATCCGTGAAGGAGAAGCCATGTGCCTCACTCAACTGGGCAGATGCCAACTCTTTCATGACCTTGGGCGCTGCATGCTCGGTGATACAGAGGTCATTGGCAAGGTGAGAGACCACAGAATGGCTTAGTGGGGGGAGTCTTCCAGGCAAAGTTTAGCCATGTTTCCTGTGTGTCTCTGGCAAGAAAGAAAAGAGGGGAAGTTTGTTGGGTTGTTTTTTGGGGTTTTTTTTAACAATTTTAATCATCTTTTTTTAATATGTATTTCCCAGAAATTGTTCATTCAACAAATATTTATTGATTTCTTGTTATATGCCAGGTCCTGTTCCAGAAGACAGGAACACAAGGTCCCTGTGCACATAACGCCTACATTCAAGTGGAAAAGACAAAAATTAACAAGTTAGAGAAAAAAAACCTAAGAAAATTTCAGAGTTACAAGCATTATAAAAACACTCAAATAGGGAAATCTGATAAAGTTGCAGGCAGCGGGCAGGCAAATTTTAATTAAATGGGCAGAGTGGTTCTTTCTAAGAAGGAGACATTTGAGTTTGGACCAGAATGACCAGAGAAAGTGGTCAAAGACCTGGGGAAGGAGTGTTTCAGGTGGAGTGAATAGCACAGGCAAAGGCCCTGGGGTAGGAATAAGTTCAACATGCTTAGTAAATAGACCCTATGCGTCTAGCATGGAGCAGGCCGTTAGTGATGAAAGATGAAGTCAGTGGGAGGAGAATGAGGGCAAAATCACACAGAGCCTCAGTGAACTTGAATTACGTAAGAAACACAATCATAGAAAACACAGACACTGAAGATAAAGTAAAAGCTCTAAAGGGATAACAGACACCCACAATCCCAGCTTTAAGAGAATGCTGACCGATGATATTTCACCCTTTCAAAGAAAGATGTTATTTCATATCCTATGATATAAATAGAGAAACAAACACAAGAGTAGGAGCATATCATGCATCTCTAAAGCAGATTTTTATTTTATTTTTGCATTTACTACCTAAAACACCAAGAACATCTCTCAAAGCCACTCCACTTAGAGATGCACAGTGTCTTAGACCGAGTAGGACTGGACATAGATGCCTGAAAGAAAGGGACGGGGAAACAAGGAAGGGAGAGAGGGCAGGAGAGAGGCAGTGGCAGGGAGAGAGAGACAGGAGAGTCACTGCTAACATTTGCCTAATCTTCCAGTACATGAATATAGCTTAATTTTGCAACAGTCTTCTACTGCAGACATACAGATCATTTCTAGTTTTCTGCCACCATCACCACAGCTGTGGGGACCATCTTTGTCTTCACACCTTCGGGCACTTCTCCGATTACATCTTCAGAATAAATGCTCCAAAGTGGACTTTCAGAGACACTTTTAAGGAGCTCACCCTCCAAAAGGATTGATTCGTTTTTGCCCCCTCACCCCACCTGTCAGCGGTATTTAGAAGGTACTGCATTTCTCCGTCACTGACACGCGTGAAATGCCTCTGAAAAAATAAATAGAACAGAAGCATCCGGGTCTTTCTACTGAGCGGAGCTGGATTTCTAAAAGGCCACCTTCTTTTTTTTCTGTCAGCATCAAGTCCACCTGGCAGTGGGAAAAGGACTCTCCTAAGCCTCCCTGGATCTTGGGACTTTTCCAAAATGAACCATCTCCGACTTCAAGACGTGAAACCAGTTGACCAGGGAAAATCTTTTCGCTATCTGTTTATACTGTTACTGAAAGACCTGCCCCAGATGAGCTGCTTCCTCCTCTCTACAAAATTAAGAGGTGCAAAAAGATTCCCAGCAGAATTGCCAGGCCCTTTCATAAGCCACTGGTTTTAATATTGGTTTGGCAGCTCCGATAATGATTTCTTTTTTTAAAAGCACAGGATTTGGAGGCCAACTTCAGAATCTGGCCGTGAACTTGGTCATGAACCTGGCCGTGAACCCAGCTATGAACCTGGTCATGAACTTGGCTCTGAATTCAGCTAGCAACCTGGCCATGAACCTGGCCCCAGCTATGATTGTTAGCAACACTTCACACATCCCTGCCATCTTTTAACCAAGACTCACTTTTGTCTACCCCTCCACCTACAAGGGGAACCTCAAAGTTTCCAAATTACAGAAGAAAGAAAAACTGTGAGCGAGGCATGCCCTATCAACAAATAGGCTGGGGTTTGCTAATACTAATAAAGATAAGAGCTTGGCTGTTAGTGTCCCTTCAAATCTCTCCACGTAGAGACTGTATCTTTCCCAGTTTAAAGATGAGGACCTGGGGGCCTGGGATGGAGCAATGTCTTTAGTCCTGCATGTGCTGGTTGGCAACAAATGGGAACTGGCGTCAGACTTTCTGGTGTTGGTCCATCTCCTATGAAAATCTCTTTTCTCCTACAAGCCTGGTCTTCAAATGTTCCCCTAAACATGATCCTTTCTTTTCGGCCTCAAAGAATTGGGAAAGTAGGGAACTGACGCATGAACTTGCTAGAGACTTGTTTGAAACAGCTAGACCTGCGTGGAGAAAAATGGAAGGAAGACAGTCTTCTGCCATTTTACCAACCCAGCAGCTGCCTGGAGACAGCATCCTTCCTTTGCCTTTGGAAAATCATGGAAGGAGGCGTCTCCAGGTCCGCAACAGACCCAGAAGGCAGGACTGCGGCGGGTGGCACCTGACCCGTTCCAGCTCCAGGGCTGTCTCCTCGTACCCCAGCCTGCACTGCTCTGAGACTCCAGCTGCATCTTCCATCCAAGGTACAGAAGGGAAGCAAATGCTTGGGGGCAGGGGTATGGACTTCTAAATCTCATGTCTTATTTGCAAGTGTCCATGGGATTCTGGGTGGGAATCAGCATAGAAGGGCACAGTCTTAGGGCTGTCAGGTACAAGGATCCCTAGAAACACCTAACATTCAGAACACATAAAAGCAACTTCTCCTTCCTACATGGGGGGAGGAGGGGCAGCGCGGGAGGGGAATAAATGAAAGAAAAAAAAGCAAAAGGCTGCTTCCTCAGGCAGATTGATAAAGGCAGCCTTTCAGACTCTCAGGTCCATTAGTTCAGCTATATTCCTGCACTTGGCTGGCCTTGTTTCTATTAATTGGCCTATCCAGCCATGCATTCACCTTATGTTTCCACCTACACTTGAAAGGCCAGGAGCCCACCAGAACTTAGATCTTTGTTTTCAATGTACCTACAATTTATGAACTATTGGTGCTGAAGAAGCTGGGCTGCCTTTTTATCCAGCTCTTTCCTTCCTAGCTCCCACCCCCTTTGCTCAAACCCCACGCAGCCAGTCAACCAAGAGAAAACTGGACACACCACTCATGGTCCATATGGTGGACAGCAACGGAGACTCTCTTTCCCTAGACCAAGTGCAATGAAACTGTCAGAAAACTGCTTGAAGAGTCTTAGAAGTCGTCCCCATCTTCCTTAAGAGATGTGTTGCATGCCGTGTCTCAGATGTGGGGGACCTGATAATGGCAAGAAGTACGATCTGGTCAGGTGCCGTGACCTCACTTTTAGTTTCATTTTACAGATGAAGAAACTGATGCTGAGAGAAATGAAGTTGCTCACCCAGATTTTACCAGAAACAAGTGGCAGAGTCGGAACAGCACACTAGGCAGTTCCAAGTCACACCTGTGTGCTCGGTGCCACCAGCCCAGGGTGACTACTGAACACTTGGAAGGTGGCGGGTCCAGACTCAGATGTACTTAAGGATAAAATACACATCGTATTTTCAAGACTTAATTAAAAAGGAATTTTAAAATTTTCTAGTTTTGGTTTTATATTTTTATATTGAGCTGAAATGGTATTTTTGTTAAACTGGGTGAAATGAAAGTCACCTGAGTCTCTTTACTTCCTTAATTGTGGCTACTAGAAAAAAATGTCATTGTATATATCATAATTTCATAACTGCATGAGTTTCCATGGGGCAGCACTGACCTCGCGCCTCTTATAACTCAAAGCTTGGTCCTTGAACCAGCAGCACTGGTATCAACTGTGAGCTTTTGAGAAGTGGGCTCTCAGGCTCCAGTTCAGTCCTACTGAAGCAGAATCTATATTTGAACAAAACCTCCAAGAGATTCACATGAACATTAAAGTATGAGAAACATTGCAAGACACAAAAACACTAATTCACAGAGCCGTAAACAACCCATGCTAGTTACAGCATTATTTACAATAGCCAAGAATTGGAAATTACCTAAGTGCCCCACCTCAGGTGAGTGGATAAAGAACAATGGAATACTACACAGCTCTAAAGAAGATGAAATCTTGTCATTTGCGACAACATGGATGAGGGGGTTACACTCAGTGAAATAAGTCAGAACAAGAAAGACAGATACCAGATGATAGAGCTTGTGTCTGGAAGATAAAGAAACAAAGCAAAGGAACAGATGAAACAAAACCAATCCTTGGACACTAACAATAGAACTGAGATTTCAGTGGGGAAAGTGGTAGCATCCAACGGACAGAGGTGAAAAGATGCTGTGTTAGTGGTGGGCTAGATGGGTTGTCCTATATTTGATGAATGAGAAACCTGAAACAGGGGCTTGCGTTACTATGTAAATCAAATTTACCTCAATAAATATTAAGTTGATCTAAAGATTAAGGTATGAGAAGCATTGCCTGTTCATGGTTTCATCAAGTGGCTTCCAGGGACATTTCACCAAGTGGCTTCTGCTCATATCTGAGTAATATAATGTTCTCTAGTCTCTTAAATGTGGGTGATGCTCTAACTAAATAAGTGTGATAAGCCCAGATTTAGTAGAATCAAACCAGGTCCTTTCCTGCAGATACATCAGTGTCTTTAGTACATTCATGTGCTCTGTGAATTCCCAAAAGGGACACTGGGAAGCAAGGCTCCCCAGCTTTTCCTACTGACTGTGTGAACTCAAACAAGTTAACTTCTCCTCTCTGCATCTTGGTTTGTCGTCTGCAAAATCAGGATTGTAATTCAATCGAGACTTCTCTCATCCAACTTCCTCTTCATCTACTTGCCTGATTCCCCTCCATGCAATGCCTCGACCATTATCCACGACACCTTGCACTTGAACTAGGAGTCTCTGGAATCTCATTCAGATCAACCTCCACCAGCTGGGTGCTACACGCACAAGAGTTAGTTGTGTTTGCTCCCCAGTCCACTGATGCCACCTCTATGCACAACTGTAATCATGTGACTTAATTACAAATTATTTAAGATTTAATATTACTATAAGATGAGAATATCTGTTTCAATGAAACTAAGTTGAGTGCCTTAGAAACAGTGACACCACATTGCTTGAAAGATGACACTTGGATAAGGTCAGTGTGAAATCAATTTAAAATATTGAGGAGAGGGATTATTATGTAGAATTCTGGGAAGACTATTCTCTCCATTAGAAATAGTAAATGATGCATCCTGAGTAGATTTTTGAACAGACACCTTGGCATAGCCAAAACAGTCATGATTTATACCTGTTGATTCCCCAATGGAATCGCTAAGAGTATTTCCTTTCATGGACAAATTATGTCGTCCCAATATAGCGTGTGACTTTCACAAGAAACTGCGCTCATTGGATACAGCCTCCAAAGTCTTTAGCTCTGTACCAATAGGATGGCAAGTCACTGTACGTGTATAGGTTGAAGCATGATGTGTCTGTGATTCTCTCTTTAACTGACATCTCCAAGAAAGCTGTTCACTGGTCCTGTTGGGTTGAATAGCATGGGTTCCGCTCCAAGCCTGCTGGCTTGCCGATGATGTATTTTGCATCCTTTCCATTTGACGCTCACAACAGTCCAATGAGTTAGCTTTTCTCACCTCCACTTTGGGAGGAAGGAAACTGAGGAACCAAACAGAAAGACAACATGCACACTCCTATGTGGCGAGTTCCAAATTGTACCCCAGAAAGTCTAGCTCCTGGGCACCCCTCTTAGCCTCCAAGGCTCCTGGCATATGAGTGCTGAGGCGCCGTGACACTCCTGTGCCCTTAGACAAGCTGTGGCGGAAAGCTCAGTCCCAACCCAGCCCCGCCACCACCTCCCAGCCAGGCGAGCCCCTGACGTCCTGGACCACAGCACCCCAGGCTGCTGAATGACAGCACTAACGGCAGAGCTTTGCACACGGCTCCACAGCACCCTAGAATCCAGAGGAGGAGGAGAGGCCTCCTACCCCGGCTTCATCCAGGCCACTCCTGCAGGGTCCACTTCAGCTGTTACATTAGCGATCGAGTTTGCTGGAAGGAAAGAACACAATTTAAAGCCCACTAAGCAAGGCCATGTCTCCTGCGCCTGAGGACTGCACAGTGAGTGGAGAGGAAAGGGAGAAGGTGGCACTTTGGAGATGGTGCTGAGGAGGAGACGCGGATATTTCTGGCTCATCCATCCAAATCAAATGCCAAATGAGCCTCTGCAGGAGGTGGGGAGGAGGGGAACGGAGATGGGCAAGAGGGCTGAATCAGGACAGATGGGGAGCGGGTCAGCGGACAGAGCCAACACAGCATCCTCCCCAAGCCCGCCCTCCTTCCCCGCCACCATCCCCTTTTACAGATGAGGATGAGCCCCAAGCTGAGCCCCGAGAAGACACGCGGGTTCCCGGGATCGCTCATTCTCTCGTGGTACCACTCGGCAGATATTCGCAGGGCGTCAGCCAGAGGTCAAGGCCAGAGCGGCCCTGGATTTCTCGGGACTATTCACAGATGGAGAGAGGTCAAGCAAGGATCCCACAAAGCCAGGGTGGAGTCACTGGTCCCGCTGAACACCGTCCCAGAGCAACAGAGCAGTATCATCATGCTATTCCCCACGTAATGAAAGGGCTGATGAAAAATGAAAGGATGCCACATAGAGCTCTGGACACAGGATATGTTCCGAGGGTAGAACACAAGCTCAGAACCGAGTGACAAACGTCCCCTCCTTTCAGGGCTGTCAGGACCTTTCCATGTACAAGGGACAGCCGTTTGGGATAACCTCACACACCTAAGTGTGCACCTTTCCGGAACATGAG
Source organism: Solenodon paradoxus (assembly GCA_004363575.1). NCBI lineage: Eukaryota > Metazoa > Chordata > Mammalia > Eulipotyphla > Solenodontidae > Solenodon > Solenodon paradoxus. The sequence continues at coordinate 140,747 of RJWH01002094.1, read as the reverse complement.
GTAGAAGTGAAACAGCCCCTTGGGCATCTACTTGAAGCCATGCCTTTCTGGGCAAGGAGAGAAAGTGGGGAGCAGAGCAGGCTTCTCCTGGGGAAGCTTGTGGGCCCCACGTGACGGGCACCCCAACGTGCTCAGCACTGCGATGGGGGAGTCTCCACAGAGCAAGCAGGCGCGATGACAGCAAACAGAGGCCACCAGAAAACTAGAGCAGAGCATCATCGCCCCGCAGCCCAGGGATCTTGGGGAGGCTGGGCCTGCTCCTGGGAGAAGGCCGGCCTGCAGCCCCCAGCATCTGAAGTCATGACGAGTCACAACACCCACAGATGAGACCTGTGGGGAGGCCAACGCTGACGATTTCGCCGTCCCAATGACTCAGCACGACCCACTTGCCAAGACACAGGCCTCCTCCCTGAGAACCAAGACCCCTGTGAGCCCCAATACGCCCCAATACACCCCACGTCAACAGAGTCAGAACATATTAGAGTGAAGGTTTGCTCCCCAGAGCCTCTTGCCTCAGCAAAGCCAACTAATTCAGATTTAACCTCCCTCTTAATAGGCCGCGTTGCCGAGCCTTCTAATTAATGCCACATGTTTCCTCAGCTGTCATCCTGAATAAATGTTTACAAAGCTATTAACGTACTGTATTTGTAAACCGGGACCGCTCGGCTTTGGGGAGTCATGTGGTATGCATTTTCTCCTCAAAGATGGAAAAGGCTTAGCAATAATAAATACATTGTTTTGCAAGGATGGGAGCAAGGCGTTGCCTGAAAAAAAAAAAATTTATTGCAAGCTTCCTGAGACAGCATGGCTGTGTGTACGTGAGGAATCGGGGCTTTTCCAAGTTCCGAGGAGCTGCCAGAGCCCGGATTTGGCCCAGGTGGGGACAGGCCCGCGAGAGAGAGAATTCCAGGGTCAGAGAGAAACGCTGGCTGGGGGTCTGGAGAGCTGCAATCTGGCTCCAAACCCTTCGGTCACCAGCTCCATGCCATCAGGAGGTCCCTTCTTGGGAACTCCAATTTTCCATCTGGAAAAGGGGAGGCTGGGAGTCCCCAGAATTTTCCGTCCTGGATCCAAGATTTGAGTCTGATTTCTCCACTGGTCCAGCCCCATCCACCTGGCATGGTGTGGCATCAGCTCTTCAAAGGGACCCCGTGACCCTAAAGATGAGCCCTAACATCTTAAAGGCCCAGTTTCTGCATTATCTTTCCTTCTTCACTTCTCCAGCCCCAACTCACATCGTTGTTTACACCCTGGTCACGGCAGCGTATGTCACTTTCCTCCCAGAAGCCTGCGCAGTCTCTCTGCTCAGTATTTGCCTATGCTGACTCCTGCGCCAGGGACCCCCTTTTCCCAGGCCCCCTCCACCCGACCTAACTACCCTGTGTTCGGTTCCCATTTCCCCTGACTTTCCCTAGGAAACCTTCCTGGAACCAGCCCTCTAGATCAAACCCTTGACAAATGTCCCCACGACACTAACCAGCTCCTGTCTGAAGACAGCTTTGTAATTGCTCACCAGCAGGCCACCTTCTAGACTGTAAGATCCAAACCAGCAGGGAAGATGCCTATTTTATTCGACACCATATCCCTGAGGTCTCATAAGTGGAAACTATTTTCAGCCGGTGTCACTGAGTGACCAGCAGTGAAAGGGGACAGGGGCAGGTTGCCAGCAGAGGATAAGGCAGGGATCTCTTTAGATGCTTCTCAGCTCCAGGAATTTGGGCCCATGTACCCAGCATGTTGCAGAGCTCCTCCCCTTTCTCTCCATATTAATAGCGATGAGAGGTTAATAAGGTGCCCAGTATCGTGCAGCTAGTTTGGGACAAGAGTTGAGATTCAAACCCAAGACCTTTAGTGCCTAGAAGCCCGAACGCATCGGTGATGTCTGATGCCCTGGGGGTCCCAGCAGCATCTGTGCCGCTACTGCCTCCCCTGACACACACGTGTCCGCAGCCCATGCCTCACACCAGCTGATATAAATGGCCTTAGCACTCTACTCAGTTTTCTTCCACGTGTTTGACATGACAGTTACCTAGGATGTGCTCAGAAGGACTCTGGGCATAAGTGACAAAAAGTCAATGCAAACCGAAATTAATCAAAGAGAGTGAAGAGGAAAAGGTGTGTGTCTATCAAGTCACAAACAGGCAGAGGTGAAACTGGCCTTGGGGATCCTTGGAATCAAGGAGTGAGACCTGGCAGTCCTCCCTCTCCTCTTTCTTACTAGGCTAGCTGCTGCCAGGGAGCTGGAAGCCCAGCTACACTTCAATAAACAGCATAAGCTTTATTTCCCTGCCATTTCCATTTAAAAAAAAAAAAAAAAAACCCAGGGAAGCAATTTGATTGGCCAAATCTGAGTCATGTGCTCTTCCCTGGACCAATCACTGCAGAGAAGTGTACCACACTAGAATTGGCTGCTCCTGCAGGATTGGCTGGTCTGCTCCTGTTGGGGAGCAGCACTTTCCAAGAGATGTTGCTAGAAAAAGGGGTACCTAGGAGACCAAAGCAGGTGTTCCTGGCATAGGTGATGGGCGCAGGCTGGGGTACAGCCTCTGGTTCCCCAATGCTCCATCCTTTGATGGAAAAAAGAAAGAAGTCAACACACAACTACAGTGCAGTGTGCACCTACTACCAGACCGGGAGGCAAAAAAGGGATTCATTTCCAAGGGGGCTTTGAAAGCGCTGCTGGCGGGAGCGGAACTGCGGCGGGAGGGCCTGCCCAGCAGTGAAAGACAGAACTGCATTGGGCTTCGCTGGCTGTTGTCAACAACGGTGCCCTGGCAGGGCCTGGTATGTAATAGCTGCTCCATCAATATTAGTGGAAGGAGTGAGTGAGTGCGAGAGCAGTGTCATGGCTAAGGATGGAAGTGTCCCTACTTCGTTTGAGGACTTAAGAATCCAAGACTACCAGGGATTTAAATCTCACTTCCCACACCTACGGGTTGTGCAATTTGGACACTTCAACCATCAGAAGTGCTGTATTGTCTCGAAAAATGGGAACTCACATGCTTACCTCCTGCAGCAGAAAATGGCACTAAAGAGCCCCTCCAAGGCAAAGGGAACACTTTTGCACTGTTGGTGGAAGTGCAAATTTGTACAAGCCCTATGGAGAACAGTTTGGAGATTTCTCAAAAAACTGAAGATGGAAATCCCATGTGATCCCATCATTCCACTTCTGGCCATCTCCCCAAAAGATACAAAAACACCCATCCGCAGAGATGTGTGCATCCCCATGTTTATTGCGGCCCTAGTCACAGTAGCTGAGAACCAGAAACTACTACCTAAGTGCCCAGCATCAGATGATGGATACATGGTACATACATGGTGCATACACACCATGGGACACTACACAGCCCTTAGAAGAGATGAAACCCTGTCAGTTGAATCAACATGGATGGAACTAGAGGGGATGATGCTAAGTGAAACAAGTCAAAAGAAGAAAGATAGAGACCAGACAACTTCACTCATAGGTGGAAGGTGAGTAGACAAAACAAAGGAACAGATGAAACAAAACCAACCCTGAAACATCTGCAACAGAACTGAGGCTACAAAAGGGATTGGGGCGGGCGGGGGCACATGGTGGTGGAGCCCATAGGACAAGGGGGAAGAACACTTGGCGATTTGGTGGAGGGCAGGGTGTGTTGACATGTATATAAGAAATGGGGAACCTATACATAGGAAGCTATTTTAATGTGTAGAATAATTACTACAATAAAAATTAATTTTAAAAAATATTAAGAAAAAAACAAACAAACACCTCCAAGGCATGGCTGTGCCGGCACGCCATGGCCTCCTGTCTGCGGTCCAGGATAATGGCGCTCTTTTCTAAAAAGTCCCACTTCCTTCCCATTGGACTAGATAACCCAACAAATTTGATCTTTTGTTAAATCACAGTTTTCCGTATTACCTTGTTTCAGCTCAACTGCTGGAAAGCAAGGGGGGAAAAAAAGACAGAGACTTTTACATGAGTTGCGGTCCATTATACCAAAACACGATTTTCCTACAGAAGCTCCATGATGACTTGAAAACAGCTTCCGCTGCTTTCATTCCAAAGAGCAGAAACCTTAGGGCTGTAACCTCAGGGTTTTTCCTTAGGGGAGCTGGTCTGCAAGGAGAATGTGAGTGCTCTGGGCGCCTCTGCCCTTACTTACACCTGAGTGGGAGACACTTGCCCTGTTGAAATGGCAATGCTTCTCAAGTCACCCTCCATGTCCTTGAATACAAACCCCAACAGGTCCCCCGACACTCTGCTCTCAATGCTGCATGAGCCTGAGCTTGTCACAGCCACTGGCAGTCACCTGAAGGTACTAGGACAGAAGCCAGGCCAAAATAGGACGTTGAAACTATTTTGAAGGTTCTGTACATCCACATTGAAATGCATCCTATTTGTTTGGTGAAGGGTTGGATCCATCCTTTCTCTCCTGCCCCCTCCTGCTTCCATTGTTCTTCTAGTTCTTGCTCCTCCTTCTCCATGACAATGGAAGGAAAATATTCACCCTGCGTGTATTAACCACACAGAGCTCAGCAGCAAACGAGCAGACAGAGGAACGCGATCCCACCTTGGAGAACATCCCTCTCTCTGTCCCTCCAGTCCAGTCCGTACTAAGAAAACCACCTCTGAACCTCTCTCTTGGATTCGGAATTCCTAAGCATGAGGCTCAAAGACGCCCTGGTGTTCCCCTCAACAGGAAGACCCCACACTTCACATTCAGCTAGTTGATTCTTAGGTGCCCCTTAAATCTTGATGGGGGGTGGGGGCGGGCAGGACTCCCAACAGCCTTTGCTCCAGAAACCTGGGCTGGGCTGGCTGAGAGATCCTATACGAACTGTTTCCTAAAGGCCAGACCAGAACTGGCCTCCCTGGCATGTGAGTTCCTTCCATGCACCAGGGTCACGTGCCTGATGCAGTGGTCTTGCTGTCACTGTCTTGAATTTCTTAATAATGTTTGAAGGCGAGGCCCTGCATTTTTGTCTTGCACATTTCGCTTTCCACTTTGCAGGGGTCCCACACATCATGCAGCCAGGCCTGCGCCAGACACAAAGCACTCACAGTACACGGCCGAGCTGAGGTGCCCTCGTCAAACCTTCATCACTTCAGTTAACTGCACGCACATTTCTCTGTGTTAGGACAAGCGTGGAATTAGATCGACACCCCCCTGCTTTGGGGCTATGATGACTTAGGCGGAGGTACATTTATTTATGGAAAAAAGTGAGTCCATTTAAAGAAAACGAGGAGGTGAATTAATTGCAGGTGCTACTCAAGTGTGGCAAGAGAATAAAAGGGTGGGAAGTAAATGGAATAAATCAAATTTGAGAACTGCCAACTAAAAGATACCCCAAAGCTTTCTCCCCATCACCACCATACCCTGATCCACAAATGTCACCCTCACTGGTCAGTCACTATGCCTGCAGTTCTAGAAGCCACTCTCAGTAGTGTATGCCTTGGGGCAGGGCTCTTCATCCCCAGAGCCTCAGTTTATCTATCTAAAAAACGGGACCAGCTCTTCCATCACATAAGTCTTGGATTCTCCTCAGGTAAAAACAAAAAACAAAACACTTATCCCCAGGCTCCAACCCTGGAGACTTTGATGCGGTAGGTCAAGGGGAGAACCCGGGGATGTTTTTAACCAGGCTTCTCAGTGATATTCATCTGCAGCCACTGTTGAGAATCCCTGGGTTAAAGTATTAAAAACCACGCTTTCCTCATTCAGCAAACACCTGCTGACTATCCCCTCCAGGTCTTACACAATGTATGTAACAGAGAATTGCAAGATCTCTGAGAGAACAATTGCCTTCGGGGAGCTGTGAGTCCTAGTTGCAGGAAGAACTTGGATTTGAGATAACACGACCTCCCTATGCCAGCTCCTAGGCTCAGAGCAGTTCGTGTATTATCTGCGGCACACTGGAACTGCCCCCGGATGGCCACAGCATAGGACAGTCTGCACGCCCTTCCAGAACATGGCCATGCCTTCATCAACCAGCGGCGTCTTTTTGCTCCGCTTGAAAATGGACAGAATTCTGAGACTCCCTTGATGAGCAGAAAGCAGCAGAAGAGACCTTCTGTGATCTCCAGGGAAAGTCATAAAGGCAATACATATTCTCCTACCTGGCTTTCTCCCTCTTGAGTCACGCATCCTCGGATCCTTGGGAACAAGCCACCATCTTGTAAGGAAGCCAAGTAGTGACACGGTGACACAGGTGTCAGTGTTCTGGGCATTTGGCCCAGTTAACCTCTAGACACATGAGTGGTGAGCCCTCAGATGACACAGCACCCAGTCCTTCAATCCAGCTGTCACCCATAGGAGCAGGAAGTCCCCATTCAGTCCTACCCAGGTTGAAGATTTATGAGCCAAATAAGTATAATTTGATGTTGTGCCTCACAAGATGCAGGTTTTGTTACATAGAAATAACCATACCCCCAACCCACAGAGTTCTACAGCCTTACAAGAAATGCACAGCTCCCAGTTTTGCACAGATGAGAAAACTCAGGCTTAGCAAGGCAGCACCACCTGTCCCACATCGCACAGGATAAAAAGCAGTTGTTTCCAGAAGGTCACTCTAGAGGGTATAATGGTTCCGCTGCAAAAGAATGGGGGAGAAATAGACCAAGGAACAAACACAGAGAAAGAACAGAAACTGAGAGAAACAAGTAAGGTTGGCATTGGAATTAAGATCCAAGGTCAAAGCCGTCTCTTGGGGTTCCCTAGAGATGTTTCCTGCCACGCAAATGTCAGAGGGAATCCACACCCAGGCCTGAGAGGAAACCAGTACTGGGAGTTCTGGTTCCCTGAGGCCTCCTTCATCTTCCCACCTGTTCCTTCGACAAGAGGCCATCTTGTTGTTTGAATCCCGATTCATCCTGCCCTCCCTGCTCTGAGGTTTTCTCCTTTGCATGTACAGAGCCTGAGCCTCACAGATGAGAAGCTACAGAGGCAGATACTAAAGCACGCCCTCTCCCTTCCAGGTTCACACCATGTTGCTCTCGCCCTCGCCTGAAAGACGGAGCCAATGCATGGCTTAGAAGTGAGGAAACAGGGAGCATTTGCTGTTCTGAGCAATATCACTTTCTGGCTTCACTTTTCCTGTGTCGCCTGCATCGGCCCTGGAGGAGTTTTGCAGAGATCATCATCATGTCTTCAATGCCAGGCATATCTGCTCACCTTCACAACGGGTCACGGTGGAGAGATGAGCCATGGCCCATGCCAGACACTCAGAAGCTGACTTCACTGATCACCTGCTGGTCTTCCAATAATAAAAATTCATCACAATGATGATTTAGCACAGAAGTTCCATAAGAGGAGGCTGTCCCTTTTTAGAGTCTATTCCAATATTGGGAAACTGAGACACTGGCAGCGTTTGTCCAGGGTCACATGACTGGCGAACAGCAGAGGCCAGACGCAAACCCAGGACTCGGGAGCTCCACCTCCATGCTTGTGAGCGGTATTTCCCTGTGCCCGTGGCCCGTGTTCCCCAGTGCCCCAGGCCCTCTCTCCCCGCTCTCAACACCTCCCTTCTGTGCACCTCCTTCTCTGCCCCGTAGACTCAGACACGGAGTCTGAGCATGATTCGAAGCCCTTTGTACTTCTTCGACCAACAGCCTCGTAATACTTTTACTGCTGATGGCTTTTCATTCCTGATGCCAAACCTGATTTGCAGTTCACGAGGCTGAGGGCTTCAATCCGGAGCCTGTGGACAGGCTCCGGGAGCCCTAAGTGACTGCAGCTTATAGACAATCTAATTGTTATTGACATTTGTGTCTGATTGTTCATCAAGGAGGAGCTGTCTTGTAGGCCAAAGCATTCTATTACCTGGCCCCCTTTCAGCCTCCCCCTAACGACAGAACACGTACGCACCATCAGGGGCAGGCCAATCAATCGTAATCTCACTCTACATCTATCAGAGTCACTTTTGTGGGCTTGGATCTGGAGGGTTGGTGCGGGGCGGTGGACAGAAAGGGGAAGAGGGAGTGGACGGAAATTCTTGTGCGTGGAAACTGAAATAGAGACAGACGTCTACGCACACAGAAAAGAAGAGATGGTGGGGGTGTGGTGTCACACAGAAGCTGACATGCAATTTCAGGATCCTAAATGGAATCTAGCGTTGTGAACTAAAGACAGAATAAATATTCTATAAAGAGAAAAGAAGAGACTTATTACAAAATTTTATCTTTATCTCTAGCTGCAGCTATGCCCACCACTTGGGGAGGAGAGGAGGGTAATTATAAAGAGCCATGTCACTTGTCAGTATTTTCCTCTTGGTGGACGCTCAGTGTCCTGGGATAATGTCCAGTTTTCTCTTGAATTGCATTTGTGTTTGGGTTAAGCAACTTTGATCTGAATCAATTCAACACTCTGATGAGTTACACTGTGTCCCGCCCCACCCCACAATAAGTATAGCTCATTCATGTCATTAATCTTTCCCCTATTTAATTCTTTTTTTCTAGAATCTCCCATTGGCCAGACTGCCATCAGGTAGTATCACCTGAAGCTGAAACCATTAGTTTTTGCCAAGTGGTGACTACATCTGATTTCAAATGCTTTCACAAGAATGTGTTAAGAACTGAAAACATCAGTCAGACAAAGGTCATTTTGTAAGGAGTAAAGGGAGTTTGTGCTGAGCCATCCACACTTCCCTGAACTCTAAGAGGTGACACACAGCCCTTTGGAATGGTACCGCGCTGGTCACTATGGAACGTCCATGATGACCCTGAACTGACTCCACAGGACTGAGCTAACACACAGGGGCAATGTTCTTCTTCTCTTAAAAAAGAAAAAAAAAGGTGAGCACATTCAAACAATAACAAATCCTACACATTATCAGAATGACAAAAATTAAAAAGACTGACAATGCTAAGTGTTGGTGAGGATATAGATGACTGAAGTCTTCCACCCTGCTGATGCAGGTTAAGGGGTGTACTGTGTCCCCTCCAAACTCATATATTGAAGTCCTAACTCGCAACAATTCAAAATGTGCCTCTATTTGCAATTAGGGTCTTTAAAGAGATGACCAAGTTGAAATGAGATCATTCAGGATAAGCTCTAACTTAATATGACTGGTGTCCTTAAAGGAAGAGATTAGAACACAAACATACAGACAGATCCTGTAAAGTCACAGGGAGAAGGTGGTCACTTACAAGTCAAGGAGAAAGGCCTCAGAAGAAACCATCCCTGCCAACACCTTGAGCTCAGATTTCTAGCCTCCAAAATTCATGAAACAATAAATTTCTATTATTTCAGCCACCCAGTCTGTGGTACTTTGTTAAGGCAATCCTAGCAAACTAATACAATGGGGAGGCAACAAGGAACACTCACTTTAGAAAACAGTATAAAGTTAACCATACCCTAATATCATAACCCAGAAATTCCATTCCGAGGTATTTATACAAGAGAAATTAAAACATGTTTACACAAAGACCTAAAAATGAAGAGCTTGAACATAATTATTTGCAATAGTCCAAACTGTTGAAACAATCCAAAAGTTTATCAACTGATAAACGAATAAATAGTGGTATAGCCATATACTGGAATACTATACTGCAGTGAAAAAGGAACAAATCAGTAGCACGTGACAAAAATATGAATGAATCTCAAAGGAATTCATGAAGTGAAAGAACCCAGACACCAAAGACTATACAAGATAATTTCCCTTTATATGACATCTTAGAAAAGTTGCATCTAAACACACAGAAAACATATCACTGGGGCTCTAGGCTTCCATGGGGCTGGAGATGGGAGAAGTATACTGATTACAAAGGAACATTTAAGAGTACTTTTGGGTGAAGAAAATATTCCATCTTGATTACAGTGATGATACATGTCAAATTGATCCAACTACCCATAAAAGGGTAAATTGTATTATATATTAATTTTATTTTAATCAACTTAACTTTAAAAAATAATAAGCGTCTCTTCTTTACCTAAAGCAAAAAAAAATTTTAATTAACACCAACTAATATTGGTGCAGATGGAATTGCTTCTGTGCACTCTTGTTGGCTATTTAAACTAGAAATGTCTTAGGAGAAGGCAAATTTGTAGTTCTCTAACAAAATATAAAATATATATACCTATTAACCCAGCATTTTCACCCGTAGAAATCCACCTTGCAAAACTACTTGCTTACATACAAATATGTGCCCAGCAACGCAATGTATCACCGCCAATAATAAGAAGCAAGCCGTGAGGAAATAAAAAATATCAGAGAAACAGCTCAACTGCTGATGTCGTCTTCAGGGAGAAGAAGAGGCAGGGGAGTAGAAACTCTGCAGATGGTACTCAGTATTTTCCTGTATCATTTATTTCTTATGCACCCATAATAAATCTGTGTCGTATAATTTTTTTTTTCTATCTGTGGGGTCAGAACTCCCATTTCAATAAATTATAAAATACTTGTCCCACCACCATCTTCTTGAATTATCCATGATCTATTCTTTCTCTTCTGACTTATGCCCTTATTATTCCAAGAAAATTAATTCACTGATGAGTACAAGCCATTCATTTAATTTAGCAGATTTCAGGCAAAGAAATTCTTTTTAAAAAAAAAGAAAAAGCTATATTCTACGAGTGCATGACTAGCAAAGTAATGACAATACTGAGGATTACAAAAGTAGAGGAAACTGGGTGATTTCACCGGAGACCTGATGATTGAGGGTTTCAGATACTTCATGAAAGTTTTCTCTGAGTTGGCCCAGTGACAAGAATGAAATAAGGATGGGGGGCGGGGGGGATGGAGAAATTGTGAAGCATTTACATTCTGGAGGAGGGATGAGAAGCACCTAAGGGAAGAGCAGGTGGATGGATGTTAGGTCCAGGTTTCCCTGACCTTCGAGGGTAAATATAACAGAAATCAACTTCAATTAGTGCGGAAAACACTGAGGTCCTTTGGAGCAAGGCTGTAACCAGGGACTTTGACTTTGCAAATACCTCACCGGCTTGCAACACTCAGCCTCTGTGGCCACCCCGAGCATGTGTGGCTTGAGCTGACCAAAATCCTAGGTTTCCTCCGTGTCCCCACTCCTGGAGTTGAGTAATTCCATACTCTCTTGGTTGTGGCACCCATTCACCCGGTAAAAATCGAAGATCTGCCTGAGCCACCGAGGCCATTGGGAAGGACGGTGGGACGAGCTAGTCCTTGAGGCACCATCTTTCCCAAAGGCCATGTCTCGTCCCCAGTGAAAACATTATATGGGGAGGACTGGAGGTTGAGCCTTGAATTTTTTCCAGGTATTGATTCTAGAAATGTAATTTCATTGAGTAATTTCTTAGTAGGTTTTTAGTAGAAAGTGGGAAATAAAGTGGTGAAAAAAAGTCTCTACTCAATATGAATCAGGCATCTTAGTATCTTTGCCAAACTTGGTGACTATGTTCCCACTTGATCTGGGCTAGGAAGGAGGAGCAGGTGTGGACAAACCAAAATCCTAGGTCTCCTCAGTGTCCCCACCTGGAGTTGAGCAATTCAATGTTCTCTTTGCTGTGGAAACATCTACCTGGTAAAACCAAAGATTTGCTTGGACTGCCTGAGGCACTTGAGCTACCAATTAGAGATCCTCAAATTTTTTTTCCTATAAAGGGTCAAATAGCAGATACTTTAGGCTTTGTGGGCCCTGTGCTCTAGGTCACAACACGTGAACTCTGCCATGATCATGCAAAGGTAGATGTAACTACTAATACATAAATAACTGGAGGTGACTTTGTTCTAATAAAACTTTATTCATAGTGCAAAACTGTCATTTTGCATAAATTTCACAAATCACAAAGTATCAATCTTCCTTTGCTTTGTTAGTTTTTGTTTTCTTAACCACCGCGAAAAGTAAACATCTTAGATCTTGAACAAAAACAGGTAACAGACTGAATCGGCTCACCACACCTGAGTTGGCCAATTTCTACAGTATCTTTTCATTCAGAGGCTTTTTGTTACAAATATAATTCTGTTTTGAAACCTCTTTCTTACTCCACCCAGTGCCTAGGTAGATAAATACGTAGATAATTAATGATTGTTAGTTGATAGAAAAATAGGACTTTTCCTAAGAAATATTTTTTAAAAGATGTCCGTTTGGACTAATAGAATGGAAGCCTCTTGAGGGCTATGCTTATCACTATACTGGCACGTAATGTGAAAGTAATTCAGTTTCTCTGATAAACGAACAAATAAAGGTCAAAGGACACAGAGTTTGGCTCTGATCTTGAGTTTCAGCGACACTGCTTTCTCTATCCTAGGGATGTTCCAAAAAGTAGGCAGAAGATAGGTGTCAAAAACTGGAGGATTAAATGAGATTAAAGGGATTAAAAGACTATAAAGGTGTATTGCTGGTGGTGTGTTGAATAGAGATGTGTTACAACATCGGGGCTCAAATGCAACATCAGGTTAGAAAGAAAATCTAAAACTGTATCACAAAAGGAAGGACATGTTTAGATTGGTGTTATGAAAACAGAAAGTCAGTGCGCCCTGGTGGAGCAGTGGTTAGGTCAGTCACCTCCAAAGACACACAGGCCACATGCCCCTGGGTTCAAGTCCCAGTTCTGGGGGAAAACAACCAGTGTGAACAACTAAAAATGAAAATAAAATGCTGCTTCCTCCTCTCTCTTTCTGCCTGCCTGCCTGCCTACTCACCTTCATTCCTTCCTGCACCTTTCTTTTAAAAAAGGAAAAAGAAAACAGGGAATTCAAGTAGGGGTAAGGAGAAACATTTACATCAAAGAAAGTAAGATTCCAAATTCTATTGGTTAAGAATTTAAGTCCCACTACAGTAACTTACACATTTAAGAGTTCACATTTTCTCTCAAAAAAGAGTCACTGAAATGGGAAATCAGGGAAAATATGACCACTCCATCAAGTTGTCAGGAAAGAATGATTGCTGCAGGACTAAGTGCAGCCACACAGATAAATTTCACAAAGTAAGATATACTCAGAGAAAGAAGCCATACACAAAAGAAAACAGTCAGTTCTGCTTCAACATTTCTTGCTCCAGCTCTGACTTACCTCATGGCTTAAGGTAGCTGCTAGAGCTCCAGCTTTTTCATAAACATTCCAGATTACAGGTACAGAAATGAATGCAGGAAGCACAGAATGACGAACTTACCAGTTGAGTCAACTTTCTTAATCAGTGTTCCCAAGACAGCATACACATTTCCACTTAACTGTCAATGGTCAAAACTTAGTCATATTAACATAGTTAGCTGCAAGGGACATTCATAAACATCACTTTTTTGACTGGCACATTGTACTCACATAAAGTTGGGGTTCTATTTCTAAAGAAATAGAAGTGAAAAGATATTATAAAGGCAACTAGTCACATCTGCCTTAGTAATTAAGAGTAGTTTATGAATCCACTGATCATAAATATTCATTCTGCTTGCTATGCCTACCAGACAGAACGATAGCAGAAAACAAGGCAAATCTTTATTCTCATAAAGCTTAAGTTCCAGGAGAGAAGGGAGATATTAAAGACAATCACATGCAAAGAATTAGATGCTATTGGAGCATAAAACCTGAGTGTTCTAACCCAGAGGTTGAGGAACTGCCTTTTAAGGGCCAGATAGTAAATGTTTTCCGTTTTTCTGCCATAGTCTCAGTGTCAAGAACTCATCTTTGCCATCACAGCACAAAAGCAGCTATAGGGGTCATGCAAATGAAGGGGCCTGGCAGGGTTTCTCCAAACCCTGCTGACTGGAGGTTTTTATGGAGGTTCCCCACGATGGTTAAATCACTGACCAGAAGTGACTAGCTCAACCTCAACCCTCTCTCCCCTCTCCAGAAGCCAGGAGGGAGGTGAAGTCAAAAGTCGCAATTGTCTCGTCTCAGTCGGTCTTTCTGGTGACCGGCCCCCATTCTGAAGATACCTAGGCATCCCCAGCCATCAGCCATCTCATTGGCAAAACAGAAAGCAATCCTCACTCCTAAGATTGCACAGGTTGCAGGGCGTGTGTACCTAGAACAACTGGGACAAAGACCAAATATTTATTTTTCAGGCTATCGCAGTCGACTAACACACGGGCAAGCTCTGAGGACAGCCCAGGACACCCCGCAAACTTCTGGAGGGTGAACGGGTACACTGGCAGTGTCTACGAAAGCTGAACAGTCTCTGACCCTGCATGCCAACGCTCCCACTCCTCGGTAGAGGCCCACGAGAAATGCTGACACACGTGTATACGGACCTCCATCCTCATCTGATCTGAAACAGCCCCAAACTGGAAACAATCCAAATACCCACCATGGGAGGATGGATACAGAGTGTCATCCTCACATACTGTTGCCAGGCACGGCATTAATAATGATTGCGCAGAACTATCGCAGCCACAGAGATAAATGGCACAAAGTGAGATGCGCTGAGAGAAAGAAACCAGACACAAAAGAGAACGGTCAGTTCTGCTTCCACATGACATGCACGGACCTAAAAGTCACTGCTATGAGCAAAGGCACTCGATAAAAACCACAGGTGTACGCAGGACACGGGGCCAGGGGAAGAACGCGCAAAAAATATCGTTAGTGACACATTTACAAAAGCAGAAAACTAACAAAAATGGTGAAATCATTAAATGCACAAATACTGCAATGAATAAGCACTTTGGAAAAGTCCAGAAGTTGCGTTTCCTCCATTTATTTAGTGCTTCCTGCAACAAAATCAGCTCTAATCAAATGCAACGTTTGCCTCATGCTCCCAGTGTTCCCGCATAAGTCAATCAAACTGGAACAAATGTGCATTTTCAAAACAATTAAGAGAGCAGAACTGATTATCTGTACTGGATGATTCTATAAAAGCTTCAAAACCAGGTAAAGCCCTTTCTCTGTGGAAGAAGTCAGGAGAGGGGTTGCCCTTGGAGTAGTGAGGACACAGAGGGGGCTCCTCGGGTGCTGGGACATTGTGTTTCTGGGTTCTGGTTACTTTCTGGCTTTATTGTGTGAAAACATTAGCAAGCTGTGTCTTTTACTGAAATTTCACTTTGTTATGAGTATATCAAATCAGACATTTACAATAGATTAGTGGGTGGACGGATGTACATGTGGATGTATGGATGGATGGATGGATGGATCGATGGATGCCTGGATGGATGGATGATGAATGGATGGATGAATGGGTAGGTGGATGGATGGATGGATGGGTGGGTGGATGGG
Source organism: Solenodon paradoxus (assembly GCA_004363575.1). NCBI lineage: Eukaryota > Metazoa > Chordata > Mammalia > Eulipotyphla > Solenodontidae > Solenodon > Solenodon paradoxus. Next base: position 125,645 of record RJWH01002094.1, on the reverse strand, counting down.
TGGGCGGATAGATGAGTGGATGGATGGTTGGATGGGTGGGTGGGTGGATGGATGAGTGGATGTATGTATGGATGGATGGATGGATATCTGGATGGATGAATGGATGATGGATGAATGGATGGGTGGATGGATGGCTGGATGGATGGATGAGTGGATGGATGCATGATGGATGGATGGATGGATGGATGGATGAGTGGATGGATGCATGGATGGATGGATGAGTGGATGTACATATGGATGGATGGATGGATGGAAATATGGATGATAAATGGCTGGATGAATGGGTGGATGGATGGATGGATAGAGAATGAACATTGAATGGAAGAAAGAGAATTTTAACAGAAAACTATGGAGCAAGAAAAGAAGACTAGTCGGGAAGTTGTCCTTGTCTTCAAGATAAAAAGACCAGGGTATAGGCAGAGTGAATTGAAGGACTTAACTGACCAGGATAAAGAGCGCCATGATTTGACGGACATGAGGAAAACTGATTTTAAGGGTCCAGGTAACTCCCAACATTTTCTTTGGGGTGAGGGATCAGACACAAGACAGGATGCTCCCACATTAGATGACCCTCTTAGCGATTCTTCCCTGTCCCTTCTCCCTGCAACTTTAGACAGAATTGTCCAAACTAGGACCACTTGGTCACATGACTCATACAATCCGGATACTTCTTTCATGGGTCTGTGGGGTCTGTCACTTTTCTGGACAGTGCGGTGGGGAGGCAGCGTTCTCTAGGGACATGTCAGCCTGATTTCATTACATGGTGACATGGGTTAACGGCATCTTGCATGCTTTGCTAGAACAGAGAAGAGGCCGTTATCCTATGCGTGCCAAACTTCCAGGCAAAATGGCATTCACTCGTATTTCTTTCTCTGCCTTTAAAAAGGCATCATCCTCCTTCACCTGCTTCCATCTGGTAAATAATTGGGGCGGTAAAGTTTTAAAGCTGGAGGCTTATAAAGGAGAGGAGGAAATCAAAACCTTCCCAGGTTTGTGGTTTCTGATGACTTACTGCTCCACAGTTTCAAGTTTAGAAAGCATTCTTTGCAATTATTTTTAGTAGTATCTGCTGTTATTGTTTTTGCTATATCCAGGAAAACTCCGCAAGGATCCAAGCTCAGTCTCTCACTTAATCGTCTTCTTTATGGGAGGAATAAATGAGTTTAGGATCAACGTGCCGTGAGCATCCAAACCTTCTCAGCTGATGCACTTTAGGTCTGAGTGATTTAAATCACAAACCTCGGGGGCCCAGGACTTATCTTCTTTATCTCTTGTAAAGGGCTGAACAGACTGTGGGTATTCAACAAGTAATAAATAACGCTGTATTATATATCAATAGCATGTGCAGTATGCTTGGGAAAAGCCGATTCTGATAAAAATCAAGCCCAACGATCACCCAAGCCTTGGATTTCTTCCAAACATGACCTCGTGGGAATACTTTCTGAAAATCGAGAGGAGGGATGTACTATTGCCTTGCATTTCTTCTGTCCACATTGATGCCTCGAAGAACAGAAACATCTTTTTCTGTCTGCATAGAGCACACAATTCCCCAGGTTTGACACTTAATTGGCCTTCAGTTACTATCTTTTGAATAAATAATAATAACGGCTGATCCACAGGAAGCGCATACTCTGCGTCAAGCACTGTGATAATGCTTTATAAGGAGACTCTCATTCATTCACGATCAGAGCCACACTTGAGACAGGGTGTTTTCCTAGCCCCATTTTACAGACAGGAAAGTAGAGGTTTAAAGTTTCTGTCGCTTGGTCAAGGTCACCGAGCTAGGGAGTGGGAGCAGGATTTGAAGCTCATTCAGAACCATCCTATTGTAGTATCGCTGTAAGTAACATGCCTCCTCAATGGAATACACCCACCTGTGTGTCTGCCTTTAGATCAAAAGGCGGGAAATGTTGAGACACAAGAAGGAAAAACTATGCCAAGTAATTTGTGAGGGGTTAAGTCCCAGAGAAAGTGATGGAGGCTACACGTGTCTCAGTGGATTTGCCATGAACAAAAACATCTCCTTGATGTCACAGAAACTTGAAACTGGGCATTGAAAAAAAAAAAAAAATCAGAGGTCATGTAGCTCAGTCTCTCACCCTAAAGAAGACTCCCTCCCAAGAAATAATGTAGTCTCTGATTGCATGCCTCCAGGGACAGGAGACTCACTGTCTCACGTGTCTTGAGTAGTTTGAAGAGGAGGATTGTCTGTTCCTTGCCTTCAGACTTAAGCAAGAAACTGGTATCCAATTCCTAGTGATTCGCAAGAAATATAGATCCATTCACCAAAGTGAATATCCTGCTCGGTATGTTCCCTGGAGAGATGACATGCTCACAGAACTCACTGAGGCTCCCTGCAAGTCCAGGTCTCCAGATTTTACTCCCATCTCAGAATCCTCAAAGCTACAAATGCAAAATAAGATGACAGTGTGCATGGTGAATTCTGGGAGAGAAAAGGAAAATCTCCAGCATCCTAATGAAATACCCAGTAGCCTCTAGACCCCTTGCCTTCCTTTGGTTTTCTTTCAATGGAGCATGAATATCTTTATTTTTTTCCCCAACACAATCTTCCCCGAGGCCATAGTCCTAATTTTCAGCCAACCCTTCTTCCCTTCTACCCTCCACACCCCTTTGGTCTCCATATTCTTGCTTCCAAGAAATGGTAGTGGGAACCAGTATTGTCCTTGAAGTCAGAGATATTTATGACTAACTAGCTGTGAGACCTGGGACATCTCTGACATTCTGATCCTCAGTTTCCCCTTTCATAAAATGGACTCATCCCTCTCTGAGAGGAATACAGCACTTGCAGAGGAATGTGTGCCTAATTCCTAGTCTGCAAAAAAGACTCAGTAAGTATAGCTTGCTGTTGACACACACAATTGTGTTTCAGCCATGGCAGGGGGTTCCATGGGTGACCCAGCCCCAGGGAGTGAGAGCTGGGGTCATCATGACTCTACTAACGACAGTTGTTCCTTTCTTCCAGACAGCCCTGCTTCCCCCCGGAGATCCACATCCGCCTCAAGTCCAGTTCTTGGATCACTTCACCCCAGAGCACACATCCCATAGGTGACACACCCCGTAAGTGGCACATCCCCTGGGTGGCGGAGCCAATGTTCTAGTTCTCGTCTTTGTGGTGCCCAGACCGGTGCCTTCCCATGGCAGCTCCTGATTGAGTCCAGGACAGAAAACCCTGGGTCTGCCTTTCCAGTGTGCACAACCACTGTCCCTGCGGAGAGAGGCCGGAAGTGCGTCTCACCCGGCTTATTCTCCCCTGCCATTTGTTTGCAGGGGTTGATTTTTTTTTTTTTTTTTTACAGGACCCCACACTCTGAAAAGCCCCTCATTCGGACAAGCAAGTGACAAAGGTGAGTGTCAAACAGAGCATTCCACCCGGACTCTTCACCTGGCATGGAAGGGAGGGGAAGCAGAAGGTGAGGTGAGGCTAACCCTGGGAGCTGACCAGTCTCTGGAACTCCAGCTCAGAGCTCCAGCAGACAGCATTCAAGCGCCTCAAGTTCTGTGCACACTGCGGTCCCACCCTCCCTGCTCTGAAAAGAAGCGTGTGTCTACTTGTCTAGAACAGCCTCTCCCCATCTGACATGAACTCCCTGACACCAGAGGCCACCTCCCCATTGCCATCTCCTCATGCTTGAGACAGTGCCTGGCCCCTAGAAGATGCTGAATAGATATTTGAATAAATGGCTGAATGGGTCTGCACACCTAAGTGCAGTCATGGAAAGGTAAGCTCATCTCCTCTGCTACACCGTTACTGCAAAGATTAAATAGGCGCTCCCCGGTGGAGTAGTGGTTGGGTCAATGCACAGGCCACATACCCCTGGGTTCCAGTCCCAGGTCCGGGAGGAACACCCAGTGTGAACAACTGGACACAAATATAATAAAGCGCTTCCTCCTCTCTCTGCCTGCCTGCCTGCTTGCCTCCCTTCCCGCCTGCACCTTTCCTTTAAAAAGAAAGTCGATCCCTGCCCATGAAATTGACACGGCGCAGCTGGAAACATACAGGCAAACAGATACACAAAGACGTGGCTCACGCCCAGACAGATGCACAGTCATTGAAGGCAGGGACCCACACACGCTCAGGAAGCAGCAGGAATCCGACAACTACGGCGGGTTCCCTTCCACCCAGCCAGCCTCCGCCCTCCGCACCCTGCGTCCCCGTCCGGGCGCCAATCCTCCCCCGAAGCCCAGGTCTGGAAAGTTGGAGGGGTGAGGCGCTTTGATTGGCTGCCTCTCCTTAGTGGTTTTGCTTTTCAGAGTGCGGTTTTGAAGCGACATGGGGACTAATAAGAGGAAATAATTCCGCTCATTGTTGAACAACCAGAGTACACCGTGGCAATGTGAATACCAGATGTGTGTGCGGGGAGAGCTTTCTCGACATGCGTGTGTGCTCCGGTCTGTCTCGAAGATGGGGAATTCAAATCAGCATTTGTTTTCTTAATTTTTTTTTTTTTTTTAGGAAAGGCAGCAGGAGAGCTTGAACCCACTCCAGGGGAGTATTAAGTTGGACAGACCGAAGCACGTGGTAGCATTGACTGCAGGCTGAGTCTCTGGAGAAGTGCAGCAAGCATGCTGATGCTAATTCCGCCAGTGTATCTATCATGAGTTGGGTTTTCTCTCTCCTTTCCCCCAAAAGGACATGTCGAAACTTCAAAGCAAAAAACACTTCAGAGTCATCGGGACAATAGCGGGACTCTGGCTACCTTTGGATCCTGATGTGTTCTGGCCAGTCCTCACTGCCAGGAGCATCCAGCCCATGGGCCCCTTTGATGAGAACCCCACCCTGGCTCACCCCTGCCCTAACTTCTCACTTCCATCATTGCCTTCCTGTGCATTCTTCCTGCTCTTCCGTTCCAGTCAAGGATGCTTTATCTTATCTCTGGTTCTTTAGCTCAGCTCTCACTAAATAGCCCTCTACCAGGGCCAAGGTCATGCTCTTTCTCTCTTGAGAAACCAACAGCTTCCTCTGGTCCAAAGGATAAGCTTAACCAAAGATCACAACTGCCTTCCTGTGATCTGAATGAAGCCCCCAGACCTGCTTTGTTTGGCTCACAAGGTTGGCTCAGATGCTTTTTTTTTTTTTTTTTTTTTTTTACTTGAATCATTTGCCAACATTTAAAAATCAGAAGCTTTCACATAAAAATGCCAGCATTTTTTAAAAGCTTGGCAACTCTCAACCTACATTCCTACAAGGTCAGAATCAGTTGCAACTGAGGAGTGGGTGGTCTTTTGAGACAGGACTCTGCCTTTTGTCACAGTCCCCACCATTCCCTTTTGTCTCCTTTTACTCTGTGTTGATTCCTTTTTGTCATGGTGTCACACTGCTATTTCACTTACTGAAGAATTAAAGGGACAATAATTTAGGACTTATATGAGTATCTCTTTCAGAAGTAGAGAAACAAAGGATTATAATGGTGTGATCACAAAACATAAACGCTTGGAATAATCTAAGTTCATTGCGTGAATTAATGTATTTCATCATCATAACAACTCTCTCTGGGTTGTTGGTAAGTTGCTAATGTATTATCGTTGCTGTTACTCCCATTTTTGAGAGTGAGAAACTAAGGCACAGAGAAATTGCGGTAGACAAAGTCATGATTTTCAAAGATCAGGGGATATATTTCTTTGTGAAAAGAAAACCTGCCTCATCTGACATGTTAAATGTGTCCTATGTATTCCTGCAGACCCCCATCTCCATCCTTCCCCACCCTATTCTCTGTCCTGGCGACTGATGATGGACAAAGGACTGGTAGGGTCCCTTCTTTGGCTTCAAGTTGGACTTGGTCAGCAGGAGAGCTGGGGATGGAAGGTGGGCGGGAGGGAACTGAGTAGACATCACCGGCCCCCATCCACCCTGTGGGGTTGCAGCGTCTCTGCAGGTTGACTGGGCCCCTCCAACCAAGATCAGAGCTCCCGTCCAGGGCCTGGCCCTAGAATTACCCTCTTTCAGCTTTCTCAGCTTAAGGGAGGCGAGTCCTCTGTCTGTTACTAGCCTTGAGGTACTGCATTATTCCTCTTGGTTTTCCTCTCCCTTGTTAGCAACCTACATCCTTCTCAGACATTTGCAAACAGCCACTGAGTGGCCTTTCACCAAAAGGCCCCATTGGGGGGTGCCATCTGCTTCCTGCTGGATCCAGCTAACACCTTTGCTCAGCCTCATTCATTAATGTTACTTGTCTAGTCCTAGAAGATATTTGTTTGCTAACTTATGCTAAACTTGGATTTACTGACATCACAAGAGGCATCCAACAGGCTTCTCCGTGATGCCCAGAAAACTTTTCTGCTCGTAGGGATGGTAAGTCCATCGTGGACTCCGAAGAGCCAGGATGACACCCTTGGGTGGAGAAGCTGTCTGAGATACAAGAACTCAGGAACCAGGCATCCTGGATTCTGGGCAGGGTGTCCCTTTCCAGAAACATAGTCACTCTGCAGAGACAGCAGTGAAACCGAGCAGTGGGTGGGGCCTCCATCAAATGCCATCTCACAGGATGGTGGGTCCACAGACAGGTCCTCCAAAGGCCTCCTGCTTTTTCCCGTTCTTCTCTGTCTCCCTGTTCTACCCCCATTCCCGCCTCCCTTAAGTCTTGGGTAAGTCTCCCTTCCCTCCCCAAACCTGCAGTTGTTCCTTTATGACATAAATGTGTGCTTCTCCATACAGCTTAAACACTCTCTGTGGGAAAGGAATGCCTCTTTTAACAGAGGAACCATCCATGTTGTTAAGAAAGAATGTAAATGTAATTTAGCATCACTGGCCTCTGCAAGTCCCACCAGGTCCCTTGGTACTTGTATAGAAGCACATTTCTGGGTAACCCCAGCCCCCCGCTCACCACTTGAGTGGCTTGATTACATCACCAAGGAGTCGATGAGATCAGAATTGTGCAAACGACCCTTGGGAACGAAACTCTGTCGGCCAGAAGCAGGAAAGCAAGAACATGATTTTGCTCCTCCGTAGCAAAGTGTTCGCTGGGACATCTCCGTGACAGCGCTGACTTGGGTCCTGCAGCTCCAGAGGGGCGAGGGGACAGTCTCCTCGCTCTCTGGGGGTCTGTGTTCTAGTTGGCGCCAACTCAATACTCTATTTGGGTATTTGGGTAGGATTTTCAAAGCACAAGGGAATCACAGAGACGATGACTTATTCCCCCAGCACTGGTGCAGGGTAAGTGGACCCTGGAGAAAGGGTGCAGCCAGCAATGGGCACTGAGCATGAGCCTGCAGAGATGGGCAGGCTGAGTGTGCCTGGACAGTGACAAAGAAGCCCCATGGAGTGATGATCAGGCATTCAGAGTCCAATGTCTTCCATTCATCCACATCACAACACTATGCCCCGTGGGTAAGGGTTCTCCGTGCTTTGCTCATGATTGTAGAGCCTGGCATACAACTGCTTAATAAATATTCATTAAGTGAATGCATCCAAATATCTGCTGTGAGCTTTCTAGGTAAAAATGCTCTGCTAGGGAATTAAACACCAGATAGAACTCAAGTCAAGCTCTCCAGGTGCTCACACACTGAGAGAGGGGATTTCAGGGAAGGAAATGGACAATTGCAATGTGATGTGATAAACACTAAGAGAGGGCAGAAGAGGTCTTAGTGAATGAAGTAAGAACCCTGGAGAAAGAGACATCTCAGCTAGGACCTGAGGGGCAAACCAGAGCCATTCGGCTGTGAGGGGACAGGGATGGACACCCAAAGTGGTGGGGACAGCATATTAAAGGCTTAGAGGTGAGAAAAGATGGTAAGATGGAACCAATGGAAATCGACAGTCAGTGGAACCATATGTCACAAAGAAAGTGTGTCCAGTAAGCCAGAACGCAGAGGACAGACAGACAGACAGATAGATGATAAACAGATACTGATAGATGACAGATAGATAGATAGATAGATAGATAGATAGATAGATAGATAGATAGATGTAAGACAGATACATGATAGACAGGGATATAAGATAGACAGATGGAAGAAAGAAAGAAAAAGAGAGAGAGAGAGAGAGAAAGACCAAGATTGACAATAAAAGTTTAATCACTATTGAGAAGTCAACCTGAATAACCGAATCTAAGAATTTATCCAGACCTCCAGGTACTCTCCCTTAATAAGGACCCTTATGAATCACTAGCTGTGTGCCCACGTGCTTTAAAGGCCTTTTATTTTCAGCTTTAAGAAGTGGGTACCACTTTTATCACCATTGTACAGATGAGCAAACTGAGACTCAAAGATACAAAATGATTCCTGGTACAGGGTTCATCAGACTCAGCAAATCCCAGAGATTTGAATCCAGTCCTTGAGAGCAAGGGAAACATCGTGGAGCCAGAGAGGGCAGGTAAAGAATAGAGACACATGGATGGACGGAGGAGGATGAGAAGGGAAAGGAGTCCCTTTGCCCACGTGCATGTGGTCCTGGCTCACTGAAGCAAACAGAAGCTTGGGATGGAAACCAACCTGAACTGATGCAGGTAATTAAGGTGGAATGAGGTGGGGAGGATGGAACAATGGGGTGTATTCTCCCCGGTATGGGGCATGGAGGTTGCCATGGAGAACAGTCAAGGTGATAGGACCTAACAGAGATCAAAGGGCTCCCAACAATTTTCTCCTTGTTGGAGTTGAAGAATCAGCTGTTGTAGATACTCACCAACCAGAGGACGCAGCCCCAGGCAGAAGAGAGACAGATTCCTCCTGTCTGCTTCTGAGCTGGGGCACAGATATGGTCTAGGAAGGGTACTTGTCATCTTTATTATTATTTTTGCTACTTTAATTAATTTCTTCATAACATGCTTGTCAAAAACCCCAAGAACAGAATTCAAATCAGCCACATTAAAAAGGAGCTTCCTTTTCTCTTAATCAAACTCTCATCATTGACTGTTCCTCAGAAGACATACAAGAAATTGAAAGTCTGGTTACTCCTTGGGGAGAAGAACTGAGTAGTTGTGGGCGAGGGAAAGAGGGAGTCTTCACTTTATAGCATTTTATACTTGCTGGTTCATTTCTTAATTTAAAAAGTTAACTGTAAATAAAAACAATATAAACACAAATCTAAAATACACAGAAAACATCTAAGCAGCTCTTACAATGTGTCTCTTAGAGATTTTATCTTTGTCTATAGAAGCATAGATACATAACACAGGATCAGTCTATAATGATGAAACTAATGGAGGAAACTGCAAAGGTCTGCTGCATCCTTCTAAGGGCTTGTGGAACTCCTGAAGATCATAGTCTGTTTGACTACTGGCGGGGCGGACAAGATGTATTTAATCTACTAACTTTCTTTGAAAGAGGGGACTGCAACGTCGCTACTCCCATGCACGTTTCTAGCACGTCCACTTAGACCGAAGGGAGCAGGAGCCCCCCGGGTCCCTCAGCTCGCAGCTGGGCTGCTTGGACGCCTGAGTCAGGCAAGTTTACGACCTGATGGGCCAGCGTAGGAGCTCTTAACTCACATGTCCCTGGATCCAAATCCAGGTTCTTCCCTTTACCATCACAGGACCTTGGGCACAATCTCAGACTCAATCCCAAAAGGGTATCAGAGTATCTACTAGAGGCCATTCCTTGAGGAGGAACTGAAATATATGTCAACACCTAGCTTGCTGCTTGGTGTAGAGAACCCAGAAAATACCAATATTATGTCATTGTCATTATCATGAATACTTCCTTCAGGGCCCTCTCCTCCAGCTGCTCACTCTGCACGCGATAACTGAATGTCTACTGGGGACGCCGTCAGGGTCCACCATGGTCCAAGAACGGGCTCACATCAAAGGGAAAACTTTGGCGAGCTTTGGCTCTGGAACCCGAGATCTCACTCTCTGGCTCTGATCTGGGACTGGATATATCAGCAGTGGCCTTTCCAAAAAGAAAGGGAGGAAAACACTTAGCTAGAGTTCAAAGTCACTGATGTGCTCCAGATTATTAGGACATCATGTTTGCTTCCAGGGCTTGGAGGAGGGGCCCAGATGGGGACATTTCAAGAGAAACATCAAGGTAGGGCCAGCGAAGACCTCCACACCCACTTCTAAACCAATGGACCACCATGGGAAAATCGATGTGGGTCCAGGCTTAAATTGCATTATAATAATAACAGTAGTTGGCAAGCCCTGGTGGTGTAGTGGTTTGGTCAACTGCCTCTGGCTAAAGCATAGTCCACATACATTCGAAGGACTGGGGTACAGATCCTGAACCAGGGAGAGAAACCATGATGGACAATTAAAGTGCTGCTTCTTCTTTCCTCTTCCTGCCTGCCTGCCTACTCGCCTTCATTCCTACTTTCACCTTTCCTTTAAAAAAAAAAGTAATAGTAGTCATCATGATGATATTCCAGATGATTTAAGGTTTGCTATTTGCCAGACTCTATGCTAAGAGCTTTCCATGTATCAAGTCGTGCTGTCTTCACAGTAACCCAAGAAATCAGAAGTGTTAAGATCTACAGAATACAGGCGAGCCCTCTGAGGCTCAGAGAGGTCAAGTGCTTTGCCCATCGTCACACAGCCAAGAGCCAAATCAGGATTCTGACGGTAAAACTCATGTTCCGGAGCTCTCTGCCATCCACATATCAAAGAGCAAAGATTTTTCAAACTGGGGAGGAATTTGGACTTCCCTAAGAGAGACCTGGCTGCTCACTCCACAGCCCTACAAAGGTCACCACCAAGAGCACTTGCAGAGACCTCAGAAGACCAAAGAACCAACAGAGGGAGCTTAGCGCTCGGCTCCGCTCGGGCCAGCTCTGGGAGTGTGCACAGAGGCTAGGGAAGAGGGGCTGCAGAAACCTGAATCACTTACACACGGCCCCGGAAGACAATGATGACATTGTAGGCCAGGGCAGCTGAATCTGAGAACCCTGGGGAGCTGGCCATGTCTCTCTAATCGGATCTGAAAGCTGCATTCCTTCGGTTCCCCCAGGTTGCTGTGAATTCCTCTGACTTAACAAGCAGGTACGACCTGACCGTCTTTTTGATATAAAAACAATAGGCTGAGTGCTGAGCTGGACTGAGACCTTACAGAAAATAAAAAATCAGCAGCACAAAGTCTATCACCTCACACTCACATCTGGAAAGCATTTTCTATTGATATAAAGATGGATGTGTGGATAATGCATATGTGTATTTATATATCTGGTGGATTAATCACAAAGGCCAGAGTGAGAAAGGGTCATTCTTATCCCAAAGCCAGTCCCCATGATGAGCTTTTGGATGACTTCGGGGTTGACTTATCCCAAGCTAAGCTACATACTGAATGAGAAAATGCTCACACACACCCTCTTCTCCCATGGTGTCTCCAAAACCCAACTAGGCCAAAAACTGACCTGTTTCTTTTCATATCATGGAGCTGACACATCTGCAAAGAGAATATGTTGGTGAAGACTGCTGATTCCAGCCCCTTCTAAGGAAAGCTTTTACTTGACCGACAGCCAGGTTCCTTGGAAAACTACATTTTGTAAGAGAGCCAATCAGTTTGCATAGTTTAAGATAGGACTTACTTAGCACAGGAGAGTGGTAGGAGGAGAAAGGGGTTGGGCCGTGAGGTTGCAAGTAAAATAAAACCACTGCTGTGCATCTTCTCCTACAGATAAGGGGCCATGAGAGTCCACCAGGATTTCCAGGATCTAGTCTCCTGGCCCGTCAGTCTATTCCATTTGTTGGAACATAGAAACTTCATCTGGAAAATATGGTGTCTGGCATGGTCTTCAAAAACAGGGTAATGTCTGAGACATTCAGTAAAGTGACTGCAGGGTGTCCCTGAAACTGCTTCAAGCAATAAGATTCAGTGGCACTGCCAGGCATATGCAACTCTCCAGCAGCAAGCACTAGGGTTGACAGAAAGGAGGCGAACACGATCTTTGTGAGGAGGCCTGAAATTTACATTGGAAGGGCACGGGAAAAGGGGCACGGACCTTGCAGAGAAAGGAGGTCACTCCGCAAGCGTCTGATAAAACAACGTCCATTGAGAGGCTATGTAACCTCACACACAGGCTAAGATTCCATGAACAACACAGACTTGGTCACGAAGACAGACGTGGGTGTTTTAACCAAGTTGTCACTCCCATAAGCAAATTTATTTGGTGAGTTGTAGAATGAAGAGCACCAAGGAGCGTTTCTCTAAGGTTAGTCATTGTATCTGTCAGGATGGGTCAGATTAGGCTGCAGTAACAAACAGTATGAAAGCATCTGAGAATTAAATTAACTAAGGTTTGTTTCTCAAGTTACCTATGCTTTCTTTGAGAATCAGCTGGTAATTCTTCTTGGAATCATCCACATTTAGGGACCCAGGCTGAGATGGGAAAAAAAGAAATAAGAAGTCAGTGTCAGAAATACTAAAACAAAGGGGAAGGTAGAAGGGACACACGTCACGTCACACCCATTTGCCTTTCAGTGGTCAAGGCAATTCCCACAGCAATTTAAGGCACTGGAATGCATCCCACCAAGTGCCCAAGAGGAGGGAGAATGAGGAGCAGTTGGTGGGCAAAACTAATTAAAGAATAAATGATTCTCCAGGAAGATGAGCTGGTTAGTCCACAAGAAGATTACTGTCTGGTATTTACAGAATGTGTTACGTTTACAAAGTACTTTCATTGATAGCCTCGAGACAATATTTCAACATGGTACTTTTCTGGTTTGTTTAAAGGAACAAAAATTCACTTAAGCTAACTCAACTAAAATCAGTTTAATTCATTCATTTAAGAAATATAATTGTGCACTTGCCACATGCCAGTCATTGTGCCAAGTGCTAGGGAAATGGTCACAGACACAGCAGACCAGGTCCTACATTCTTAGAGGTAACGATCTAGTGAGGGAGGTAGATAAAAATCAATAAATGAATAAATACAATTGTGATAGATCTAATTTCCTCTTTCTATGACTCCTGCCTCCTGGTGCTCACAGTTTTGTGTGATTTCCTCCCTCTTAGAGTCAGTGAGACCTATGTTTTTCTTCTAACCAATAAAACATGGCGCTACGTAGGACTGCCATCCCTGTGACCTTATTTAAGACGCTGTCTTGCTCACGAGCTCACTCTAAAGACCCTCTCATTGGCTTGAAGTAAGCTGTTGCGTTGGGCAATAGCTGCCAGTACACAGGAGTTAAACAAAGCCAGAAGCTGGGGCCCTTGGTCCTATGACTATAAAGAAATGAATTATTTCCCAGTAACTTTAGTGAGTTTGGAAGTGGGCCCTTACCCACTCAAGCTGCCAGATGAGAACACAGCCTGACCACTACTTTAATTGCAGTTCTTTGAGGCCCAAATCAGAAAACTCAGCTGCATGGTACCCAAACCCCTGACTCCTAGAAACCACAAGATAATACATGTGTGTTGCTTTAGGTCACTAAATTAGCGATGATATTTTACACAGCAACAGACAATAATTCGAATAATAATGGCTAATAAGTTTTATGAAGGAAAATGAAGGCAAAGGACTAGAGTGAGGGTAGAGTTATTTTATAGAGGTGTCCAGAGATGACCTCTCCGATTAGGTGACATCTGAGCAGAGACCATCAGGAAACTCTGTGGGAACCCTGAGAGAACAGCGTCAGGGGAAAGAGAATGGCATGCGTGTGGTTTCGTTAAGGAAGGGAGTCTGGCATGTTTCAGAAACAGCAAGGAGGCAGGGCAGCTATAGACGCGGTCAAGGAAAGAGTGACAGGAGCCAGGGTCAGTGGTCAGTCTTCCCTGCGCCTGTGATTCACAGGAAGGATGCTGAACTGTATGCTAAGTACTTTGGGAAGCAATTGGAAAGATCGGATCAAAGCTGTTTTTAAAGAGACTTCTCTGACCACTGTCTTGAGAAAGTACTGAAAAGGAGGAAAGCTGAAAGGCTTAGACCACACAGGAGGCTGCATTCATTCTCTTAAAACACTCATGGACAACAGTAACTGTGAAGATGGAGAGAAGCGTTCAGATTCAAGGCTTTCTACAGGATTCGATAGAGACTGAGGTCTAAAGAGGAGAGTTTTCTAGGGCATCTTATGGAAACTATCGGCAGAACAGTTAGTGGGGTGTTTGGGATTCAGTGCTCAGTTCTTTTGGTTAAATCCCAGCAGCTATGTACATGTGTGTGCAAATCTTTGTTCAAAATAAGCTTTCATCTCTCAGGTAAATCCGTAGGAGCAGAATGACAGGATCATAAAGCAGGTGGATGTTTAGCTCTTAAAAAAAAAAAATCAACCGTCGACCTGTTTTTCGGAGTGGTTAAAACGTTTCACAGCCCCCCACCCGCTAGCAATGTATGTTAGTTCCAGTTCCTCCACATGCTCATCAACACTTGGAAGGGGCAGTGTTTTTAACTCATTCAAATTTAAAGCATCAAGATACAGATGATGGAGTGAGATGGTAGGAGGAGGCCAGGAAAGTACAAGAAACTCCATCCCAGAGGCCCAGCATGATAGCGAACAAGAGGACAGGACTAACGCTCTGCTGAACTCAGGGGTACCTAACTTTGTGTATTAGGGCAACATTAGCTGCTGAAACAAATAAACAGAGAAATGTGAGTGGCTTTGCACAACAGAAGTTTATTTACTAGGCTCACATGAAGGTCTAGTGTGGGTGTTCTGACACACGATGATGCAGAGAACCAGATGTTACACGCCGTGGACCCACCTCCCCTCAGGATCCTGGAGTCCTCTTCGGCCCATCGTTAGGCAGGATCAGAGGGACTGAAGCTCACTGCCTTTTAAAGTCTCCGGCCAAGGAAGGACACACATCTGCTCACACTGCATGAGTAAGAGTCACATGTGGGGCCTTCCCTTTGGCAGGTGGGCCTGGAACCACCCTCCTCCCTGCGCAATCACCTTCAGATGCACTCGCTCTCGCAGGAAATGGTGCGAGGTCACACCTTTTCGCTGGACACCGACCATCCCTGCCACAGCCAGTCTTATCTCGCGGGTGCAAGCACCCAGCCTGACCCAAGCCTCAGAGGGACTGAGGACAGTCACTCTGGCTGACCTCCTGATCCCCCAGAATTTGCGCTCACCCAGATTCTGCCGAATGCCACAAATCGCTGGCATAGCTTTCTCATTACTGCACCCTCAGGTCTTCCAGCCACTTCCTGTTGGCTTCCCCAAGACCTCTCAGTTCTCCCAAACAAGTCGAGGGGCTTAACCACACCAATGTTACTGCCCTTGACAGAACCAGCTCTCAGGGCCAAACCACCGTGTTAGCATTTTCTGTTCACAGGAAAGTGGGTGTGTTTACATCAAGTCCGTACAAGACTGGGAATGAACTCATGTTTGGTAAGAGTACTTGGGGGGAAATCCTTCCCAAGGCAGGGATTTCCAGATCCCCTAAACACTCAAAGCTGACTAATAACGAAAACATTATCCTGCACCATGCCGAGCACTCAACATGCATCTGCATTTTTCTCACAATACGCAACATCGTTAAACCAATTTCACAGACAGAGAAGACTGACAAAGCCCAGTAAATTGACTGTTCCAAATGTCACTTGGCCATTAGCAGAGCCAGGATTTGACTCCACACCACCCTTGCTCCTTGGTACAACGAGTCCTTCTCTAAGTGACCTGGCATCATCGGCGTCTTCTCAGTCTCTCCCCAAGGACATCACCAGTCTTTGTCAAGGACTCTGGGGAGCTGTGATGTCCTGTTTCTTCAACCTCTTCGGTCACCTGGCAGGTGGAGGATGCAACGGAGAGTGACCACAGTGCAGGCAGTGGATGAGGGTGTGGGTTGGATGGAGATTAAGGATAAACTGAAACTGACTTGGGTCATAACTCAAGAGTTTCAGGGCTTGAAGTATCCTCTTCTGGATCCGGAAAGAGCCATTAGTGTCTTCTATGTGGAAGAAGTTTGGGACACGTGTCTACTACTGGCATTGCCCAACAGGTGCTCAGAGGAGGACTTTCTGAGGATAAGCCACCTGAAAGTCACTGAAGGATGTCATCTCTGTAAATGTCTCTCTCTGAGGATGTGCCACAAACACTTCAGAAACTCTAGGAGGACTCAGGTGAAAATATTCACTCGGATGCCTTAATTTAATACAAGCTACACCGGAACTGACTCTGGTGGTAAGGGCTATTCCTGTCCTGGTCCACACCAGTCCCTACACAGGTCTTATTCTAAGCCCAGACTCTGGAGCCATGTTGCTTAGATTGAGATTCCCACCTCCCAACACCTTCTAGCTCTAGGTCTAAAATTAGTCACTTAACCTCTCCATACCTCAGTTTTCCCCTCTGTAAAATTAGAAGAAAAATGCTTCCTCTCTCATAGACTTGAAAGAATTCCATTGGGCAATAAAATTTAAGCACATTTAAGAATATTGTCTATTACATGGTAATTATTTAAATAAGCATTATATTATTGTTATTATTATTATTTATTATTCATCCCATAGATAGAAAAACCATGACTCAACTTGATACATGCCAAGCTGGCGACAAAGCCTCAAACTCAAGTCTCCCAGCTTTCTGAACAAAGCATATAGAAAAGTGTTAGCATGGAAGTAATAGCTTCAGGAATGCTGATTCCCTGGAGGACCCCTCAGTGTTATTACTATAGAACAGTTAAGCTCTTTGATGACCTTTCTCCAAAAGAGTAGAATGTTAACTGTATGAGAAATCAGGTAGATAAGTTTTGCTGGATAAGAGAAAAAGAAAAATGTCTAGAGCATAGGAGTTGGGACCACTGAGTAACTCTGGTTCAGCCAGCTATAGCAAAAGCCAATTGTTCACCGATCTCCAATTTTGCCATAGGCTGCAGGTGGGGAAAGTTCATTTCCTCTGACTTCAGAAAGTTTACACGCAAGCCTCATTAGACCCGAAGGAACACTGTCCTGCTGGTTCTGCCTTTCTTTGCCACTTCCCAAAGCCCTCTGAAAACAGGAGCGGGCCATCCTCCAAGACCATGCTGCTTCCCATCTTATTCCTGGACTCCGCCCTCCACCAGGGACATGAGAGGCATGCTGGTCAGAAGCTCAGTCAAGGCCAGTGCAGCTCTGACAGCGTGCACAGCTCAGTGCGTGGTCCTGGGAAAATGACGAACCTCCTCAGCACACTCATTTCCCTGTTGCCAGAACAGAGACAATAAAACCCACTTCCCAGAGAGCCGGGGGAATTAATTGCTTGAGCGTTTATTAAGTGCTTTGAAGATGAAATGTGTGAAGTGTTCACTTTTTCCCGTATTTGCCCTCAGGTTTTCCTAAGCAGGGTAAGAAGTCACTAAAAGCCAAGTTCACAGCTTGCTTGGAAAGCACAGGACATTTCCTCAGGGCACAAGTTGCATATTAACTCTTACTTGAGTTTCAGCCTGGGCAACACGGGGGAGAAATGCACTTGCAAAAACTCTCACAAAAAGTCGGAGGTGAGTTCCTCTCCAGTGGCAGGTGGGAAATGCTCATTGAGCAGCTTCCACATCTTCATCTACCCCTTCAACAAATATTTCTCAAACACCTTCTCTGTGCCAGAGGGTCTTTGGAGGCACTCTCAATAAACAAAAAAGCAAAAGTCCCCGTCATTCTAGAATTTCCATTTCACCAGGAGCTCAGGAATCGAGGGAATGCAGGTGGGGAGAGACACACAATCAGCAAGAAAGACAAGTAATGTGTGTAGTTTGTGAGATGTGAAAGTGCTACGGAGGACAGTCAGTCAGCCAAGGGAGGTAAAAATGTGAGAGCGCTGGCAAGTTACATGTGATGAAAGGTGGACAGAGAAATGAGTTTGAGTAAAAGCCTGAAGAGAAAGAGGAGGATGGGAGGGAGGGAGTTGGTGGAGTGTTCCAGACAGAGGAAGCTTCATGCATAAAGATGTTGAGTCAGGAGCTCATCTAAAGAGTGGAGCATGGAGGCCAATGTGTCCAGAGCAGAAGAAACTAGAAGAGCAGGGGGAGATGAAGAAGATAGTTGGATAATGGGGAAGAATGTGCAAGTCATGAAAGTCCTAGTAGATTATTTAATACTTGGACTTTTTGCTGAGTATAGTATAAACCCATTAAGGGTGGATGGATGGATGGATGGATGGAGATGGAGATGGATGGATGGAGTTGGAGATGGATGGATGGATGGATGGATGGATGGATGGAGATGGAGACGGATGGATGGAGTTGGAGATGATGGATGGATGGATGGATGGATGGATGGATGGAATGGATGGACGGAGATGAATGGATGGATGGATGGATGGATAGAAGGAATAGATGGATGGATGGACGGGTGGATGGATGGAATAGATGGGTGGATGGAGATGGATGGATGGATGGATGGATAGAGATGGATGGATGGATGGATGGATGGAAGGAATAAATGGATGGATGGATGGATAGGTCGATGCATGGATGGAATGGATGGAATGGAGGAATGGATGGAGATGGAGATGGATGGATGGAGTTGGAGATGATGGATGGATGGATGATGGATGGAATGGATGGAACGGATGGACGGAGATGAATGGATGGATGGAAGGAATAGATGGATGGATGGACGGGTGGATGGATGGAATAGATGGGTGGATGGAGATGGATGGATGAATGGATGGATGTATGGAAGGAATAAATAGATGGATGGATGGACAGATGGATGGATGGGCTAATGTATAGGTGAATTTATCTGCCATAACAGTCAAGACTCTTGGTTGCAAACAACTGGGCCTAACTGAGGCAGAAAATAAATGTACGGGATGCTGGAAAACTCACAGAATCTACAGGAAGGATTTGAGTAGAGAAATGGCATGATCCCCTTACGTTGTTGTGCTGAGTGTCTTCTGTCTGGCCCTACCCGTCCACTTTCCACCTGCTGCATCCTGCTCTGTGCCCAGGAGGCTGACCCGTATGGGTAACACAGTGTTCTCTCGTGCTCTGGCAGAAGATCACAGGGAGGGAGGAGTATGTTGACAAGGTATTTATCCGCCAGTGCTCTCCTTGCTAGGTCACCACAGGTTACCTGCGTCCCTCTACCCAAGGTCACACCTGATATCATGAGACCTCACCTCACACTCTCTCTGGATTCTGGAAGCCGTTCCCTTTCTTCATTGCTTCAGGCCCAGGGTAATGTCTATTCTCAGGGTACTGTGTTATTCCTTTTCCTCAAACTCCCACATTTGAACCTGCCACCTGTTCCTTACTGCTTCCTATTCCTGTTGATTTATTTAACTCTGTATGTGCCTAGTGCCTATTTCAGTGTCTGTGATGCTAGAGAAATAGGTGATAATGGATGGATGGGTGGACGGACAGACGTGTAAGTTAATGCATGGTGTATGGGTTTGCCAGTGCAGTCAGGACTCCTGGCTCCAAATAACTACTCCAACTGAGGCACAAAACAGATGTTCAGAGAACTGAATCACTCCAAGAATGATAGTGGGCAAGAAACAAGGGACACTAGGAAGCTGAACCCAAAAATGCTTCAGTCCAGCAATAACCAAGTTAGGATGCCCAGCCCTCAGCATCACTACCACGCCCCACTGGCCCTGGGATAAATAGCTTCAATGTTACTCCCAGATTTCTCTCCTGGGCAGGACTATCTGATGGCCACGGTAACCACTTGACACATCCTAGCATCCATGGAAAGGGGAGAAGAAATTTTCTTGGCTCATGCAGAGGGGGCTGGGGACTGCCTCCCTGCTATTTCAGAATTTCTCCTAAATTAGAAAGCTACTTCCATACTGAGTAGCAAAAAACAACAAATAAGCAATATAATAAATACAGATACACTTAAGTACTTTGTGTAGAAATGCATTTCAAAGAGGCTGCAAGAGGGTTCCAAGGCTGGTCTCTGCCCTCAGCAAGTTTTCTTACTGGTGGATGAGAACGAGCGAAGATGCAGGAAGTAGATATTCGAGATTTCAGTAAATCAGGGCCAGCAAAGTTTCCAGAAATGGATGTCCATTCCATGAAATAAGGACCCTGCGACTCTCAGTGAAAATGCTCACACCCAAGAACGCAAGCAAAAGACTCGGTCAACGAGAGTTCAGTCCAGCTGCCCACAGGAGCTCAGTGTGTCCAACAGAGAGAACATTCTAAACAAATCCCAAGTCCCGTAAGACTTCAGAGTCACAGACTCACTGAGGTCTCGCTGTCCCACTGCTGGAGAAACGGTGACTTCAACCAAATTAAGCAGTGCCTTGACTAGAAGTTTTCCCAGAGTCTTTAATACACAAATGAACTTTATCAGCCTTCAGAGACAACCGAGAGGACTGGCCGCTTGCTCAGTGCAGAAGACCAACAGCATCCTCTCTCTTTTAATGGAGGAGCTATCAAAACAGGCATTCCACAGAATGCACTGGAGAAAACTAGCAATGACTCAGTCCCCTCCTTTTACAAATGCAGAAGCCTAGGCCCAGGGCGGAGCAAGCCTAAGGTCGCCCAGCAAGCAGGAATTCCTTTTCTGTCTGCCATGCTGCACAGTAAGAAAGCCATTGCTAAATGACCTTGGAGATGAGCTCCACGAAGTGACGGTGAAGATGTCTGTTATTATCAATTAAGTCCATAGAGATTAAGTGTCTGGTAAGTGCACAAACTATCCAGTTTTGAAAGACAATGGACTTTGGAAGAAGTTGCCAACCCATGTTTAAAATCCAGTACAGGCACACCCCTGGTGGCCTAGCAGAGAGGTCCGCGGCAGAGTCCACGCACAGCCCGAGGACCTGTGTTCTAGACCTGGGGCAGCAGTAGCGGGGCCAGGGGACAACCAAGATGAGCAGTAAATAAAATGAACAAAATACGTCTCCCTCCTCTCTCTTCCTGCCTGCCTGCCTACTCACCTTCATTTCTGTCTGTGCCTTTTCCCATAAAAACACGAAACAAAGGAAAATAGAATATAAAATTCAGTACAGAAGAGAGAGAGATTTTTTTGCAGGGCTTTTGAGATCAGTTTCAACAGTGGGGACTTGGATGGGATGCTGAAGTCTTAGGAAGGTTGGTTAATTTTTTTACAGCTCCACTTCTATCCCCTGTCCCATTCCCAAGGCCACTGCCTTCAGTTCAGAGCTTCAGCCTCCCTCCCTTGGGCCCCTACCCCTGACCCCAAGTCATCAACATCATCTCTACCCCAAGGGGTCTTGCCCAAAGTTCACATCTGGCAAAGTCATTTCACATTAACTCCAGAGCAAACACCAAGTTCCTCACTGGAAAATGTGGGCCTAGCAGAGATTCCAAGCCCCATCTCCCATGCCTCGTCCCCTCAGAGGGACAAAGCAGCAGGCTGGGCATCAGAAGGAAGGAGCTGATTTGTGGTGGGGCCTGCGGCAAGCCCCTCAGCAGCTGGTGCCATGGTCCCTCCCCAAGGGTAGAAAATATCAAGGTTAATAAGGTGGCCGCTAAACAGCAGGCCGGGGTGGGGCTGCACCAGAGACCATGATTATTAAGCTCTGCCTGATGCCAGGATGAAAGCGAGTCTATAAAAGGAGCAGGGCTATTAGGGCGGAGGTAGGTCAGGTTCCAGCATTAGCCGGTGGCTGGAGAAGGCCTGAGGACCCTCTACATGAAAGTGTCGCTGCTAAAGCAAGCTGTGATTAATCAGCACTGTCATTAGTCTTCCCATTACCAGCTTGCTGGGACTTCACTGGGAGGACAGCTCATAAAAGCAGCTTCCACCCTGAAGAAAATCTCATGACCATAACCGCAAAGGGCCCCAGCTCCTGCGCAACAGCCAGATTCCACCGGTGGGAGGTGTGTGCCTTGCTTTCCCCGGATGGTATGTAAATGCTGTCCAGCCACCCTCCAGGTTCCATGCTATTGGCCCATTCTTGACCTGTCAACCAAGAAACAAGTGTAGTCAGGTGGCACCTCGGATGTGACAGAGCCAGAATTCAATCCCAGACCTTCTGACGCCAAGTCAGAAGCTCCTTCCACGACTATGTTCCACACCATCCAGGCTCTTCTCAACACTGTGTCCTGACCACTAAAGATTCTTGGGTGGCAGCTGAGATCAAAAGAAGGGAGAAATACCAGATGAATGGACAAAAATGTGATATATATATAGATAGTATATATATATATATAGTATCTATATATATAGTATATATATATATATATATATATATATGGAATACTACACAGTCCTTAGGAGATGAAATTCTGTCATTTGAATCAACATGGATGGATTTAGAGGGGAGGATGCTAAGTGAAACAAGTCAAAAGAAAACAGTCAGACACCAGATGACCTCACTCATAGGTGGAAGGTGAACAGACAAAACAAAAGAACAGATGAAATATAACCAACCCTTGGACACTTGCAACAGAACTGAGGTCACCAACAGGGAATGGGGGAGGGGGCCAAGTGGTGGCAGAGCCCACGGGGGAAGAACACTGGGTGACTTGGGGGATGGCAGAGAGCGCTGACATATATCTGAGGAATGGGGAACATTATATACATACATATACATATATATGAGGTTATTTTAATGTGTAAAACAAAGTAACTGCAATTAAAAAAAAAATGACAAAGCAAAGAGAAGAAAAACCACCATTTGGGAATCTTGTCTCAGATGCACTGTCTTTTCTTCCTGCTCTTGCTCATGATTCATCTTTTTTGTTCTCCAAGATGCTTTGAGTGTCTGTCAGCTGTCAAGACATCACACATCTTTCTCAAGGACACACACAGTCAGCTCTACTAGCCCTCAGAGAGAAAACATTTCAGAATGAGCGAGGGCTGCACAGAAGGCGTGTCTTGGTGCAGTTTCAGGCAACACTGGGAATTTTCTTCTGGCTTTGATCATCTTCAATTACAAGCTCATCGATCTCCTGTTCCAAGGCTGTCCAGGTCCCACCTTTGGAGTGGGAACAGCTGTCTCCCTGCAGGCTGAGATCATGAGAAAATGCATCTTTCTCTTTCAAAGTTCCCCTTTGTCACTGCATCAAGCCAGAGGTATTTAGCAATTCATGCATTCACTTAATACCATTTTTGAGAACCTACAATGTGCCCAGTGCTACCTGAGGCCTAGAGTTAAAGTCTAGGTCTAAATCATACCTGTGTGTCCAGAGATCAAGTATCCCTCACTCCCTTCAGATCCTCCCCGAGTTCTGGGAGGGAAAGTCTACGCTATTACAAGGCAGACAAATACTTCTACATCCTGGAGTATATTTCAAGAGTGACTCTTTTTTTAACTTGATTTTATCCAGGTCATGTTTCTTATGTTCTCAGCCACCCAGTGTGCATTGCTCATGGCCCTATATAAATTGCTCCGACCCACAGCACACGGGTCCCTAGGTCATCCTCCTCCTGCCTCTATTTCCCCATCTATAAAATGGGGTTAATGATAACCCCGAGGATAGCATCCGATTAACAAGATGAACAGAACAAGGTGCTTTGAGTTCACTGGAAAGGGGGCCCGGTATTGTGGGATAGAGAGGCGACCCCTCCCGTGGGAACGGCTTTCCTTCCTGCTCAAGAAGTCTGACCTCCTGGGCTAAGCCTAAACGAGTGTTGGAAATGGGTAAAGTCCCAGAGTTACTATAGACCGAAGTGGGAGAGGGTGACATACACGCTTTTACCTCCGGGTCACTGCTTCCAACACAGCCTGGCAGATCTCAACCGAAAGTTACTGCCATCTGCTCCGTGACCTCAATCCATTGGCAGCTCCAGCAGGCAGGCTGGCACTGACCAGGCTGAAAATGGGTCACTCCCAAAAGCCCTGAAGCCTGAGCTGGGCGCGGGACTGAGGCAGGCGGGGAACAGGGGGAGGCCTGGAAACCTTCCGTGGAAAACAATAGCTGAGACTGGTGTCCACCCGGAGTCCTTCCAGACTGTCCACCTCCTTCAGCTCTGGACCCCAGCACAACACAGCACTCACAGAATCTGGACACCACATAAACGAGAAGAGAGGTATCACGAGGCAAACGGCCAATGTCATGTCACGTAGTAATAAAAGCTGTTTATTAGGCGCCTACAGGGTGCCCAGCAAAGAGCTGGGTTCATTCCTGTGTCACCTCATGCATGAGCCAAACTCCAGGAATGATGCATTCCTATCTCCAATGCACGGATGAAGAAACTGGGGCTCAGAGAGGCACAGAAATGGCCCAAAGTCACACAGCAGTAAGGGGTGGGCTTGGCCAAGTTAAAGCTTCACAGGTACACAGTTTCGGTTTAGGATGATGAAAAAGTTCTGGAAGAGGATGCTGCTGATGGTTACACAATGCACATGTGTTACATGTCACTAAACGGTGCCCATAAAAAATCAGTTAACACGGTCCGCTCTGTTCTGTCATGTTACCAGTATATCATTCATTCATGAGACATATCTCAAAGGGCATGGGGTGGCGGGGGCTCGGGGGGAGAGTGCACATTGTCTGAGGATCCAGTGAATCCACTTTTCATTGTGGTCATGAGGACGTGGAAGCAACAAACACGCCCATCTGTAGAGAAAGAACTAAGTGGGGTTCCATTCCACGGACTGCTACGCAGCAGAGAAAACGTGGCAGATCTTTATTACTAATATGCAAAGTTCTCTTAGAAATACTGTTAAGCAAAAAAAACAAAACTGGGGCTGCAGACTTACACATACAGCATGAATCAATTTATCTAAACACACTAACACCACAAAAAGTACCATTTATCTCGGTTGTGTGCGTGCGCACGTGTGTGTAGGCAGTTTGGCTTGTTTTGAAAACATACATTTGTTCCAACATGACTGATATATTTGGGAACAATCTGAGCATAACCAAATTTTGTGTTTGCATACGCATGATTTCACCCACAAGAAACACTAGGTCAATGCAGCAAATTGCACCCAGCTGAACTGACCACACAGAAATACACAAATACACCCCTCAACCATCCAACGGCTGTCCCCAGGGGCTATGTGTGCTGTACCTGGTGTGAAAACTTGCTGATGGCACATAAGCTCTTTCTACTAATTCCCAAGAACTCACAGGCTGCGACCGTCCTGCTGCCACACAGCGCGGAAATGCAGGACTTCTCCAAAATGCCATCTCCATCATAGTATTTGTGCATTTCTCAATCATCTAACCTGAAAAAGTGGTGCCGTCGTTACTAGGTTTCTATTTTTCATGTGTCACTGATGATGTTTTCAAGTGCTGTTCCTTAGACCTGTTTTTCTCAGAAGCTCTGTTTCTGTTGGAGATTTGGCACAATGCCGTGATTTTAGGAATGCATGTCACATTCCAGCAGAATTGCCTTTTTTTTCTAAAGATATATATATATATATATATATATATATATATACACATGCACACACATACATAGATAAACATATCTATGTATGTGTGTGCCCTGAGAGAGTCGAAACTGAAAAATGAAGAAGTTAATTTATGGGGTGGGGAAAGGTTGGAAGAAATGGTTCAATGGACTTTAGTCTTATCTTTATAGGCTTAATTTTGTATATCAAGTGTTTTTAACCTGATAAATTTTGAAGTTTTTAATTTGGAAAAAATGATCCACTTTGCCAGAGGGAAAGGGGGATGAGGGGGAGCAAGAAGTAGGGGTGGGGCAGTGGACAGTGATGAAAAACTGTTAGAAATGCGGTTGCAGGTGTCACGTGACAGCAGGTATCTGATGAAAGCGCCAAGCCCCACACCCAGATCAGGGTTCCCTCGATAAATTAAAAGGACAGGGAGACGTCCACTCTTTCCGTACCCGCGCTCAGAGCAACACCACGCACACTAAGCAAGAGGGGCGAGCAATGCAGATGCTCCCTGAGGAGCACGTGGAAAAGCCAGCTGCGGGCTGTGCGTCCCGGAGCACACTGCCAGCCTTTATCCCGGCACAGCTCAGCCCAAGCCCGCGGGCCATGTGAAGCCCGAGGACACGGGCTCGAGACCCACATGTGGAAGACTTTCTGCTAAGTGAGCTAAGTCAGTCACAAAACACGAAAACACACGACTCCCCTGGAGAAGCCTGGGCTGCTCAGCGTCCAGAAGACAGTCAGCAAGTGGAAAGGTGGCTGCCAGGAGCTGGAGGCAGGGCGACCAAGCTGTGCAGCTGTGCAGACTGAGTTTCCGCTGGAGAAGAGGAAACGACTTTTGGAGACAGCGGCACAACAAAATGAAGTTATTTAATCCCACTGAATTCTACACTTGCAAATGGTTAAGATGGGAAATTTATGCTACAATGCTTATCACCATAAAAAAAAAAAAAAGTTTAAAAGCCCTTCCGCAACAAACCAATATACCATGAGAAGAGTTACGTGAACGAAGAACCTACAAGGGGGTACATAACAGCTATGGGCAGGCCCATTTCCAGCAGTTTCTAGAACAAGGTGACGCCCCCTGTAAGAGGACACAGGGCTGGCTGGTTAGCTCAGGGAAGTCTGGTTGCTTGATTGATTGACAGGCTGATTGATTGACGCAGCCGAGCACCAGAAAGAGACCAGCGTCAGGAAGTCTATAAATAACGCAGCAATGACCCCATTCTTCTCAGGGGCAGGCGGCCGCGCAGCACAGCCTGGCCCGATCCGTCCCATTCTCTGCCAAACCAGACCCTGCCAGGCCTCGACCAACAAGGGGCCCCCAAAATCTACGGCAACACGAGCACGCCTGGCGCAGAAGACACAGCCTGGGACCCGAGGGTCCCCCGACCCCATCCCACGGGCCGCCCACGAGGCCCCGCGTGCCTGCCGCAGAGCCGCCTGGCAGGCCTGCGTGGGAAGCTTTCAGAACACCTGCCTTGCGGGTGTGGGGCCCACCCTGTGCCAGGCCCGCTTTCCCGGGGCCCTGAGTGATCCTCAGACGGGCCCTGGGCCACTGCCACCGCTTTCAGCGGCTATCAGAGTGAAACAGCCACATCTTCCACTCTGAGCTGCTCTGGGAAGGAAGGCAGCTTCCTGTCCAGGACAGGGTGCCCCCAGAGGAGTCTTGTACCCACAAAGCAGTCACTCCCCCACCCCCACCTCCTCTTCTCCCCGCCAATCCACTTTCTGTCTCTAGGACCCGCCGATTCCCGTGACCGCAGAGAAGTGCACCCCTGGACTCACATACTCTGCGGCCTGGATGGTGACTCCTGGCTCTCGGCATCAGGTTCCAGGCAGGGACAGGAAGCGTCCTCTCCTCCTCAGTCA
This sequence comes from Solenodon paradoxus, assembly GCA_004363575.1. Taxonomy (NCBI): domain Eukaryota; kingdom Metazoa; phylum Chordata; class Mammalia; order Eulipotyphla; family Solenodontidae; genus Solenodon; species Solenodon paradoxus. The sequence continues at coordinate 98,703 of RJWH01002094.1, read as the reverse complement.
CACCCTCCCCATCTCTTGCCACCTGACCCTCAGGGGCCCTCCAGTCCATTCTTGGCCTACACAAGTCCAGCAAGAGCAACAAGACAAGGAAAATGGGGGCATCCCTGTGGAGCCACTGAGTTTGGAAGTCAGAGGTCTGAAAGCCAGAGGAGAGAGACCCTCGCTGCTGACCTTTCCAGAGACTCCGACGCAAAGTTCAGTGCCATCTCCTTCCATGTACATGCTCAAACACATCCAGACTCTCCAGGGGCTGTCGTCAAAGTTCAACAGAGAGGCGCCCTATGACCCAGCAAGTCCACTCCCAGCCCTCGACCCCGCAGAACGGTAAACATAAGTCCCCAGGAAACCCCATGCGGGATGTGCTGGCTGCGTGGTCCACAGTCGCTGAAAGGCAGCAGGGGCCCAAAGGGCTTTTAACAGAGGAGGGATAAACACACGACGGGAGCCACGCGGTGGAATAGTATGCAGCCGTGAACCAAAATAAAGTCCCGATGAAAACAGGGCACCAAGTGAACGATGACAGACACAGGGGAAGACAGGACAGGGGACAATTCTCTATGAAATGACCAGATCGGTCAACACACAGAGAAGGAAGCAGGTTGAAGGTTGCCAGAGCAGAGAGGGGAGGTGGGAGGGGCCGCTCCATGCCCCGGCCTCCCACTGGGAGCTGAAGTGTTTGGGAATGAGACTGAGGTGGTGGTAACACAATACTGAAAACATGCTAAATGTCACCGTCTATTTTACTTTAAAATAACTGCTTTGGCCTCAGCCTGCTGGAGAAGCAACGAGGTCTGCCGCCTCCAGCCAAGCACAGTCCACAGACATCCCAAGGACCCGGGTTCGAGACCCAGGGGGAGCAACCAAGATGAACAACTGAATAAAATAAATAAGATGCTTCTTCCTCCTCTCTCCTCCTGTCTGCTCGCACACCTGTCTTCACTCCTGCCTGCATGCACCTTTCCTTTCAAAAAATAAAAATGAAAAACAAAACGGTTGGTTTTTTATTAGGAGACTCTTACTTGGATCAAATTGCTTTCCAAGTTCCAGAGACTTTGAGTCAATCCCTTAGCTCCCCGCTTTTCCTCACCCCTCAATGAAGACCCCCAAAGTCATAGCATTTTCCCTCCGCGCTGGGAAAATGAAGCCAAAGTTTCTTGTACTCTTGACCTAGGGCGGGAGCCGCCTCGCTGACTCCCTGTCCAGCGTCCCCGCTACCTCTCTCCAGGCCGTGTCACAGGCCTGCCCCCAGCTGTGCCTGCGGAGCCTCAGTTTCCCCATCTGTAAAGCTGGAGGGGGCAGAGACGAGGCCAGCAGCATATGCTATTGCTAGCATCCGGACGAGCATCCAATTTTGTTCCAAGAGTTGCTATTTTAATATGTGTGAAAACTACAATGAGCAAAGCAAAACTGCATAAAGATGTATATAAAGTTCAGCCTTCTTATCAAGTTTCCATGATTGCTTCTTTTCCTCTTTAAAAAATATCCCTACCTTTGCCGCACCAAGGCCAGAGGTCTTTTACTGGTGAGGAAACTCATGTGCACAAACCTTAAAATAGATTTTTTTTTCACGTGAGTCAGTTTAGGGGGAAATATTAAGAGAATAATCCTACAGGTGGTGTAATTATGGAAAAAGGGGCAAAGAAAGAATGTGCCAAACTGGAGCTCAAGAGCTGCTCCGGAGCAGCTGCGACATTCTGCGACCCTGTGACAGCACTGGGCTTCCCCTGCATCTCCTTGCATGGCTATTTAGGGTTCCAGCCTAAACCCAGCAGTGGGGGGTTGGCAACGGGACAGGTGGGGCCTGGAGAGGCCCTCTCTCTGGGAAAGGCAGGGCTTGGTCTCCAGTGCTGCTGACAGCACCGTGCCCACCCTCTGTGGGATCCACAGCCTGGATCGAGCCCCATCACCCCCCAATTCCTGAGCACAATCTGCTTTGAGTCCCGAGTACCTACACCACGAAGCCACCTTCCCAGGCCAAGCCCTGGGCAAGCTGCCCACTGTGAGGGGACGTTGGGGGCAGGCATAGGTGTGTCCTCTCTGGGGGAAGAGTGTAACCAGGTCCCCAAAAAAGCCTCTAATTGCAGCTTGGGGACATACCTCTCTGAGGGTGGAATTTGAGGCCGGGTGACAGGTGGCAAGAGGAGACATTTTTGAGTGGTGGGGGACTTGCCAACATCTTCCAAGCACACCCCTGAGGCAGCTGCTAGCTTGTCCCACATTTGGACAAGCACGTGGGTGCTTTCTGGGCAAATTCATTTCAGGGGAGGTCAAATTCAACCTGGCTGAATAGCCTGACAGCTCCCGGCAATTCCAGAAGTGACCTGGCGCCCACCCCCACCCTCCCCCTGGAGCCCCAGCAAACCTGGTGCCAGTGCAGGAGCACAGCATTCAGAGGCAGCAGACCCGAGTCTGATGCCGGCTCGCTCACCACCAGCGCGGCCTTGCGTGTGCCAGGGCCTCTCGGAGGCCGTGAGACACGGCTGGGAACGGTGGCTGGGAACGGTGGCCATGTAAGTCCATAGCAGTTGCTTGACAGGCAGGAACTATTATTTTTCTTTTTCTTCTGAGACAGGAGGAAGAAGCATTTTATTAATTTTACCTAGTTGTTCACCTTGGTTGAGCCTGCCCGCCCTGGGCTGTGAACCCAGGACTTTGAAACACATGTGAACTACATCCGTACATCCAAATGCTCCTCCCTCTGGGGAACCCCAGGCAGAAACCATTGTTTTAAGGAAAAGGTGAATTCTTTTAGACAGATCCCATCACGCAATCTGTGTGTGTCTGCATGTGTGTGCACAGGCACACTCTTACACACTTACACACTTGTGAAGGAGAAGCAATGAGAGATGGAAAAATGGGTACACTGGGAAAGAGAAGGAAACATCCCTCCAAATTCTTAGTCGCGGTGCTTTTGGTTATTGAATCCGGCAATGTATTACAAACTCCCAACACTAAATTAAAAGCTGCCTGGGGTGGGCGAGCAGTGCCTTCCGCATGCGGGGACCTTTCTCTGAGCCTCAGTGAAAGCAGCGTGGAAAGAGCCAGACGAGATGCAAAAAGCAAGACAACTTTTTCCGAACAGACGGTTCAGCTCAGTGGAGCAACTGGTCTCCCAGCCTCCCCAGCGCTAATTAACTTAATCCGGTGAGGTTTGTCCTTTCTTTTCTTGCCTGATTTCCTGCTGCGCAATCAGCAGGGACACGGGAGAGAAATGCTCGTGGTAACCCGCCAGGCAGGCCTTCTCTTCAGCTGACAAAATGCATTAACGCCAGCGGTGAGGGAGACCTGCCCCCCCGCCCCCCCCAAGCCACACGAGTCATAAAAAACCTATTTTGTTTGCAGCTGACCTTACAGCGGCTGTGCCAGGGTAAATAGATCTCCTTTCTGCGGCTTCACCCTCCTTCTCTGCCATCTCGGCCCCCACCCCACCCCACCCCACCCCACCCCGGCCCGGGTTGGGGCAGTTTTGATGTTATAACATTGTGTCTGTTTATCTGAAATATTTCCACTCCAAACTCTTGTTTCTTCCACCCAACTGACATGTTGATACAGCTCCTGACAGCTGAGTGACTCCAATTGAAATAAAATGTAAAGTAAACACATTTGCATACAGTTTATATACAGCCGGGTCTGAGGAAGCAGAGGAAATAAGGAGATTGAAATCGCAATCTCTTATCTCCCATCACCCCGCCTTCAGGGGTCCCTCCTGACTCTTTTCCAGCTCTTAGCGCTTGGAATGCCTGCGGAGTTAAAGCACGGGCCAGCCCTTGGGGTTGGAAAAACTTCCTTTAGTTTCTGCCTGAGCTTCTCTCTTCCTGGGCTGGTGCGTTTGAAGGCCAGAGTAATTTCCTTTGTCCACTTCTCTGACTTTTTTTCAAGATCTGAGCATTTTAGCCCCAGTCAGTCCAAACAAATGAACTGTGTGTGTTTGACCAGAAACACCTCTTGATTTTGCTTGTTTTTTGAGCCCATTTCTCTAAAAAGAGGGGGATCACACTAAAATTGATCTCTTGGGGCGCTTCTGCCTTTGACCTTGCGTGACACCTGCTCAGACACAGCAGCCTCCCGGCAAGGGTTGACAGGGCCGGTCACACACAGAGGCTCCCTTTTTGGCTCCCCAGTGATCTGAGGGACTGGCACACCTTCTGTCTATCCTCACACCTCCCTCTCTTCTCGCGTATGATTAGGGAATCATAAAGGGGCACTCAGAAAACCCAGGTGGAGCCAAGACGTCCATCTGCTGCCGGTGGCAGCGTCAGACTTCTTTCTCCTGAAGACTCACAGCCTCCAGATCCTACTCAACAAGACCTCCAAGGTAGATGCGACAGACTGAGCAGAGGCGGCTCTTACGATGCCACCCGTTTCCAGCCTCCCCTCTAACCCAGTGGTTATCACACCAGGGACTGGAAACATGCCCTAGTAACTCAGACATCAAGTCTACAACTCCAGGGGCGTCGACACGAAACCCCAGGACTTGAGTTCAAGACAGGAGGACAGAGAACAACCAGAGTGAACAACTAAGTCAATAAATAAATACTTTTATGTGGACGGGAATGATGACAAGTAGGCAGACAGGCAGGAAGAATGACAAAAGGCTACCCTATCAATTTTTACATGTTTTAGTTGTTCATCTAACCTTTCTGCCAGCCCAGGGCGGGAACCCGGGTCCTTGGGACGTATGGGGACTGCACTGCAGACGTATCCACTAAGGCTCTAGACCTCACTATAAATCAATGCTGCTTCCTCCTCTCTTTTCCTGCCTGCCTACTTGCCTTTATTCCTGCCCCTTTGAAGAAAAAGAAAAGAAAAGCAGGGCCTGGGAATTGTTATAAATGAAGAATCCCAGGTCCCACCCCAGACCGACCAAATTGGAAACCGTGTGGTCAGTGGGGCCAGCCTGCATGGGGGTCCCAAGAGCCACCGTGGGAATATTTACACCAGGGGGACTGGCTGCAAGTCATGTCTTCTCACCCCACCCCAGGGAGCCTGAGGTTAAACTGTTAACACCCACCAAGTTGATGCTTTAAGATGCTCTCCAAGTGATAATAAAACATGCAAATATTTAAGAACTACGGCTCCACATAACAATCAGTGATTTTCAATTAGAAGCATCTGGGGAAATTTTTTTTAAATAGAGCTGGCCTGGCCCTGGAGCAGCAGTTAGGTCAGCCGCCTCCAGAAGAGCGCAGTCCAGGTACGTCCCAAGGACTCGGCTTAGCGTCCCAGGTCCAGGGGGAGCAGCCAATGTGAACAACTAAATAAAAAGTAAAATGTGTCTTCCAGCACACCACAGGGGTCTCTAGCAGTTTAAACTGGGTGCAGTTCGCATACATTCCATGGTCCCCTGTTCAAGACCTGAGGCCAGGGAGACAACCAACATAAGCACTAAAAAAAAATAAAGCGCTTCCTCCTTTCTCTCTCTTCCCGCCTACCTACTCACCTTCATTCCTGTCTGCACCTGTCCTTTAAAAAAAAAAATTAGAGCCCCATCTCAGCCTGATGGAGTCAGAATCTACAGGGACAAGACTTGAATGTCCACCCTTTTTCAGTCTCCTTGGGGATTTCTCGTGGGCAGGGAAGTTTGAGATCCACCAGACTAAACCAGTGCTTCTCAAACTTTACTATGTGCTCTGACTCCTGGGGAGCATGTTAACGGGAAATTCAGGTTCCCAGGTGCCGCGGTCACTGCTCTGAGGCCTATGCTTTGAGGAGCCAGGCTGCAAACCCCATTTAGGCAGGTCCCACTCCACAGGCAGCTTCATCCTTCCTCCTCACCAGCAGGCCCCGAGACAACCACAAATCTGTCCCGACCAAGCCGCCACCTCGAGGCACATCTCAGAACAGGTATTTCCATTGACCAGAAGAAGGCGGGTGCCAAAGCACCACATTTGCCTAGAGAAAGCCCATGGCTGTGAAAGGGCTGAAAGATTCAGGCAAATATGTTTGCATATAGTTGGCAGGCCTTTGCCAAGTCCCACAGTGCTCTCCAGGTGAGCAAGACCACAGTTATAACTCACCTGGAGTTTGGCAGATCTTGGCACGAGCACCAGAGTCCATCCTATAAACATAGAACCTGTCCCCCCGATGCCCTCCTGCCTCCAAGGCTCACTGCAGTCCTCTAGGGACCAGCTGGCCAGCAGGATGGGCAGCCAATAGCTCGTCTTCTCATCACACCACCAATCAGAAACCTCGCTCCTGGGGAAGGTGCCTGAAGGTGACCTCAGATGCAGGCGCAAAGACAGATGAGAAAGAGGAGGTCTGCAGAGACCATCTAAATGGGCAGTGCAGTCACACCCGCCCTTTCCTGCTGTTCCCTGGACCCCAGGCACCATCCCATTCTTCATCACAATCCCACCAAGGGCCTCTGTGCACCACAGTCAAGGCTCAGGTTTTACAGGGTTCATTCTCAGCAAAGCCATCAGACTTAGCATTAGCCTTCTGAACAAACCAGGAAGCACAAACTCGGCAAGCACTTGCGCAGGGTGCGTACAACCAGCAGGACCGGGATTTGAACCCAGTCAACTGAATTCAAGAAGCAGCTCTCTTACTGCAGTTCTCAGGGGCTGTCCCAGCATTCCCTCCTCTGGGAGGCCTTCCCAGGGATCCCATTCTCAAATGCACAGGCCTCCCCACGTTCCCGCATGAACTGCATGTTACTTCTCTCATACATGCTGCACTCTCTTCTACTTCGCACCCCAGGACCTTTGCATTTGCTGTTCCTTCCACTGAGAATGCTCTTCTGCAGTGACTCTTAAGTCTTCCCCTCCATCACATTTCCAGTTGCTGCTCTAATACTGAGTAGCTTTGAACTACACAAATGTGTTGCTGTTCTGGAGGTCAGAAGTCTGCAATGGTTGACAAGGCTGTATTTCTTCCATAGGCTCTAAGAACAATTAATTTCCTGGCCTGTTCCAGCTTCTAAAGTCCACGCACAGTCCTTGGCTCCTAGCCCTTGTCATCCTAAACTCTGTCATGTCTTCTCACAGGCAGACCCTCCTGCTCACTTCATATAAAGAGCTTGTGACTAGATTAGGCTCACCCGGAGAATCTAGCAAACTCTCCGCATCTCAAAACACTTAACATAATCACAGCGGCTGTGTCAGGTAGTGGATTCAAAGGTCCAGGGATTAGGATGTGGACATCTTTTCAAGGCCATTGTTCAGCCTTCCCAAAGGTTCCTACCTCTGATGCAAACCTTCGCTCCTTTACTCTCGGCTGCCCCTCACTTCTTCAGTCCCCCTACGCACTTGCCGCCACCACCGCGGGACACATCCTGCAGCTCTTTGTCTATTTGCTGTCAGTCTCTCTCCCCAGAAGAGAAGCCCAAGGCAGGGTCCTTGTCTCCCATTGGTTGTGCCGCACCAGCACTCCAGCACACAGGAGGTGCTCAATAAAGGCTTACAAATGAAAAACGGCTGATGTCACCGAGGGCAGCCCTGTCTTCTTTCCTCTGGATGAAGGGGTCAAAAGGCAGAGGCCCTCACTGTCTTCAGGGGATCAATACAGAAGCATTCAATCAAAGAACCTACCCTCAGTTCGCGCCAGCCTCCTGTGCCACCTGTCCCAGGGAACCTAGTAGGGAAAGAGGCTCTCATATCTGCAAACCCACACACTAAAATCACACAGCTGAGCACGTCCCAACACCCCAGGGGCTCCCGAGGAGGAATCTGTTAACAGGCAGAAGAAAATGGGGTGCTGGTGATGGCATTCCTGCAAGAGTGAGTCCACCCGAACCAGGCTGCTGTGTCCCGGCCCCAAGTTCTTGCCCAGCCTCGTTAAGCAGCTCAGATTCAGCAAGAAAGCAGGCTTTCTTGTGTCTCCTGTGTCTGTGTCCAGAGCTTCAGAAGAGATGAAATTCTTCCAGGAGAGCAGTGACATATTTTTTTCAGCCCTCGAATTCCACCCTTAGCCTCCACCCCAGAGTTGGCGCTTGAAAATGCTACAGGAGAAAAAGTGAAGGTAAAAGAGAAGAAATAAAATCTAACCATTTTTCTCTCTGCTCATAACCCTTCCGTGGGTTCCATTTCCTGGGTTTTGTCTCTTACTAGCTGTGTGACTTAAGGAAAACTGCTTGACCTCTCTGTGCCTCCATTTCCTTAACTAGGATATGAGGATAATACTAGTGATTAACTTCATGGGAATTTTGGGAGAATGCATGACTTGATACATATATAAAACACAGTGCCTGGTATAGAATAAGCCCTCAAAAACTGTGGAAAATGGTTTCACATTTCCTAAAACAGTTAAGCACAGACTTCTCACATAACCTAGCAATTCTATTTTTTAAGTAAATACTCAAAGGTAGTGAAAAAATATTTGCACACATTGTACATGAAGATTCATAACAACATTATTCAAAAGCATTATGCATTGTTATGTAACCCAATGTTTAATCAATGGATGGGTGGATTAAAATTGTGGTATATCCATTCAGTGGAATATTATGCACCCATTAAAAGGAATGAAATACTGATACCTCTTATGACATGGATAAGCCTTGAAAACATGAGGCTAAGGGGAAAAAGTCAGTCATAAAAGATCACATATTGTCCACTCATCTGAGAGGTTCAGAATAGGCAAAGCTATAGAGACAATGAAGATTAGTGGTTAGTGGTGGCCTAAGCCTGGAGGGAAGGGTGAAGGAGGGTGATGCTTAATGGGTATGGGATGGTCTTCTGGAATCACGAAAAAAACTAGAGAGGTCACAGTTATACAACATAGTGCATTGTATGCTCTAATTGCCACATTACAATGGCTAGACCAACACATCCTGGTGGAGTAGCAGTTAGGCCCATTGCCTCCAGATGAGCGCAGCCCACATCCATCCCAAGGACACAGGCTCATGTGCCCGGGTCAGGGGGAACAACCAAGATGAACAACCATATTAAAAAAACACATTAAAAACGTTTCTTCCTCTTCTTTCTTTCTTCCTGCCTGCCTGCCTACTTACCTTCATTCCTACCTGCACCTTTCCTTTCAAAAAATATTTTTTAAAGCAGTCAGGTCTTCCTCTATAACTCAGATGGCTAAGGCACAGGCTGTGAAAGACGTGGACACAGGCTCACGACCCATGGCGAAGTGGGAGGGCAAGACATAAATAAGTGATAAATGATACATACATACATACATATGGAGTTCCAGTATATAGTCATCGTATACTGTGTGACTTTCACTTCAGTTTCCGGAGACGTTAGCTTACCTACATAGCATTTGAGAACTGCCCCATCCTTGGTCCCAGTCTGATCTTCGTGATCCACTGCAGCCATATCTACCATGTCTGTCCCTCTTGCTCTTTATACTGCAGCAACTCTAAACTCTGCGTGTAAACTATCATAACAGAGCTGCCATTTTCAAGGCCTCAGTGTCAGGCTGTGTGCTAACTCGATCGTGGCCAGAGAGGATGACGTTAGCAAGCAGAGGAAGCTGGATTTGAATCCATGAACCCAGATTCCAGAGCCCAGATTTCTCACTATTAGTCTCCATTCACCATGTTCTCTCATGACTGCCCCCTCATTCAAGACACACCTTTAGGCCATGGGTTCTCAACTACTGATATTTGGGGCTAGATAATTCTTTGTTGTGGAGCTGTCCTGTTCACTGGAGTATCTCTGACCTCAACCCACTGGATGTTAGTGGTATTCCCAGTTCTGACAACTAAAAATGTCTCCAGATATTGTTATTTAGAGGGACAAAAATCTCCTTTGGTTGAGAACCACTATTTTGACCAAAATTGATCTGACTTGGCAAACAGAGTCATGGGCCTCAAGTAACCCCTGTGGTCCCCTGCATTTCTTAGTCCTCATAGTCGGTAGAAGCCCCATGACAAGTTCCACTCCACGAACTGTGGAGAGAAGCTGACTGCTTTAGATCCAGCTTGGGGAATGAGAATCCCTGGAAGAATCTCCAGTCTCCCTTCTGTCACAGTGACCAGGGAAGCCAGGAGTTCCATATGGCAGCATGTCCATCTGGCCGTGTCCCTGAGTATCTCTGAGGAGTACCGTCCTCTCCAACCTGAGCTAGACAGGCAGGGTGAAGAAGAAGCAAACATGTGTTGGGTCAACCACTAAAAATGCAGAGGTCTGTTTGTAACCACATCCTATTAGCCCACCTGGATTAACGCACAGTACCTTGGAAAAACTCGTCTTCATCCTTCAAAACCCAATTCCAAAGCTGCTCCTCCAAGAAGTGTTTCGTTTTGAGTCCTCCAGAAAAAGCTACTCTCTCCCGCTGTAACGTACAGCTACATCTATCCTTATTTTGATCACAATGTACATATAGCTTGTAAAAATCTTGACCTTCACACACTCATCACTGACAACCCTGTGGAAGAGGTGTGTTTGTTGGTCGACTAGCTGGCTGGCTAGTTAGTAACAGGCAGCCCCACTTCATCAGCCTTTAGTTATTCCAAGTGAGAACAGACCTTTGAGTCCAGCAGGATCAATCCATTTTTCCCACGAGAAACACAGAGAACTGGCCACTCTGTAAGATCTTCAGGAATGCTAGCAACTCTGAAAACATGCGTCTGTGTGTCACCCAGCAGTTCCACGTCTGGGCACGTGCACACAAGAACTGAGAGCAGGAACGCGGGTATCTGTGCACACACGTTTACGTCTGGCTGCATGAGCTGCACTACGGTGAAAGCAACCCAGTTGTCCAGGGGCAGAGGAACAAACCAGAGGTGGTCTCAACTCACGATGGGACACAGCAGAATGCAAAAGACATACAAAAGGGAAACTCCGACCCTGCGACAACACAGACCGGCCCTGCCGTCATTATGCTAAATGAAATACGCCAGACACAAAAGGGCACACTGGTGTGATTGCACACACTGGAGGAACCTCAAGTCAAGTTCAGAGAGACCAAGCAGAATGTCAGGCGCTGGGGGAGGAAGCAAAGGATGTGTAATGGGGACAGAGTTTCGTTTGGGGTGATTAAAAGAAAAAGTTCTGGTTATACAACAAGGCGAGTGTAGATTGTGTCACTGACCTGCACACTTAAGATTTCATCTTGGCGCGCCCTGGTGGAACAGCAGCTTGGCCGGCTGCCTTCAGCCGGTGCAGTTCCCAGACGTCCCAAGGACCCAGGTTTGCATCCCGGGGCTAGAAGGAAACAACCAAGAGGCACAACTAAATAAAATACATCAATGCTTCTTCCTCCTCTCTCGCTCTCTCTGTCTGCCTGCCTGCCTGCCTGCCTCTGCTCACCTTCATTCCTGCCTGCATCTTTCCCTAAAAAAGTAAAATCAAAAAAAAAAAAAAAAGTAACGTGTCTTATGTATATCGTACCGTGTTTAAAAATGAAAACTAACGCATACATCTGCGCTTCTGCCGAGTTCTGATACCAAGGTCCTTGTGCCAGTCCCCTGCCCACGGGTCACTCAGTGTGCAGGGTGGAGGGAGAGGGCCGACAGACCCACATCTTCCAAGAGCATTCTGGGTTCAGCCAAGCCCCAAACACGTTTCGCCTGCAGCACTTCATTCCGGCTGTAATGAAATTACATGTGTGTGCTTACAGGGAAAGAGAGTGAGTATGGTTTTAATTTCTTTACGCTCAGCTCCTCAGAACGCAGGAGGGCAGTGGCTGTTTGATGTCAGAGGCCTTCTGCAAGGCCTTTGCATGAGCCTCGTTTCTCTTTGGTAACAAGAAACCAAGGTTAGCTCAGACTAAATTGTCTTGAAAGGCTGAGCGGAGAAGGGGCTCCCACGTGAAGCTTGCCAAGGGAATGCATCCCCTCATCCCAGCAGGCATGAAATAAGGATCTGGTTCCCGGCACCTAGGGGCTTCCTACAGAATTCAGAAACTCAGACGTACTCCACAAAATCTCAGACACATTGTGGCATGGAGTAATTTAGAGAGACTCGAGCAAAAAAGACCCTTATTAAGAAACCACTACAATGTTTTCTCAATGAAGCCGCCCCATTTTTCCGATGAGGAAACTAAGCCCAGGGCAGCAAATGGAAAGGACTGAGCTGCAAAGTGTGGAAGTGGGCTTGAATCTTTCATTCAGCCATCTGCTCCTTTTTTTTTTTTTTTTTTTTTTAAAAAAAAAAAAAAAGAAGAAGGAAAGGAGAAGAGAAAGAAGCTAGGAAGGAAGAGAGGGAGGAAGGGAGAGAGGAAGGAAGAGGAGGAAGGAAATATTTATGTATTCAGTTGTTCATTTGGTTTTTCACTCCAACCCTGGGTCTTAAACCTGAGTCCTTGGGTTTTACATGGCTCGCCCACCAGCATCTCAGTCCCCTGCTTCACAAACATCTTGCAGAGTTTGTATAGAGAGTCAGAAATTTAGAGAAGGTATGGTGGGTATTAGGAATTGAATTATGTCCCCCCCCCCCTCCAAATTACATTGAAGTCCTAACCCCCAGTGTCTCAGAATGTGACCCAATAGGCTCTCAAGAGAGGTAATCAAGTTAAAGGACCCTTAAGGTGGGTCCTAATTCCGTGTGACTGGTGTCCTATAAAAAGAGGAAACTTGGACAGAGAGACAGACCCGCACAGAGAAAATATAATGTCGAGTGGCATAAAGAGAGGTCACGAGAAGGAAGACTGGACTGACGCATCTATAAGCCAAAGACTATCAGTTAGGACAGAGATAAGGAAGGATTTTTCTTCCCCTGGGGTTTCAAAGGGACCGTGGGACACCTTGAACTTTAACTTCTGGCCTCCAGAACTCTGAAACAACACAGTTCTGTTGTTTCAAGTCACTCAGTTTCGTTACCTGAGCACGGTTCCCCCGCCCAGTAGACCAGAGCAGTCTGCCGGAATCTGTGCGAAACTGCACCAGGGTCTCCAAGCTGAGTCTTCACCCAGCCCCGCTCTCCTCCAATCTGCACCACATATTGATCTCTGCTCACGGTTTTATTTGAAAAGAAATGTCCGTCGCAATGAAAGCCCTTTCCTTTGAGGAGGTGGGGGACAGAAACTCAGAATGCAAAGAGAAGTAGGGGCATGCCCCGGGTCACCCAGTGACTGACCAGCTGCCTTATGACAGGAAGGCAAGTTTTCTGGTTGACATTCCTGTTTTCTTTCCTATCGCTGCACATCACTTGGAGTGAAGACCCCCAGCGTGGAATACCCCAAACTCTGTGCCCTTCATGGTGGGCACCGTTTTCTGTGGCACCAATTCCAAAGCCCATTTCCCAAGTTGGGCCTCTTCGCCTTCATCAATGCCCTGAGAATAGAGACCGTGTTCTCGTTGCATCAAGCACCCAGGCTCCCAGGCCAGCTGGGCACAAGGACAGGACTGCCCCTCCCAACAGTGACCTTACGGAATGCCCTTTTAGTGGAGGTGAGCCCCGGACAGGAGCTGGCAGAGCAGGCCCAGGGCACAGGGTTAGGCCCTGATAACCTGAGATCAAAGCAGCCTGTCAGCAATGTCAGCTGACAGGCAGCCAAGACAAGCGACGTGGGCAGCTTTATCTCCCTGCTGGCCCAAGAGAAAGCACCAGGGTTCCCAGAAACTATTTCTGGCCGGGCAGAAGGGAGCTGGTGCCTGTGCCCCGCCCAGGCTGGCTCGGACCTGTCTGCCTCCCTCTCATGTCTCCCTCTCTCTGTCTCACGTTCGGGCTCTTTCCTGCTCTTTCCGCTATCAATTTCCATTTTCACAGACACATGCACCCACACAGTACGGAGTGTTCTCTCCCCTACCCGACCGCGGTCCTGCGCTCCATGTCCTTTCTCACTCACACATGTCACACAGAGGCTGGAAGCTGCCCTTCCAACGGTCTGGCCCCCACTCACAGCTGCCTCTTCTCCTCCTTCCGATTCTCACCTTCACATTCACACAGCTTCCTTCCACCTTCCCGGAGACCCGTGCGCACCCACACACTCACACCTGCCTCGGCCGCAAACTCTCTTTGAAAAGGCAGAGACAGCTGACAATTCAAACAATAAAATCCCTGGCCTTCCTTTCCGTGACTGTGAACTCCGGGACCGTTTCTACCAGCTGATACCTGTCCTTTTATTTTCTTCCCCTGCAAGGTGTTGACCCCTTGGTTTGCAGCTGGAAGAAACAGTCACTGCTTTTGCTCCAGCTGTGACCTCTGTCGGATTTGGTTTATTTTTAACTTTGAAATTGCTTTTTTTTCATCTATTTTTAATAATTAATTTGACTGCAGCAACACTGCATCCTAACAGTAGTAGAAAGGTCGGCGGTGTCCATCACTCTCCATCAACATCTCTATATATGCATTCAGTTCACCACCATCGTCCCGTTCTTTCACCATGTAATTGGCCCCTGTACCTAATCTGGCTGTTGCTCCTACCCCTTTCTCCCTGCATTTTTTTTAAAGAAAGGTTCAGGCAGGGATGAAGCAAGCGAGCAGGCAAGTAGGAAGACAGAGAAGGAGAAGCATTTATTTGATTTAGTTGTTCATCCTGGAGGTTACCTGGCCCTGGTTCTCAAACCCAGGTCCTGGGGGTGTGTGTGGACTACACCCGGCCAAAAGGCTGCAGACTTTGCTACTAAGCCACCAGGGCACACCTCCCTTTCCTTCTGGTAAGCAGGAATTTGATTTTACTGATTACATGTGTATTTCTCTTGGATTTCATTCATTTGTTTGCTCGGTTCTTTATATGTAGCCGCGGTATGTCTGAACTTTGGAAAAAGAAGGCATCTGCTTTTCCAATAGATCATCTGAGAAGTTCCAGAAACGTCCGGAGAACAAGCGCTGGAATGCTCCTCTCTGCCCTGGAACTCACACTTGTTCTTGTGACCTGTGTCCAGTGTGGCTGCAGGGAGCAGGTGAGGCAGGGGTGTACCTGTTACTTTGTCTCCCATAATGGGAGAATTTCATCAGACCACCTGGCTGGCAGGAAAGGAGAGATGGGGCAAGAGAGGAGGAGCTGGTTCACATGGCTCAGGTCTCATGCCATCGCCCAGAGGCAAAGAGAAGGAAGGGAGCATTTCTTGAGCCTCTGCTGTGTGCTGGCTGCCCCTTTCCTCCCTGTGCTGGGAGATGCCATCGAGGGACTCTGAGGTCCCCACTTAACACGAACGTTCAACCCCTTGCAAATGTCTGTCTCTTCTTTAAACCATCTTTCTATCCACTGCAACACACTGTCATTTTGAGATAAGGGAAATAAAACTCAGAGGCACTTGGCGACAATATCTAATCACAGCCCATAACTGCCAGAGTCAACACCTCCTACGCCATTCTTTCTGCAGCCAGGAAGCAAGGTGTTCACCAGGAACGTTTGCCTGCCTTGCTTCTAGTGCAGAGTAATGATGCAGAACCCGGGATTTGAAAAGGTGCCGTTTCTGTCTTCCTCGGGGCCTCTTTAAATTGAAATCTTTGAGCACAGTGAGTGCTCGCGTAATGCCATTGTGCATTCTTGGAAGTCGCAAGAAAAACGAAGTAAGACAACAGCAGATTACTTCGTTCAGCATTAGCTCATCAATATCACAACGAAGTGACGTCAAACCATCAACATTATGGAGGAACTGCGGTTTTAGATCTAATATCTTAAGGCCCCATCATAAGTTGTATTTTATTGTATTGTATTCCAGCTTGCGGAATCTTTACCTACCTCGCATCAACGTCCCTCATCCGGGTAACTGCCTCTACATGTTGCTTTGGGAAAGCAAACTTTCTTCATTGGCTGTTAAGCAGTGGAGCTGCCAATCATGATGACTGCCAAAGGACGGCCCATGGTCCCCGCTCGGCCAATCAGAGGCTCCCTCCCGGGAGTGTGCGGGGTGTGCCCTCCTTCCAGCCGCCTCTGAGTCTGTGATGCCTCCTTCCTAGTGCCCTGGCGGCCACCTGTATTTTTCGGCGACTTTGTTCTATTCTCCAAGCGTCCTCAAATCCTTCCAGTAATTCCCTGGTTGCACGCGTTAACGGTAGTGACTTTCTGTTGCTGACAATGAGAGAACTCTAAGTGATACAGGAATTTGTCCCACCAAGCTCACCCCGCGAGGGAGTGGTGGAGCGCCGCCTAGAACCTGCTTCTTAAGCGCCCTGCCTGGCTTCCTCTGGGACCTGGAAGGACCTCGTTACGCTGAGCGCTTTCTTTCATCCTTTATATTCCTTTATAACTCTACATCTCAGTTTCCTTATCTGAAAAAAAAAAAAAAAAATTGGCTTACTAAATCAAACACGAGGCCATTGCAAATTTTATACATCAAAATGTGGGCAGATACGTTGGCAATATCATATGGTGCTAGCTATTAATAGGACCAATGTTGTAGGGCTCCTGGGAGACTAAAAATACCCTGGTGGCTCAGGTGCTAAGCCAGCAGCTGGGGAGTAAACCACATAAAGGACCCAAGGACCCAGGTTCACAACCCAGGTCAGAAGGAACAACCAAAATGAATGAGTAAATGTACATGTGTATTTCTCTTTTTCTGCCCATCTGCCTGCCTTCCTTCCTTCTTTCCTCTTAAAAAAAAAAAATAGAAATGAAAGCCATAAATGATGACTGATAGATCATAAACACTCTGTGCATGCTAGATAGACAGGCTTACTGAAACGATATTCAACAAAGACTAATGACAAAGATGCTATTGAACATGGTCCGAAGGCACATCTGCAGTCCTCGGCCGAGGGGAGAGGGAATTTTGTTCGGGGAGACTGGAAAATGCCAGTGTGGGAAGACCTGAGGGGCACACAGACTTTAACTGGAGACTTCTTGGTGGGAAAAAAGCAGACTCCTGGGCCTCAGCTCTGCAAATTCTGATTCAGTAGGTCTGGGTCAGGGTCCAAGAATAAATGTTTTACTCTCCCAGTTCAAACTTCCCTAAGATAAGTGAGCCATTTCTGGAAGAAGTAAATTGGAAGGAAAAACACACATTAAAGAGTAATAGGGAATAGATAGAATACATAGAGATAGCAGAAATAAAGGAAACTCAAGCGGCCTACCCGAAGGCAATTCTGAAACATGTATGGATCCTGATTTAAACCAGTGAAATGTATATATATATATATATATATATATATATATATATATATATATATATAATACATACATAGAACCAGGGAAAATTGGAACAGTGACTAGATATTTGACGATCTTAAAGAAATACTATGCATTTTAAATGTGATAATGGTAATGTAATTATGTTTTAAATGTCTTTATGTTTAGATCTACATACCAAAGAGTTTATGGATGAAATGATATAATGCCTGTGATTTGCTTCAAAAGAATCTAGCTGAGGGAGAAAAAAATGATGGGGGTAGAAATATAACAAGTTTGGAACATAACTGGATAGAGGCACTGTGGAGGCTCACTTTACAGTTCTCTCAGCTTTGGGATATGTGTAGACATGCCTGTAGTAGCAACTTTACACAAATATCCTGTCTGATATGACTAGTCTTGGAGATCACTGAAGGACTCAACTCTTCTTTTACAGATGGAGATACTGAGACCTAAAGAGGAGAAATGAATTGCCTGATACACTCAGGCAGAACTGAGACCGGACCCCAGTTCTGAACCTACCACTCCGCCAGCCTGAGGCATAGCAAGACAAAAACACAAAGCTGTCCTCCTCAGGAAGCACCCATTCAACTGGGGACTCCGCCATTTTGGATCAGCAACTAGACAGTAACAGGGACAATGACTGGCAAGTTACCATCAAATCACAGAACTTCGAGGATGGAGTCTCTGTGTACTGCTCCCTCACCCAGGATGCTCTGTGGTCAGCGGTCGAAGAGTCGCTCAGAAGGACCAGCCTTTGTACCACAACATCAACCAGCCATTGGGTGATGTTACCCTCAAGGAAGGGGCATGGCATAGGATGAGGGATCTCTCCCAGGTGGGAACACCCATGGTTCCAGCTGTGATCCAGCAGCTGGGAGAATGAGTGCTTTTGCCCTGAAGGGAAGTGTGGGTGACATACCACAGCATCCACAGTGAGGAAGATGCTATGCTTTCCCTTCCTCCACGTGTGAGAGAGAGCATGCAACACTGAGAGAAGAGAGACGAAAGGTGACAGGAAAGAGAGAACCCTAACTAAGGACATCTTTCGAATGCCTGGAGTCTTTACCATCATTTCTACATGCCTAAACATTGGGTTTCTTAGACCAATGAAGCTCTTTCTTTGCTTAAGTAGACCGAACTGAGTCTTAGTTGTCATTCATAGACCTTGATGGATCTTCAATCTCTCAATGCCCAAACCTGGCAGCAAATCACAGGAGCTGGTCAGAAATGAATCATCACCAACCACACTAGGAAGCTCCTTCCATCTGCTTCCACCAGGCCATCAAATGTCACCATCGACACCCCCACGCCCCACCTCCCTGAGACCTCATTCTCACCGGTCATAGGTAGTCCTCCTCCCCAAGTGTTTAGTCAGAACTCTGGAATTGTTATGATTTCTGCAAGTCAAGAGTTCAGGAATGGATTCCAAGCCCAGGCCCAGCTGATTACATTACTCAGACTCCACCTTGGAGAACCGCATCTCAGACCCACATCTCATTCCGTTGACTTTCTTCCATATGACTCTCCGCTGTGCTGGCAAAGAAGATCCTCTGAGCTGCAGGGTAACAGTCTTCTAGTTTAGCACCTTCAGCAAAATCGGTGCTCAATTTTTTAACCAGATGACTAAGTTCAAAAAGAGGTGACCGTGGTGGCTCAGATGTTGAGCCTGTGACTACAGCGCAGTCCACATGAAGCCCAAGGACCTTTTGACCCAGGGCCAGGAGACAACCAAAAGGAACAACTACTAACTAAAGCCTCTTCCTCCTCTCTCCCTGCCTGCCTGCCTACTCGCCTCCATTCCTGCCTGCACACTTCCTTTAAACAAAAATAAATAAATATATTTTTAAAAATAATTTCCAGGAGTAAGTCTCGTCGTCCGGACTGAGGTCAGTCAGGGAGCCACCCAAGAACAAACCACTGTGACCAGGAACAGGAATGCTCGGATTGGCCAGGCCTGGTCATGTGCCCCACCCTGAACCTCCACAGGCGTCAGTCCCATCTTAAATGTGTGGACACAGAGCAGAGAGGTAACAGTTTCCAAAAAGAAAACTGGGGCTGCACAAAGCGGGATCCTGAAAGGAAACATTGTACGTGACCCCAGGATGTGCAGTCTGGCTCCTCATGGCAAAATATCCAAGAGAAACGCACAGACCTGGGACAGTCATGCCTGCACGTGGAGTCGGTCTCCAGCACTTTCCAGCCCTTGGACAAATGGTGATCTCTCTGCACGTCAGTTTCTCATTGGTAAAATGGATGGAAACCTACTATCAGTTCATGGATTTCTAAATATCAGAAAGAATGCAAATATAATAGGACGTCTATCAATAGAAGCTGATATATGCAATAGATATTACTTTGAAAAATCTCAGCATCCATAAATATCCAACTCCTTACTTCCTGAAAGACCATTTTTGTCTTCTTTTGTCCTCTTTCTTCCTCACTTATTTGTTGCTTTGCCTATTTTTTTTTTCTTTACAGATTAAATACACACAGATAGACGGAAACCAGGCCAAATATGGCACTCACATGAATGAGAGGAAGAAGTGAGGATGTGTGGAATTCATTTCTCTTTAACTGTGAGCAACCAGAGACTTGCATCATGGAAAATATGCAAAAGGCTTGAAGGAGGAAACAGTATATTAAAATTGCAATTCTCCCAATCATATCGGGATAGCTTTCAGCCCTAGTGACAGGATGCATATCATATGTGTCAAACCCTGTGCTACATCTCCAAGCAAAAACCAAATAAATTGAGTTTCTGCTCAGTGACAACATGGGCTGAGATTGCTGCTGGCTTGGCTCCAGTTTTCTTTTTCCCTTCTCTTTTTCTCTCCCAGACATTGTTTTTGTTACCATGGTTTTGGTAAGATCTGCTCCTGTTTGCCCCCTTTCATTTTTCTTCCGTCCATAAGAGTTGAATAGAACCTTAGTCGACAGGTACCAGAACGTTCCACTGGAGTTTCCAGGAGCCCCACACAGGCCCCAGGGTGCAGCAGAAGGTACAGTGATGAGACCCTGAGGGTCTGACCTGGCGCTGACTCCCGCAGCAATGCCCGTTTCTACTGCTTTTCAAAACAGGGTTGGTTAGGCAGAGAAAAGCTGTGATTTCATGCCCAGAGTGGCATGTGGTTGAACTGACCATGGCCAGTGTGGGCGAAAGGACTGATGAGATCTGTGGTCAATTGGCGAGAAAATGGCACCATTTCAAGGATCTGTTTGAACACTTCCTTGAGCATCAAGAGCCTGATTTGAACATCTAGATGTGGCACGCCCTGCTGGCTCAGGCGGCTGAGATGCTGGAGGAGACCATGTAAATAAAGCCCAAGGACCTGGGTGCACCACCAGGCTCAGGGTGAAAGACCAATTGAAACAAATAAATGAAACACTAGGGGGGCAAACCTGTACCTGGGAGACAAGGGAGCCAAGACAGGTCATTAACACATTGGAAGCTCACCTCCTCCAAAGGATGGCGTACTCAAGAGTGGACAATTTAAAGCCAAGTCGGAGGAAGTTGCGTTAATTAGATTCAAGGAAGTGATAGCTGAGGAACTCTTTTAAGATGTTTTCTAAGCCAGCGGCAAGAGAGAAGCTTGGAAGGGAGACAAGGGTCAGGTCTAGGAGGACACTCCCCTGCTCACGTGTGGGAGCCATGGAAGGACTTAGAGTTGGATAGTGATGGTCAGATTTGCATTGAATAAGATCACTCGGGCTGTGGGGTGGAGGATGGATGGAGGAAGGCCAGTATGGAAACAGTGGACCAGTTATAAGGCTCCTGTGCAAATCGAAGTAAGAGAGGGAGGTGACCTGAGTCAAGGTGTTGGATAGAGAATGGAAACAAGACAACCACTCTGAAATCTATTCAAAAAATAGGATTTGAGAGGTAATTAGTTTCATGCAAGGGAGATAAGGGCTGACCTCTAAAAAGGCTCCACCTTAGGAAGACCTAAACTATTTCCCCCACTTGTAGTTTATCTAACAAGGGTCCATTGAAATATTTTTGGTTTTGCTTTATTTTTCTCTCTTGGTGCTCACAGATCTATAATGTATCTACATATCACTGTCTTTGGGCTTAAGTTGGTAGGCTCTGAAATCAGACTGTGGGTGTATCAGTTAGGGTCTTACAAGAAGGTGGAGACAGGAAGCATTTAGTGACCTTTTAATGATCTACTTTAGTCAGAAGAATTAAGGTAAGAGATCTTGAAATCTCTAGAGCATTTAGCAAGTCAATGTCCCCATCCAAATAGAAAGGAACCAAATGCAGCCCCCCAGTGGTGGGGTCAGGAAAACAACACTGTTGGAAAGACACTGTTCTTTGTAGAAGAGAGAAAACAATTCTTTCAGGATCCCAAAATTTATAGTTACGGTTGAAGAATCACAGAATTGTCGCCTGCCCTCTCTTGAAAAACACATTTCTGTGTCATCATGTCCTCAGATGTCAGTAAGTCAGTGGTATCAGCTGCTAGGGTTCATTATTCAAAAGCGTTGTCCTAAGGCGGAGAAGAGCAGGAAATAACATTCGCCATCTTAGAGTCAATGAAGAGTTCGTCACTCAAACCAGATCACAAAGGGAAACAGTCCACATGACACTGGTCATCCTGCATAAAAGGGATTACCAACCAACCCAGCTTGCTTGTAGCTTCAGTGCTAACACAGGATAGGACCAGGCAAACAACTGGGTCACCTTATCGATGGCCCCACTTTGAGCTCATGTCGCCATTTTGAATGGTATCCTTCTCAGTGGTGATTTCAGAAAACACATGGAACAATCGGGGTCAACCTTTGGAGAAGGAAAGAAAATCAATTTGGCCAGTTACATCAATTCCATCCATCTTTTTCAATAGAAAGGAAATTGACATCAGTATGTATAGTGGTGAGTATAGGCTCCAAAATCAGATGCAATGGGTTGAAATCCTTGCTTTCTTCCAAAAAACAGAAAAGTTCATAATCATACTTCATATATAAGGACATGTATGGAAAGTACTAGACACTATCTGACTTGTATAAGCATTTAAATCATGAGCCGTTATTATAAGAACTTTCCATGTAACCCCAACCCAATCCCAAGTCTCTAGATCACTAGCTACTTAAGAGCTTTTTGTTGGTTGGTTGGTTGGTTTTTTGTTGGTGGTGATGTTTAAAGGAAAGGTGCAGGCAGGAATGAAGGTGAGCAGAGGCAGGCAGGCAGGCAGGAAGAAAGAAGAGGAAGAAGCGTCTTTATTTTATTTAGTTGTTCAACTTGGTTTCTCCCACGGCCCCAGGGTCCTGAACCTTGGTACTTGGGATGTAGGTGGTCTGGGTCCAATGGCCTTAACCACTAGGCCACCAGGGTGCGCCTATTGAGAGTTTTTCCTCTCTTTTGGCATATCCCAAAGCACTTGACATTATGCACTGGGGAGCTTCTGTTTTTTGCCTCCCTACAGAATGCCTTCACTGATAAAGCCATTGGCAAGGTTCCTCTTTACAACTTTGCAAAGTTTTGGGAAACCTTTAACCAAAGGACTAACATGATTGAATATAAAAGAAAAGCAGAACAATCACATCTTTCCTGGAGAAGGAATGGGTTATCTCCAAGAGGAAGGGCGTTTCTAAGTCCTGAGACGTTACTAAAAGGCTTGACACCAATCCAAGCAATTCTCCCATATTATCTCTTGCCGGAACAAATGCAGTTGCCTCCCAGATTCTGCCTTGGGGCTCAAGAATTCATTCTCCATCTTCAGCAAAGGGATCTTTTTAAAAGATAAGGCAGCCAAAAACACAAAAACAAGAAAAAAAAAAAAAAAACAACCCTGGTGTTGATCAATGGGGGAAAGATTTAACTGTGGTATATCCATATTAAAAAACACACCACCAAAATAAAAGAAAGAAAATGACTGGCACAAGTTACAACACGGATGAAATTCAATGAATGAAAGAAGCCGTCCATAAAACCGCATACTGTGTGATTCCATGCATTCCAGCTCTGGAGCAGGTAAAGCCAGCATATGGTGTGGGCGGGGTGGGAAGGGAAGGATGTCTTGATAGGGATTTGGATTACATAGGTATGTCAAAAATTTGTGAAAATTCAAAGAAAGATACACTTAAGATTAGTGCATTGCACTGTATGTAAATTCTTTCAAACTACCCATAAACAAATATTGAGCTCAGGTTAGTGATATGCACACAAAAGTATTTGGAGTTAAGGTAACTGATATCTGCAACCTCCTGGAATTGCAACAACAAAACATTAGGATGAACTGATAGATGGATAGAATGAGGGGAAAAGCAAACAGAACAAAATGTTAGGTGCAGAATTCACTTAGTGGGTCTATGCGAATTCTATGTGTAATACTTATCATTTTCAACTTTCCTATTTGCTGGAATTTTTCATATTAAAATGCAGAAGGGTGTGGAAAGGCTAAATGTGTCCTTTTAAAAATTGTTTCTTCTTTCATTCAGATGCAAAGCCAAAGCTCTTGCAAGGTCCACAGGATTTGGGCTCCTTCTCGCCCCCCAAGTCGAAGTGAACAACCCAAAGACGAGGATCTGGAAGTTATGTTAAGCGAAGTAAGTCAGAAAGGAAAAGAGAAATACAGGATGGTGTTCATCATATGTGGAGTATAATGAAATGAAACCAGTGAACCTACAAGTCCCAGCAATAATTCACAGGACACATGACTGGGGCTGGGGGACAGGAGGAAAGGAAAGAGGGAAAAGATGGTGGTAAAGGACCCAGGAACTCTGGTGGTGGGTGTGGTAAGAAATAGGGACTGAGATGCACTTTGAGCACTCTAAAGTGAATGTAGCATTGTGAGCAAAAGAAGTAATTAATATTACTACTGAAAAATAGTGTAATAATTTAAATACTGAAAAATAAAGTATAGATGTGTGGGCTGAGAGCTCAGCCTGGTTCTTGGGGTTCCAAATCCCCGCAATCTGCTTACCTGGCACAGGACAGGGTCTAGATGAGGGAGACAAACTCGGAAAGTATGTGTCTGCTTCACCAGGGCTGCCCCAATGAAGACAGAAAGCCCCAGGTTCCTGCGGACCTGGGATAGCAGACTCTTAGTCATTAAACCTCCAGTGACCCCTGTCCCCAGTCCACAAAGGTCAGATTAGCATCACTGGGTTGCAACCCATGGGCTATTCCGTATCTTGAGCCCATGTTTATAAATTGCCTTTCAGTTGCAAAGATGACCTTAAGCCCCTTAGCAGACATCTCTTGTGTGTTTCTCTTTTCACACTGGCTGTACCTACTGACTGAAATTAACCCAGAACTTCCTTTAGAGAACACATCATCGCACTTCTCACTCCGAATACAAATGCCCTTTGTCCAATATTCATGTAAGTGCTCAAAAATGTTAGTTTTCTCCATAATTAATTAGTCCTTATCTGACAAGCGATTTCAATGTATGGAGGGAAAAAGTCAACTACTGCAATTATTTATGGAGGATCTGCTGGTGAATAGGTGTTCAGGAATGAGAGGTACTTCCTTTGTCACTGTGCCTGTGTATTGGGCACCCACTATGATCCGGGTGTTGATGAGGGGCTGGCAAGGCATTGATGAGGGGACCACGAGGGCCAGGCTTGTATGCTCCCTGAAGAACTCAACCGCCTGCGGTGTGACCTTAGTCAAGTCATCTGAACCCTTGAAGTCTCAGTGGTCCCATCTAGAAAGTGGAGATCATCACACTTCCTGGAAAACGCTGTCGCTGTCAAGAAGACCGGAGGCCATGTGCACAGAAGGGTGTGACACAATGGCCTGGACAGAAATAAGGCAGGAAAAAGATGACGGTTCCATGTCCATGTGTCTTCACTGCCCCCCACACACACCCACTTCCAAAAGGCCCTGATAGCCTTGCTGAATTCTGACTTCTAGGCGCACTGGCTGGATGGCTGAGTGAGAAACTGACCACAGGCTATTTAATTCTGTGTCTGGGGATACTCACTCAGGAGCTATTGTTCTCCCACCATTTCAGAGGAGAAAACTAACGTGCAGAGCGAATAAACAACTTGACCAAGATGATAGAGTTTTTAAGTTTGAGAAGCCTCGGATTTTTGTCTGTGTCACGGTACTGAGGAACTCCGGGAAGGCTGCCGAGCGGCGGTCACGTCCCCTGTCTGTGTCCCCAGCAGAATGTTCTGTTTTCTTACTCCCAAATTCACTGCATGAGGAGTCTGCACCCTGGATTCTATAACCCAGAGCTTTGCCTCTTTCCTTCTGGTTTTGCCTTTTGCCAAAGTAGGCAGCAGCAAAGATCCCCGTTTTCTGAAAACAACAGAATCAAATTCACAAGGACCATCACCCTAGAACACCCCTCTCCTTCCCCCAAAAGTTCCCACAACAATCTAAGGGGGCAAAAAAAGAGCTCGCTCCCATTGGCTGGATAAATTGGACTTATTTTTGTCACTGGGATTTGTAAGCAGAAAAGGAGGAGACCAATGAAGGCCAGCAAGGCTCAGAGTCTCCTTCGGGCCCCTCCCACCAAGTGCCATTCAAATGTCTGTTCTGGTTGTTTACAGTACCTGTTTGTTTGGGAAAGACTTTCTTCCTTCCAGGTCTAGTTGCTGGGATGGGGCTGGGCGTGTAAGATTTTCTTTTTTCCCTTGACTGTGTTTATCCACCCAAGAAAGTATTTTAAGTACTTTGTTTCCATTATGCTATTCTAAGCCCATTACTTGGTGGGGTGATTAAAGATTGCTTTTGGCAAGAGAAGAGAAGACTAAGTGTTTGTTACTTCCATGACTGTTAGCCTTTCCCAAGCAGTCTTCAAAGGGAAAACATAAACACATGGAGTACAAAATACATATTGGCTTCATAATGGAAGCCCTGGAGGACAGCTGGCCCTTCACCTTTGCCTGGAATCCGAGTCCCTGGGACAGGAGCTACTAAAGGGCATCTGCGGGCTACTGCGCTTGGTCCTTCAATCGTCCTCTTGCCTGGGGGTTCACGGATCATTTCCCTTGCCTGGGGTCTTCTTGGAAATGTCCCTACCTCTTCCACCCATACTTGTATACAGCCATGGACAAGACAGAAGAGCTCTTGACTTTCATGGGGCATCACTGGAAGCTCCCACAAGTTTGTTTCCAAGCGTGATGTTTCCAAGTGGTGACGTTTCCAAGTGGTGACGTGCAGAGCATGTAATGGACAAAGGAGGAGGCATCTGAATTTTTCTTGGGATTAGGGAGGACTTCCTTGGAAATGCAAATCTGAAAGATCCACAGGGACAGGATAGGAGTGTCTTCCAAGCAGAGGCAGAGAGAAGCAAGCACAGGGTTTATTCAGAGAAGAGAAAGGTGAGGTGATTGGAACCCAGAGGAGAAAAGTAGAAGAAGCTAGAGGGGTTGGGGGAGCCCCTTCCCCTAAAACAATCACATAGTAGAGGTAAAACACGAGGCCATGTCACTAGAATAGGAAGAACCAATTCCTACTTTCTTTTCTGAACAACTGAGTGGCCCTTGCAGAAGATATTTCACAGCTGAAATCCTGTTTCCTCATCTGTCAAATGGGTATCATTAGCCCAATCTCACAGGACCAGTGACTGGGCTTGAACTCCATCAACACTAGCTTCCTTCTCCTTTTCTAATTATCTCTAATGAGTTTGACTTGCCTCATTTCATTTAGCATCTTGCAGGAAGCAAAAACACTCCATCACTATCTCTCCTCTTACTCATTTGAATGAATGACCAAGACCAGTCTATTCCCCTGGCCAGAAGACCTAAGTGCTTGCAAGTTGGCTGTAATCCCTTACCCTCCATCCCTTCGGTCAGATGGAGTCTCTTTGAACAGCCCTTCCCACAATTTTGGGGACAACAGCGTCTGCCTGGCCTATCTCCTGAACTATTGCGACAGAAAGATGAGATAAGAGTGGGTGAGGTCTTTAAAGCCAAGGATTCCTCTCTTCCCCTCCCTCGGCCAGGAGGAGATTCTGCATTGATCTAGATAGGGTTACTTGAGTTGCATAAATGCATTTTCCCTTAACTTGCCCCTGTAAATCAAGGGCCTCAGAATGGAATCTGCAAGTTAGGGCATGTCCAGAGCGCTTAAAACGTCTGGGAATCTCTCTCTTCTGGAGCCAAGTGGGCAGTTTCAGACACTCCAACTGCTCCAGCAGTGGAAGGCCTCGCTGATGCAGAGCCCATGCTTCCTCTCCTCCAAGACGCCCTGCGCACCGGCACCAGGCTTGCTTGGTCCTTTTAGACTGTCAATCACCATCTCCAGTCCTGTGAGCAGGAGCAGCTGGTTTGACAGAGACGTTCAGTAATTCGCCTCAAGTCTCAACAAAATGGAAGAGCAGAGCAGAGCTCCCAGTTCTGAGCACACAGTCCTTTACTGAGGGCTCCTCAGGGCTCCTCCTTCCATCCCCAAATGGAATTACCGGAGACCCCAGAAGCACAGGAGGGCACTCAAATCAGATGGGGGACTCTGGGTGAGGGTCTTTCCTTTGAAAGGTGAATTTGGATTTCTGGAGATTCCCAGGCGACAGGCAGTGAACTGACATCTTTCACTCTAGTCTTCTTTCCATCCCAATTCCTCTGCTATCTTTACTATATTCTAGCAGGTGTGATCGCAGTCATTATAATCATCGCTGGCCTGTTCACTAAGTACTTATTAGGTGCCAGGTCCTGAGCTAAGTGACAGATATTTTCTCACGTCAAAAGTGTTTTAAGAACCCTACAAAGGGGCTGTTAGCATATCATCCCTCAAGCCACAGATGAGGAAACTAAGGCCCAAAACGGCAAAAGTCTTTACCCAAGGTCACAAGCTAGCACAGGGCAGAGCCAAATCCAACCTCCAGCCCGGCTGACCCCCAGCGCTCACACACACTGCTCACTTTTCTGCATCCACACTTTGACAAAGCGCCTTTGATCAAAAGGCTGAACTAAAACCCAGCAAAACCCTGCCCTGCCAAACCTGGGGCCCAAACCAGGCCTGCACATTTCTCTCCACCGCCATCCCCAGGCCTCAGCTTCCCCACCCATGGGCTAGGACATTGAATTAGATGAGTTCCTAGGTCCAGCTCAAATTCTGACCCCAATGCAGGAGCAGCCTTCATCCCTGGTCCTACTTCCACGCTGCTTCCTCTTCAGGGCATTTCTCTCTTCAAATGAAAAGTGGTCGACGATTTCAACACTTACCCTGTTTCTCTCACTGACTTCGAAGGGGGAGGGGAAAGTGTCTGAAGTCATAGTTGGACACCTTTGGACCTTCGACAGCCCAGCCTGGGCTGACCCAGTCTCCCTGCAGCCCCCTCTCCTTCCAACAGCCCGTCTTGGCTTTTTCCTGCCCGAAGCCCTCCCTTGTTTGACTAGCACGATTGGCTAGCTCCTGAGGTCATGCCTTCTGGGAGCTTAGCCTCATCTTGATGGTGAGTTTTCAGAAGGGTAGACCCAAGTCTTTAGAGCCAGAGAGAGTTGGATTCAGAGCCCAGGTCTGCTGTGGACTGACTGTGTTTTCCTCGTCCTGGGGGAGACACCCAGAAATTTGACCTGCGTGAAGTTCCTACTATGTGTCAGGAACTGTGCTACAGGACACGGCTGAACAGAGAAACAAGGTCCCTCCCACCTCAGAGCTGTCTTTCTGGTTGGAAGAATGAGAAGAGGAGAGAAAGCCAGCAAATACATAGATTTTCCGAGGTAGAGACGACATGGTAGAGGTATCCACAAAGGGCTTTCTAAGGAAAGGGCACCTGGGGGAAGACTTGATCAGGGAGACCAGGTTTGAAGGGTGAAGGAACGAGCATCCAAGCAGAGGAAACACCAACACTGCCTCAAGGTCAGAAGAAAGGTCAGTGTGGATAAAACGAAACACTAGGGAAGAGAAATACAAGATGAGGTTGGAGGAAGGCAGGAACCAGATCACAGAGGACTTTGTAACTCACGTTTCTGAGTGGATTTTATTTTAGAACCACGAGAAGCCACTGGAGGTGTTTAAGGATTATTTTCACAGCATGCCCTGGTGGAGCAGTGGTTCAGTCAATTGCCTCTGAAGGAGCGCAGGCCACATACCCCTGGTTGCAGCAGGGGGCAGGGGGGTGTGCAGAGACAACCAGTGTAAACAACTAAATGGAAATAAAATTAAAACGTGAAAGAAAAATAATTATTTTCACTTTTACAAAACCAATTTTTTTAAAAAATGACAAACTCTTGCAAAGTGGCTGTTACCATATCATGTTCCCATTTCTTTTGTTCCTCATTTTTGTCATCACTTGGGATGGCCATTTTAGCGATTGTGGGGGGCAGGTAGTGATATCTCATGATAGTTTAAATTTTTATTTTCCTGATGACTTAGGGTGTTGAGTATTTTAATGGTCTTTTCAACTATGCACATATCTTCTTCTGTGAGGCATCTATTAAAATCTTTTGCTCATCTTGAAACTGAATCATTTGTCTTCTTTGTGAGTTACAGGACTTTTATTTTTAATATCTTGGATACATGTCCTTTGTCAGATAAATGGTTTATAGACATTTTTTCCCAGATGGTGGCTTGCCTTTTCATTTTCTTAACAGGGTCTTTCAAAGAGAAGTTTTAAATCTTGATAAAGTCACATTCATCATTTACTTTTATTTTGTGGTTTATGCTTTTTGTGTCCTAATTAAGAAATCGTTGTCTGTCCAAGGTCCCAAAGATTTCCTAGTGTGTTTTCCTCTAGAAGTCATATCTTTCTTTATCCAGTTATTTCTTTCTAGTTTCATATAATAAAGCTCTTAATATGGATTTATTATATTATCTTATTAGATCTAAATATGATTTTATTCTTTTTGGTGAATACAATTCAGTATCACTTTGATTCTTTCTTTTTCAAAATTTAGTATACCCTGAGTTATATCATTGTTTCTCTTCAGTTTATTCTTAAATCGTTACCATTAGGTCAAAATTTAAACATCCATGTAGCATACATCTCAGCAATTCCACTGCTAGGTGTCCACAAAAAAAATCCTATGACCGCAGAAAGGCTGGCATCACACTTGAGCGTTCATACTGGCATTATTGATAAGAAGCATGAAACTGGAAATAACCCAAACGTCCTCCATTTGGTGAATGGAGACCCTGCAGCAGCCCTTATAATGCCTACTGACTGTTTCCATTCTTAGGAAACTCTAGGAAGATCAAGCTCATCTATAAGGACAGAAGGCCAATCAGTGGTCACCCAGGCCAGGGCATATGAGTGAGATGGACACACAACTGTGAAGCGTCAGAAGAAACTTTGCGGGTGAAGAAGAATGTTTTCTAGCTTCCTTGTGTTGCCGGTTCCCCAGATGCATATATTTATCAAACCTCATTGAACCATACCTTGGAAATGGGAACATTTTACTTTGGGTCAATCACACCTCAAGGAAGTGGACTTTCAAAGAGCAAAAGCGATCCTGGTGAAGATGGTGTCCTAGCTGGAAACAGGGAGGAGAGTTAGGTGGTGGAGTAACCCAGGCAAAAGATGACAGCGGCTCTGTCCAGAGTATTTGCTGCCCCGGTTACTATGCTGTCATTTCTCTGCCCTCTCTTGCCCCAGACCCAGGGGCAGACGCTCACTGGTGCTTCAACTGACCATTTCCCCTCCCGGTGGCTACTGCCCTCTTGTCTGCTGAGTCATCCTTCAAGGCTAACATAGGGAACAAGGCAGTGGCTTCCAGACTGACATCACTGACAGCTGACACATATTCAGGAAACCGTGACACTGGTCAAGGTGACTCTGAGTTCAATGCAATGTCGATGGGTGCTGGTACCTGAGAGTGAGACCGCCCCCCCCCCCCACTTAGGAAAGGGTATTTGTTTCCTAGAGTTGCCATAACAACCACAAAGGCAGTGACTTCTGACAATAGGCATGTCCTCCCCCACAGTCCAGGCAACCAGTCTGAAATCAAGGTGTTGGCTGAGCCAGTTCCTTTTGGGAAGCTCTGAGGGAGAGTCTGTTCCAGACGACTCCCAGTGGCTCCTGGAGTCTTGACATTCCTTGACTGTGGACATCTCACTGCGTCACCTACTTCTGTTGTCACCTGATGCGCTCTGTGTGTGAGTCTGTGTTGATTTCCCTCTTCTGACATGGACACCACTGGTAATAAGGGGGACACTGATTCCGTATGACTTCATCCAGCTTGATTATACCTGCCAAGACCCTGTTTCCAGATATGTCACATTCACAGGTATCTGGGTTAAGACCTGAAGGTGTCTTCTTGAGGGGCATAAGTTAACGCAGGCCAGAGAACTTATTTCCCTCTGAAATCAAATAACTCAGTTCAGAAGAAAGCTCCCAGGGGCCTGCCTGCTAGCCGTAGAAGAGAGGTGCGAACATTGGATTGGGAAGCGCAGAGATACTGGATTCAAATCTTGAGTTTGCCCCTGACTTGCTCTGTGATGCTGGTCAATTCATTACCTGTCCCTGGGACTGTTTTATCACTCTTTAAATGGACTGTCCATCCCAGACTGGATCACTGGACTCTTGGAAAGTAATGGACAGCAGTTAGTATTCATCAATCACCTCAGTGTCCCGGGGACCATGCTACCACTGTGCACGTCACCTCATGTAAAGCTCACACTGACTGTAGGGCTTCATGCACAGGAAGAATCTGAGTCTCAGGGTGTCGTCACTGGCGTCCCTGACATCCAGTCCCAGAACAGGTCTCCGTGGTTCTGTCTCCCTCTGCTCCATTTTCTAATGCAAACTATCACCATTTCTTACTTGGGTTCTAAAAATGGCCTTCAGTCTTGCCCACACCCCAAAGCCAGGAAGAAAAAGTTTGCCAATGAAACTCCCTTGATTAGAATTCCCCAGTGGCTCCCCATTACGCTCAGAATAAAGTCTAAATTCGCCCCCCTAACAAAGCCAACCAGGCTTGTTGTGATCTGAAGCAAACTCCAACCTCATCTCTCCCTGCCTCCAGGATAATACCTGCTCATCCTTTCACATTCAACTTAGATGCCACTTCCTCCAGGTGTCAGTCAGGTACTCCGAGAACATTCTTTCTAACCATCATCTACACAGTGTTTTTGTTTCCTGCTCACTCACCTAGTTCCTTCAGGTGGCAAGAGTGTGTGCACAGGCTTAGCACATTGTGGTTTATATTTATCCAATGTCAGGTGTCTTATTTGTCAAAAACTACACTATCAGGGTGTAAAAGCCAGGACTAGAAGTCACTCCTGGCTGATTCTGGAGACTTGGTTCAGTACACGGTCCCACATGAATGTGGGTAAAGCACAAGAGTCTATCCGAACTAGCAGGCCCCAGAGACGTTAAGCCCAAGTGTGCAGGCACCTGGAATGACAAACACGCCTCTACTCTCCCCTCCCGCATGCATGGCAGACATTACTAATGGATCACAGCACTCCTCACAGATCCCTGGCTGAGCAGAGGGTGGCAGCCAGTCTGGACAAATCCACCCAAACCAGCAGCTAAAATGTAGTCTAAATGTATGTGACCAGTTGTCCAACATGCCCGTTTGGTACATCAGGAAAGGGGAGGCTCAGAGAGTGCTCTTACGTCGCATTTCACATGCAAGTTCATGTGAGAGCAGGGACAGGGCCTCTCCTCCCCCAGTTCAGGGTGTCCCCCTACCCCTGCTGGCCCCTGGAGATAGCTCCCTTTGCTGTGTGGTCAATCTACCCTCAGGACATCTTGAAAGAGCAGCATTCTTGTGAAATTAGGGCCAGGTGACTTAGGGAAGTCTCTGAGGACAAAAACAACTTGGGACAGCCGGCGGGGAGGGGCGGGGGGTGTCTGGGATGTGGGGTGGCCAGGGAGTCTTCTTTATTTTCAGTGGCCCGGAAACCCCTCTGGGCCTCAACGTCTTCCCTGCAAGTCTAGCCAGTTAGCTGCTTCCAAGCCCTTATCAAAACCACAGAAACCCAGGGCCCAGGTACACGGGCCGCGAACCCCCTCGGGAGGAGAATTCCCAGACCAATAATACACTTTCCAGTTCACAGGCCAAAGCACAATGCCCCTACCTTTGCCCCTTTTTACATTTCTTAAAATCACTTTAGACTGATAAAACAAGTTGCCAAGATAGTATGAAGGTCCCTGCCTCCCCTTCACCCTGTACCCCCAAAACTGTCCTTTTGCCCACTACGGGGCACTGCTCCAAGCTAAGACCCCAGCGCTGTGCATGGCCAGCAATGCAACAGATTCCACTACAAGTTCGCCCCCCAGTCTTTCCAGTCCAGGCCCAACCCAGGGCACCGTGGAGCCTGGGGTGTTATCTCTTCTGGACAAGTATCTTCCTGGCTTTTCCGCTGTCTCCCCAGCTGCTAGATCCCCCTCCGGGATCCTTACTCTGCTCTGATTCACTGTTGTCTCCATTTCTCCCATTTGTTTGGGTTTTTTTTTGTTGTTGTTTTGGCTTTTTGGGGGGGTTGCTTTTTTTTTTTTTTTTTTTTAACCCTCACCTGATTGTTTCTAATATTGTAAACGACCCTTGGCCACGTTCATTTTTCCTCTTTCTGTTTTAAAGTCTAATTCACATCATCAAAATGGCCACTGGCACTTCCTGGAAAACTTGGCAGAGCTTTTTACTGTATTTCTACAACAGCAACAAAAAAGTTCTCCCTCCCTCTCTCCCTCCCTCCCTCTCTCTCTCTTTTTTTTTTTCCCCAACCCCCCCACCCCCACTTCGTTTGTTCTTTTATGACTAAGGATATTTATCTCCTGCTGGCTTTAGAAGTTTATGGGCTGCTTTTCCTTTGAATTCCAGGCCAAGGTCAGGGAGGAGCCTTTGAGCAGTGACATCACAATGTGTTGCCTTGGCTACAATCATGACATCATCAGATAAATCAGGGGGCCTGGTGCAGGCAGGGTGGGGGACGAGGGTCTTAGAAACACCCTCTCTCTTCTCTCTGCCTTGGGTGAGAAAACTGCAGCTGAGAAAGTGTGAGAAGCTAAAGGGGAGAGTGCAGAGGAAGATTTACTAACCGCCCCCAAATGCCACAGACCCCTAAACACCAGGCCATAATCAAAGGCTTGGGGACATCTGAAGGGGCAAGGCTGAAGGAACATACGCATTCCTAGAAACCAGAGCCCTCTTCCTTTTTTTTTTTTTTTTTTTAAGAAAAAGCCATCCATAAGCCAGGAGAAGAAACATACAAATTGACCCTATCAAGCAAATTGCCTCTCCATGGAATGTATTTCACGAGGTGTCCCTTCTCTTTAATCTAATCTAATCTGTCTCTCCCTGGGCATAAAAGCAAAAGTAAAGAGAGGAGTTACAAATGAGGAATGCTCGGTTTAAAAGGCTTTTTCATAAAAGGAGAAAAGACAAAGAACAAACGCAGGGTGAACACCCAGCAGACAATTTTCATGCCATTAAAACAGCATCTTGAAAAAATGTTCATTTTTTTTTTTTTCCTTCCTTAGGGTCACGGGAAGGGGAAAAAAATGTGTTTTTATTGTGAACATGTGTCAAGAGGACGCAGTCACATAAGCTGGGTACCCACAAGAAGTATATTTGTGTAGTAATTAATGGGAGATCAGAGAAGCCAGTTTCGCCAAAAGGCCATTGTCAGCATGGGATACATTATGGGGTCAGGAATCCAGTTTTCCGAACGCAGTGTAGACCGCACTTGTAATTAAGCGGTTCTGTCATCTAAGACTCAGCAACAGCAACTCTGGGCCCTCCAGGAATACACCTAAAACACAGTTTCCAAATGTTTCTTCTTGGCAAATCTTGTAAGGAAACTACGCAGAAGGAATGTCAAGACAGCTGTAATTAGATCTTAGAGAAGAGGATGGAAGATTGTGGGGGCCAGTTTTGATTTTGTCTCTGGGAGAGAACCCCACGGACTTCTCTGCGCGGGCTGTCAGTGGGCCTGTCCATCACGCGCCCCCGGGTCGTCTGTCTTGGCGTCCACTTCCGGCCGGGGGTCTCCCAGAACACGCTGGCTCACCCACCCGTCGTGCCCAGGCCCCCTCGGAAAGTTTATTGCAGCAGCTGGGAAGGCAGAAACGGTGTCGTCCCAACGCTCTTGGGCCAGGCCGGGCCTTGGAAGGCGGTGAGATTCTGTTTCTGAGGGTTTCTGCTTTCGTTATGGGCCCGGAGGTCTTATTAAGAGAGCAGATCCGAGTGCGGTTTGTGGGCCCCAGGGCTGCCTTTCGGGAGACGTGTAGTGCCAGGAAAGCCGACTGGAGAAGTGGGAGCGGAAGGGGTCCCTCCCAGCCCGTTGACGGCGACTTTCTGGAGGGGCGGCAGGGAGGTGCGTGGCCAGGGGCGCGAACCCCCGGCGGGCGGGGTCCAGGCTGGAAGTGGGCCGGCCTGCAGAGTCTGTCTCCCGTTTTATATGCCGTCCGGGCCGCTGGTGTGAGAACACGCTTCCGGAGGCCTGGTGTCTTCTGTGGGGGGGAGCACGTGGCACCTCCGTATTGTCTCCCAACGCCTGTCTGTGTGTCTTCAGAGGCTTCCAGAGGTTTCCGCCTGCGCGGGCAAGAGCAGGACAGACCCCGTGCAGTCGTCCCTTCTCTCTGTCAGAGCACAGGTTATCAGCACACCTCAAGTCTCTGTCACCCAGACACCGTCTGGGGGTGTTCCAGAGGGGAAACACATCGTAAATCTCAGGGCTGGAGACAGAAAAAGGGGATGAAGGAGGGAAGGAGGAGAGGAGGGGCTGAGAGGGGCATCTTGACCAGGAGTCGCCACTCCTCGCTGAAGAAGAGCTCCCAGATCCAAGTGAGAAGCGATTTTCTCTTGGCACGAGGTGGGATCCAGCCTGGTGTTTGGGGTCCCCCCTCCCCTTCTCCATGCTAACAGTCAAGAACAGATGTGCCCCACTTTATAAATGCTGACCATCTGGGGAGGCTGCAGCAAGAGCTTTTCCCAAATGCTGTCGCCTAAGGAGGCCTCTGAGATGAGGACTGGGGGTCTCCAGACACATCTTGTGGCCTGCTTGCTTCCAGAAACTTCCTTAGGGTTCCTGAAAGCGGAGTGTGAAAGAAAACCTAGACAGGCCTACAGCTTTTGCTTTGGGCACCTGCGTGGCTGTGCTGAGCTGAAGTCCAGGGTCGTCTGGACTGGAGGGGCTGCCGTGAGTGGTCCACACTCAGGAGAGAGGCGGACGGCCAGAGCTCCCCTTGAGGGGGCTGAAAAGAGCAGGCTGCAGAGTGCTGAGAGGGACACGTGTTTTCAGACGTCCCAAGCTGGGGCATCAGTCCATCTCATGTGTCCCTTTGCCTTGTGCTTCTCGGAGGCCTGGTCAGGGACACAAAGGCAGGAAATTCAGTTCAGCACGGGCCGGCTGACCTCTGTCTGGTGTGTGCGGGTGCGAGGCTGACGACGATCTTCTCTGTCAGATCAGGCCTAGCAGACTGGCTGTTCCTGCAGCTTTAGAAGCAGCTGGACGGGCTCTGGAGGAGTCCGTGAAGTAAAGCTACTCATAAACCCTCCGCTCTCGGGTTTGAGAGGAGACGAAATGCCTGCCATTTGGAACTTTTTAAAGACTGTCTCCTCTGAGTTTCCAAACGTGTTCTTTTGTTTGTTTGCTTTGTTTTTTAGAGAGGAAGGAAGGGAGAGGAGGAGAAACATTTTGAAGGAAGGAAGGAAGGAAGGAAGGAAGGAAGGAAGGAAGGAAGGGGAGGCAGGTAGGGAGGGAAGAAACAGAAGGAGGAAGCCCCTCTATTTTACTTAGGTTTTTCAGTCCAGCGTCATGTCTCGAACCTGCATCCTTGGGCCCACGCCAGTGTCTCAGTTGCCCCAGCCACAGGGGTGCACCCCTGAAATATGTTCTTTAACATGTGTTTCCTGCTCAGCACACATTCAACTTTGCATATAAAATACACAGAGATCGGTGCGTGCATTACCAGCCACTCCGCAGACAAAAAGACAGGCACCCCCGGAAGTCCTCGGGGTGCCTCTCCCTCCCTCTCTGCCCACCCACCTCCACCGCAGCAGGCAACCCCTCTCCTGTCTCACTGCGCCTGCTCCTCAGCTTCACAGACACGGACCCACACTCTTCTTTCCCTCAGAGTTTAGTGTATGGGCTTCGTCGCGCTGTTCTGAGAAGCTGAGTCAGGGTCTCCATGGGGCGGGGGTGGGGGGCCAATGTGCTGCCCCCAGCACCATTTAGACAAGTGTCTGGAGACACGCGGGGCTGTCACAACGGGGGTGCACCCGGTGGGTCCAGGCCAGGGCTGCTCAACAAGAGCAGGCCAGCCCCCATACCAGGGTCTTCGGGGCAGAGTCTGAGTGGCCAGCTCCAGCCACCACGGCCACCCGCCACGGCAGACCCCGGTTCCTCTGAAGCGCCGTGTTGCCTGCTTCCTGCACCCTCCAGCAGGCGCAGCAGACTTCGCCTAAACTAACCTTCAAGTTCAAAGCTTTGACTCAGGCGAGTTTCCTGACCTCGGGTTTTACGGCCAAGATGGGGGCCGGGCGGACAGCCAGGGAAGCAAGCAGAAATGGGTCGTCCTGGACGATTTCCTAATCTGGTCTGGTGACAAATTCAACCTTCGGTCTTAGCCAGCCACCCATGGCTCTTTTGGCAGGGAGGGGAAGGAAGTGACAGAAGAGTCCTTACAGACAGTCACACCAAGGTACACAGACATAAACAGACGACTGCACAAATCCAAACAGACCCCTGCGGCTCTGATCTCCTGCGCACACTCCCACCAGCAGTCCTCCCAGGCCCACAGCTGGCCAGAGGTGGAAGGAGAGGCGACTGCTGTTCTTAAAGGGGCCCTGCAAGGCCAGCTGCTTAAAGGAATAGCCACGATTTTCAAGGGCACCCCCGGCCGGGGCAGGGGCCCATCTGTCTTGCTCACAGGGGTACATACCCCTGGGCCTAAACTAGCTTGTCCATCCTCAGCCCCATGGCTGTTCAGTCAGAACAATTCTTTTGTCCTCAACATTGCAGGGGATTTAGCAGCATCGGCCGCTTTTACAAACTAGATGCATGTCGATTGTGACAATCAAAGATGGCTCTGCAGAGTGTCCCTTAGGAACGTGCCCTGCTGGAGCAGGGGTTCAGTCACCTCCAAGGTTGCACAGGTCACACACCCCTGGGTTTGAGTCTCAGGCCCTGGGGAAAACAACCAGCATGAACAACTAAATGAAAATAAAATAAAAGGCTTCTTCCTCCAGTGTCTCCCTGCCTGCGTGCCTGCCCGCCTGCTCGCCTTCATTCCTGCTGCACCTTCCTTTAAAAACAAAAAATAGTGTCCATGGAAACATTGTCCTCATTTGAGCACTGGCTCTAACCCAGTGCCGGGCTCATGGGAAGCAGCCCCTCAATGAAATAAGCAAGTCCCTCCCATTCTTCCTGGGAACTAAATGGAACCTCTGGAGACTCAGCTCAGCGCTGCTGGTTGCGCCCCATACATCAGGCACGCCAGGCAGTAAAAGCACAAACAGATGGGCCCTGGTTCCCCCTCTATCTGGGATCCCCCTCTCGGAGGCTCAGGCTTGGGCCAGACTGGGAGGGGCTCTGCCTGGATGTGGGGGGGGGGGCACCACTGCCCCGTGACAGCCCCGAAAGCAGGGACCCGTCAGACCACTGTGTCGTGCTGTGTGACTGAGAGGCTTCCAAGCACTTTTCTGGACCCTGATTGGGTGGCTGCTGTTTTTAAAGAGGAAGGAAGACAGGCAGGAATGAAGGCTGAAAGGGAGGAGGGGAAGAAGCATTTTATTTATGTAGTTGTTCATCTGGGTGGTTCCCAGCTGGCCTGGGGCATGAATCGGGGTCCCTGGGCTGTGTGTGGCTGCCTCCGGGCTCGGATCCTGTGTCCCCTGATGGGGTTTTAATTACATTTGCAACACTGTCTCCCCACACACCTTCTGAATTTGCTGTCTGCTCAAAGGGGCTTTCACTCGCCCACTTTCCGCTGGCAAGGCTGCAGAGCCCTGCCGTGGGGGCAGGACGGGCATCGGGGCCAGAAGGGCGCACACTGAGCCAAACAGGGCTTCTCGTGTGTCCTGAGTCCCCAAGGACACTGGCTGGGAAGTGGGGCTTCTGGTGTTGGCTATGGTGCCATAACATTGTGATCCGTTAGAAATACAGGACTGGCCACTCAGAGGACCAGATATACGTGATTCTTGAATATACTGATTATTCCTCATTATTTCTAAGATACTTTCTCATATATATTTGTTCTTTGTCCAAGGTTCAGTGGCCCAAAACTCTTGGAATTTCTTGAAGGATAAGATAAAGTTGTCTTTTGTGATGTTAATAGGGTGACTTTTGAAACTCGCTTAGAGTGAGGGCTGGTCGACTAGTAGACAACATCTAGGTGAGATTAGAAAGCTGGAATTTTCAGCCCTACCCCCTGACCTGCAGGGAAGGGAGAAGGGCTAGAGATCAAGTTCAATCAACAATGACCAAGGAGTTAATTACTCACGCTTAGGCAGTGAAGCCTCCATAAAAAAGCAATAAGGGCATTTTGAGAGCTTCCAGGTGAGCACGTGGAGATGGGGAGGAGGGCACACCTGCAGGGGCATGGAGGCTCTGTGTCTTTCCCCATACCTTGCCCTGGGCCTTTCTCCCATCTACCTATTCTTGAGCTATAGTCTTTCTATCTTTTTTTTTAAAAGGAAAGGTGCAGGCAGGAATGAAGGCAAGTAAGCAGGTAAATAGGAAGAGAGAAGAGGAGGAAGCATTTATTTGTCTTATTTAGTTGTTCATTCTAGTTGTTCCCCTGGACCTGCGACATGAACTTGGGTCCTTGGGATGGATGTGGTCTGCACCAGCCAAAGTTTGTGGACTTAACCACTAAGCCACCAGGAAGTGCCAGGCTATATCCTGTCATAATAAATTGTTAATTCATTAAGTAAGAGGTGCATCTGCAAGTTTTGTGAGCTACTCTGGCAAATTAATCACATGTAAGGAGGAGATCCAGAGAAACTTATAGCCAATTGGTCAGGTACAGGTACAGGTGACCGTCTCAACTAGGAACTGGTGTCTGAAGTCTAAGGAAGGCATTGTGGGAATCTCCAATCTGTAGCTGTTGGGTCAAGAAGTAGTGGGCTGGTGACTGGCTTTGGAAGAGGGCATGGGGGGCAGCCTTGTAGAACTGAACACTTTGCCTGTGGGAACCAGTGCTATTCCTCAGGTGGGCAATAAGAACTGGGTGGAATTATAGGACACGCAGCTGCTATCTGTGAATTGCCCGTTGATGTGAGTAAAAACTACACACACATATACATGTTGGAAATTTGGGTACCAGATCCCCCTAATACAGGTGCCTACTATTTGCATGTGGGAGACAGAACTCAAAGGTTAATAACACTCATTTAGCAAATATCTTCTGAATGTCAGTGTTTACTAGGCAGGGAGGTTGCAGAGATAAAAGATCTGCTTCTTGCCTTCAAGTAGCAAGAGAAAGAGTAACAGCTCCTTTGGCATTTATTAAATGCCAGACACAATTTTCCACTTTGTAAATAATCGCTCATTGAATCCTCAAATAACCCTCTCTGCAGGTTCTGCTGTGACTCCCAACATAAAGTGAAAACATTAAAGCCTAATTAAGTCAAGCAACTTGGCCAAAAAGGACATGATTCCTCAGCAGCAGAGCCAGGACTTAAAATCAAGCAGTAACTAGTCATGTTCTTCTACCAGGAGCCATTGGACCCCTGGGGACACCAGGTGACATCTGGGGACACTTTGGCTTGTCACACCTGGTGACAGGGGAGTTACTGGCACTCGAGGGTGGAGGCCAGGATGCTGCCAAACATCCTTCCATGCCCAGGAGCCCCCCCCCCCCATGACAAAGAATCATCACATCCAAATGTCTGTCACGCTGAGATTGAGACACCCTGGGCAGAGGTGCTCTAACCACTGGACTACAGTCCAGGGATGTGGTCAGGGGTCCTGGGCTTAGCCAATCAGAGCGGTCCTGGCCAGCATTCCTGAATGGCGTTCTGGCAAGCATCTGTACGTGAGCACAAGCCCTTTCAATAGAAGAGGCTGAAGCACGTAGGCTTCAGGCCGTAGCTTCGCATTGCTCTTTCATGTGAGGGGACCTTGGGTAAGCGACTCAGACTCTGTTTCCCTCTGTTGCCTGGGCATATCGCCCTCCCTCCAGGAGGGTTGTGATGACCAGAGGAGCCAGCCTGGTAAAGGTCCCCTTACTCTGCCTCACATGTCGCAATGCTCAGTACGTGTAAGTTATGATTCTACAGGAAGGGGAGATCTAATAGCGACTTCCAAGTAGGGGGCTAGTCTGCAAAAAAGGTCTGAGTATACTTTCAAGGACCATGAGCATATGTCTTTGTTACCCTCAAAACTGCTGAGTTCACTGAAGTTTTTCAATCTAAGGTCTAGACAGTTTGGCCTCGCCGAACCAGGGTGACCCCATTCTGAAAATGTTGCCAAGAGTAGTGACCCAGTGGACTTCACTGTGACCACTTAGGTGTTCTGTCCAATAGTGTAAAATCTCCCAAAAAGGCTTCAGTTCCTCCCGTGGAGAACAGCTTAGGTCACCTCCAGCCAGCTGTACAGGTCATCTCTTACTAATTCAACAGTTGTTGCTTTCATTGTAGATTCTGCTCTCCATTCTGTCTTCCTGGGTTCACATCCCGACCTGCAACATACTTGGGTGTTATCTTAGACTGATCAAGCTTTTCTAGCTGCAAAATAGGGTTTAATTCTATCTACTTGTGACAAGTTCAAAGTCTGTCCCCAATTCCTCAATACTCTCTCATCCAAATATGGGTCTGGGTCACCTTGCCCTGGAATTCAGGTGAGCTCTGACTCCTTCAGTATTACCTGGGCTCAGACCTTGGAGCCTTGAATTGCCATGTAAGGCGTGTAGCTACCCTGGGGCAGCCAGGTTGTGAGGAAGCCCAGCCACGTGCAGAGACCCTACACGGACACTCGGATGGGCGGTCTGAATCTTCAAGTCCTCCCAGCCTCTATGTTTCACATGAAGTAAAAGAGCCTCCAGATGATTCTTTAGATCGTCCCCAGCCATCAAGTCACCAGCAGTCTTGGATGCTTCCCAACTGACCTCTAAGACCTAGACCTTCCCAGGGAACGCCGAGAGCTGAGAGAATTTATTCCTACCAAATCCTGGTCTAATTCCTCACCCACAGACTCCATTGACTTTGAAGCTACTGAATTGGAGAATGATTTATTACACAGCCATAGTAACCAGAACACTATCTGAAATGAGAGCTGTAATGAGGATTAAATTAGCAAATGTATATCAATGTTCTCTTTCAGGACCAATACACAGAATAGACTCTCAAGGAAATCTTAACTCTTTTCCCCCACTGTTTTACGTTTGTTTCCTTATGATCAAAGCTACTCCCCTTAGTTTTATCTGACAAACCCTGGGAGAAGAGTTTTCTCTGGCTTTGTCCACTTGTGTGGACCCTGGATTTATCTGATCGATAAAATCAAGCAATGAGCCTAATGGATCTAGGTCTGACTCTAGCAGCAGATCCACAGCAAACCTGATCACAGACTCCCCACACTGTTAGATCTCACCTATGAGGGCTTTGAGGCTACAGAGAAAAGCCTTCTGAGAAAAAACAGAGTGTGAGACAACTCTGAGCTATTCCCTGACAGCCAGACATAAAACAGGGAGCTCAAAGACACAGACCCTTGAAGCTGCAGTCTCTTCTTGGTAAAGTTTCCTACATCCAAATTTAGCCACAGGCCATGAAGAAAAGCTCCCCAGAAGAATCGGAGTTGGGCCCTTCTTTGCCAGTCCTGCTTCTAGGAGATTGGTGGAAGATAAAGCTTTTAAGCAATGCCTGCTCGCCCTCCCTCTAGTTGGCATGAATGGTGCCAGGCTGGGAATTCAGAGAAGGAATTCCTGACCCCTGCACTGCAAAGTGCAGCACTGAATCCATTTTCACATAAACAAGTCCTTCCAATAAGCCAGCATTTCACAAACTAGAAAACAGCTTGCCAACAGAGGCAAGAACTGAGTGAAAAGCCAAGTCCCACGTGGGGGAGTCTAAATTTTCTCCCAAGTCAAGACACCAGACCGAAAAGTGAAGACTTGGGAGAGTAGGGAGGAGAGACTGGACATGGTAAGAAGCAGGAGATAAAGGAGTTCGAGTGAATGAGGTTGGATTGGGTGAGCAGAGGTTGTGACTAGCTGTTGGTAGAAGTATTTTAGATGCTCTGGCTAAATCATTGACTAGCTGGTCCAACCCATTCTCCGCCTTCCATTTCCTTCCTGTCCCCTACAAGAGGGTCCTAGAAAGATATAATTTGCTTTGCTGACAGCTAGAGCAGGCTAGGCATAGTCCGGGCAATAAATGTAAGTAGAGGTCTGCTGGGAGAATTTTGAGAGGAGTTTCTATTTCTCATCAAGGAGAAAGGTTCAAGGGCAGAGTCATCTGATGTCACCTCTTGCTCTTTCCTGTCTTAATGCTGTTGTGATGCCTGGAGCTGAAGCAGCTTCTTTGAACATGAAGAAGACACACACAAGAATAAAATGTCAAAATGCTAAGGATGGGCACACCCTGGTGGAGCCGCGTTTAGGTCACCTGCCCCTGAAGGACGAAGGATGCAAGCTTGAGGTTCGAGTCCCAGGTGCAGTGGAGAAACAACCAGTATGAACCACTAAATAGAAATAAAAATGCTTCTTCCTCTTCTCTTCCTACCTGTCTGCCTACTCAACTTCATTCCTGCTGCACCTTTCCTTTAAAAAAAGAATGCCAAGGATGGGGGCATGATCCAAGATCCACCAGGCTCCTGACGACCTCCTAGGAAAGTTGAATGAATGTAAGTAGAACTCACCTCTGGAGTACTCATTATGGGAGAAAAATCAGCCCTTCTTTGTGGAAAGGAGTGTTCTCCAGCCTCCTTAGAGGATCCCTATTTCTGTCTTGCTATCCAGAGGTGTTGACGGGAGAGGGGCAATCTTCGATGGCTGCGGGCGGGACACAATCCCACTTGATAAAGCGCTGGTCACACGTCAACTAAACTCTGAGAAGAGGCACTTATACACAACTGGAAACGATCAAACTGTCTGACTGCAGGGGAGGTGTGTTCCTCATAGTGGACACAATCCACCCCGAAGAAATCATGATCTAGAGACCAGGTGATCAGCACAGAGAAGCCCATTCCGTGTTGTGAAGATTTTCAAAAGTAGGTTATCCAGCAAGATGGAAAGACACATCTAGAAAGAGGTTCACCTGAGGGTAAATAAATCACGGTTGCCATTTGGGAGGTTATTGTGTTTATTCATTTTGTCGTTTTCTGTACTATTTAAGTATTTTACATTATGTCTATATCATTTTTTGCTGAGAAAAACAGTCATTAATGGCGTGCTCTGGTGGCTTAGTGGTTTAATCCACCATGGCACAGTCCACATCCATCCTGAGGTCCCGGGTTCAAGACCCAGGGCTGGGGGAACAACCAAGAAGAGCAGATAAATGAAACAAACACAGAGCTTCCTCCACCTGTCTCCTCCTCCCTGCCTGCCTGCTCGCCTTCGTTCCTTCCTGCGCCTTTCATTTAAAACAAAAGTCATTAATGGCCTATGCAAGAGGACCTTAGT
The DNA here is from genome assembly GCA_004363575.1 of Solenodon paradoxus. Classification (NCBI taxonomy): domain Eukaryota; kingdom Metazoa; phylum Chordata; class Mammalia; order Eulipotyphla; family Solenodontidae; genus Solenodon; species Solenodon paradoxus. Next base: position 54,388 of record RJWH01002094.1, on the reverse strand, counting down.
TCCATTTATAATACATATCTCCTAAGAGAACACTGGAAAGATATCTGGTAAAATATGAACAAGTTAGTCCCATGTAATGGGATTACAGGTGATTTCCATTTGCTTCTTTGTCTCTGCCTGCCTTTTTGACTTTTTTCTACAATGAGTATACACTGTTTGCTTTTTCAAGTTTTGCTTTTTAAGAGCTATTTATCTCACTGTGTTTGCCAAAGCCTCCAAGCCTGCCGGCCTCCAAGCTTCCAGTGGGAAATGTTGTCATCTCTGAGGTCTTCTCATGCAACAGCCGTTGGGACTAGTGGAGCCGTGATTTTAAATATTGAGGAGAATGTGACAGGAGGACCTGGTTGAGTCCCTACTTTCCGATCATTGTCAACTTCATGAAGTTAATGGAGGGCTAAACCTTTCCTTTGGCTGCTTCATCCCAGCAGCTGGTATTGCCTTTACTCTCCAAAGCAAAAGACAGTGTGATAAGAGCGAACCCCACCTTCTGATACCAATAAGAAATTCTGCTTCCCTTCACCTTTCTGATAAATTACACTGACCCACCCTCCACGGAACCCGTCTTGGAGGAAGAGACATAAAAATATGACAGGCCAAAGCATTTGTGGAAGGATGACGGAATGACAGAATGACAGAAAAAAATACGACCAATTGAGCAGAGGTGGCTGTCAGTGTGGGGGCCCTGCAGAGTTCAAGCATGCCCGTAAAAGAATTCAGCAGCCCAATGACTCCCCCGGGAGAAAGAGATCTCCCTCCAAATCCAGCCTGTCACCTCACTTCGGTGAGTAGGAATGCCCTGGGGGAACAGGAGTGGGTTTATCTGTGTCTGACGGAGCCAGGGGTGGAAGGCAGAAGCCAGAAGGGCGGACAGAGAGGCCTTCTGGAATGATTTAGGGCCCTGGGTCTTCCCGAAAAAAGTCCCCCTGCTGCCCTCGGGGTCCTGGAAGTCAGCCCGAAGAGGGACAACCATGGAAAATAAAACTGTCCGGGCTTGGGGTCGGGGGGAGAGTCGGGGGTCCAGTTGCCGCTGTCTAGGAGAGCTAACAAACCAACCCCAACATGCGTGACCCCAGGTTCACATCAGCACCGTTGATCAAAAGGCAGCAGCTCACTCCGCCCTGTCCAGACCTCCCCATCCTGGGAGGGTTCAAAGCTACTGGCTTCGTGGCTCGTGTGACTTCCATTAATCCAGAGACATTGGCGCTGCAGACTTCTCCAAAATTTGAGCATCAAACGTAATGAATCATGAGAAACCAATAGCTTGGACCAGCCTGGTGACCTTCAAAGCAAGATAGTATTACTCAAAACTGCCTGTAGTGATGGGACCATTAAGATAAGCTGATCCAAGTGTCCTTCCCTTTGGACTACAGACAAGTCGGGGGAAATGTGGAGACTGGGCTCCCCTCAGCCCTTCTCTTGGTTCCTTCAGCCCCTCCCTTGCTGGGCCAGGCGGAATTCTTTCATTCTTTCTTCCACAGAGAGCAATGGGGCCTGCCTTTGGGAGTGGGGACTCTACTTGCCTCAGAGGGCATTTTTCATCACGAGGTCTGAGCATACCCCAGGCTCTAGGGCGTCAAAACCAACAGTGTTCATCTTGGATTCCTGCTCTGGATGCAAATAACAACCGAGGCCCCCTTTCCCCTCAACTGGGCTTCTGAAATCCAGCAGAAGGTCCCAAAGATAGAGTGTGTGTGTGTGTGTGTGTGTGTGTGTGTGTGTGTGTGTGTGTCTGCAATGCCAACTTCCTCTCATCCATCTAATATCCATCTTCTGCCTTAATCACAGTTAATGCAGAATGGAAATAGATACAGGCTCTTTCGCCATCAAGACCAAATCCTCACTTCAAGAAATCAGATCAGTTTCAAGCAGTGCCGGGGTTCAGTGAGAGGCCAGTCTACCCAGAAACCAAAACCACTTCCAGCCAGGTCCAGGTGAGGGCTCAGCAGACAGACAACCCGCCGTGTAGCCTCCGCTCCCAGCCACACGCCGGAGCGCACACAGGCACGCGCGCGCGCGCGCACGCACACTCATTTTGTGCTTAGCGGCCATAAAACCTAAGACACTTATATGGGGGTGAAAGGTCAGGAGGGGGGAAGCATTATTTTCTGTTATTAATTACACCTTATCCATTCTACATGTGCTGTACTCGTCTTAGATAAAGTTACAGTTCTGTTTTATTAGGAAGCCTCCGGGATCATGTAAGGGGGGATTTTGGACGGAGACAAAGGAAGTCACAGAATCAGGATGGGGGGGGAGGAGTGAGGGGGCTCATTTGTTCTCCTGCTCAGAACTCAATCCCGTCTCCTATCTAAGCCATTTCCAGGACTGAATCTGCGCATTCTTGAAATAGCTCACGCCACACATGCTAAATGAACCTGGTCCCCAAATCAGTACAGTCCTGATGGGCTTTGGGTTTCCTGAAGGAAAGGGCACCAGCCGGCCCCTGCTGCTTCAGCAGGCTTGACAGCTCAAGTCCTGTTCGGGCCGCCCCGCCCGCCCCGCAGCGCGCAGGCTTCTTCCCTGGCTTGGAGCGCCCGTGCCCGGGGGCAGGGGCGAGAGCAGCGGTGCAGGTTGGTTAGGCAGAAGGGGGCCTGGGCCAGACAGCAAGCAGAAGAGGAAACCGGAGGTATCTACAAGGCTCCCCAGTGCACGGAGGTGACAAACGAGCAGGGTGGAGTGGTCTCCCGCACACGCGAGACCAACTGGCAGTCAGAAAGGACCCAGGATAATGAAGCCCGGTTTCAGTCCTGGCTCCAACTCTTGACCCAGTCGTTGGCTATCTCTGAGCCTCAGTTTCTCCAGTTTACAAACTGGAAGAAATGGCATCAGTCACGCCGATGACACGTGATCTCCAGGAGCAGGATCCCAGTGGAACTGCTGTACAACAATCAGCCCAGAGTGGCCCCCCTATGGCTCTGGAAGATAACAGACTGAGAAGCTCATCAGAATCCATAAATCACGGTGCAGATATAATTTATTGTTATTAATATGATCTGCTCTGTCCTTCCCCAGCCCCCGGGCTGCCAGGAGAGTCTGTGCTCTGTCATTGTGCACTTGAAGACAGGTTGCTTTGTCCCTTCTCTCTTCTTGTTTCTAATCACAAAGTTCTAATTCTCCAGCTGAGGTTGAATTCAATTCTCAGCCCAAGCGAGATGCCATATATTATTACCCGCTGTCCCAGAGAGCAATCTGGCTTCTGTCTCGCAGGCACTCTGAGTTCACTAGGCACCAGGCGCTGGACTCAGCCTCGCCTGGGGGACCCCTTCTCCCGCCCACGGCAGCGTAACTAGACAGGTAGTTCTAACACCCGCCCCATCACACAGACCACATTTCAGGGAATGCAGTTTGATGCGAGCCCAAGGTGTCTCATTCCAAACCAGCATGTCCTTCTGCCTCCTGAGCCCCAAACGCCCACCCATGGGGCCTTCAGACAACCTGTTCAACTGAAATGTTCCTCTGACAACACAAGGGAGCTGAGAGGTGAGACTGAGAGACGGGGGTCCTCAGAGGAGCGCACCCTACTGTTCTGAGTTCCGTTCTGCCTTCCCCCACCCTCAATTCCGATTTCAATGAACACACAAGAGGACTGCGAAGAGGAGGGGGAGGGAGGAAGCAGCCTGGGATGGAGCATCCCTATCTGCCCATCAGAATGTTTCCTGGGGGTTCAGCCAGGAATCCAGGCCTGTGGGCTCCCTGGGAGTCCCGGCTCTCTTTGATCGTCCCCACAGTCCATCCCTCCCTGATGTAATCCTGCCTTGCAGCCCTGATGTCTAATTTGTGATATCCCAGCAGCGTCCCCAGGGCGCCAGGCGAGCAGGGGACTTTGAAGACCTGGTGCTGCTGATAGGGAATTCCACCTCTGGGGAGAAACAGGAGTCCCTACTGCGGGAACAGGCATCTCGGCCTCTAGAACCATCCATTTCACGCGTCCTCAGCCCCACTTAGGGCTCCGACATCTTTCCCTTGTGGGGAGGTGTCTTTCTGTTTCCCTTCTTCTTCGCAGGTGTTGGCTGGTATTTGTGACCCTCTTCTCTGCTTCTCTGTCTCTCTTTCTTCTCGTGTGATTTCTGTTTCTCAAGGCACCAGGAATGCCCGGTCATTCCACAGGACAGCGTAGCAGAGGGGGCAGAAATGTGGCTCTGGAGACGAGATCACCCTGACCCAGCGGCCACTGGGGCGCACAGCTTTGAGTGACCCTTCCCTTTCTCTCCATCACCAAGTCCAGGCTCAGAGGGGACCGAAGTCATTTCAAATACCAAATGTGTTGTTTGGAGGGAAGATGTCGCTGATGGGGCTTCCTGGGAGGTGTGCTGAGGGGGTGGGGGTGGGGTTGCCCCTGATCTCCCCCAGATACTTCCAAACGTGCTAATCGATTTCCAGTTCACCACTGCAGCCAGCATTGCTGGGGTCACCAAGCCCACACTCACGTGTAGTTTCTAAATTGTCATATTTTCCACCAGGTATCACCGCCCAACAATGTCCCTTTGGCTAAACCTCAGAGCTCCTCACATTTTGAAATTCTGTGAACCAAGTGAATCCATACACATGGGTCATGGAGGATAAGGGTTGTCTCCCTCCCCCAACAAACACATGTTACATACCAGGAGTCTGCCCGAGCCCGGCCTTTGCTGAGTCATTTCTCCAACCTTCTTTCCCCAGAGTCCAGCAAACGTTATGCATCCTATTATTAGAAACCAGCAAAATGAGATTCAAAGCCAACACAGTGACTTGTCTAAGGCCACACAGCCAGTCTGAGGGAACCGGCTGAGCCTGTCTTTTCCCCTGAAGGAAACTAGCTTGAACTTTGATTTTTGTTCCCCTGATGGATTTGCATTAGAACTGGCTTTTGTTTCCACACATACCATCTTCAACCATTTAGCTTCTAGAACCCAGGCCAGTGCAGAAACAGAGTTTCTTTCTCGAGAAAACTGCTTTTCTTGGCTTGGGAAATGCTGTTTTCCCCTCCACTTAAGGGCAGGAGACATTCCGGATATTTCGTGTTGGGAAGGCCAATTTGGCATTCGGGATTGTTTTCTGCCTTATTAAACTTTTCAGAAACTGTATCTCTTTTAAACAGCCCCTGGGAGCTCCCCTGCCCCCCCCCCATCCTACCAGGACCCTCTGGGCCAGCCCCCACCTCCCCTCATCCCATCTGTCAGAGGCCGGAGCCAAAACACGTCCCAGGAAAAGCCAGAGGAAGGGGCGAGGCGGGGAGAGTGATGTCTAATCATCACAGAACCTTTGAAAAGTATCTTGAGCAAATCGAGTTTGTCTAAAACGCATCCAGCATTTAACATTTAATAGGAGTTGACCAACTTAATGCACCACATGCGTTGGGTAAACGGATCCTTCCCCTTTAAGGGCCTGTTGACATTAGGTGAAGGAGAAAAACAGTTGTTATGATTCAGAAACTCAGGATGAACCCAATTAATCAATGCTGAGATGATTTGAATCATGTGGCAAAGGCTTGGTCACCTCTCTGATATCCTATCCCCGTCCCTCGGAAGATGCAGACATGATTGATGTCACCTGTGACCACCACGTCTCCAGGCAAGACCCCCCCCAAACCCAGCAGACAGAGAGACAAATTAGATCCAAAGGCCCAGGATCAGTTTCAGAAGGGACAGACCCCTGGCTGGGGAGGGGGTGGTCTCTGGGGGTGCCTGGCCTGGCCTGTCTGTCACAGGCAGGCAGAGATAGAGACCAGACCAGATGGGGCTGGGAGAGACAGAGCACTGCCGTGGGGTGGGTGGGGGCCGGGGCCTGAGTTCAGCAGCATCTCCCTTTTTTTTTTTTTTTTTTGAGTATAAAAATAATTGCTCAAGCTTCTCTTGCCTCTTAGGGTTACAGTCAGGCGTGCCTGCCCTGGGCCTTGGCTGGAAAGAAATGGGTCTCAGAGGGAGGAGAGAGGACAGAGTGTTAATCAGTTATGTTGATTGCTTTGAAAGCCTCTGCCTGTTACACGCACACGCACACACACCCACACACACACACAAACACACACACACCCACACCCCGTCACCTCTTCTCACCTTTTCTCTGGCCGCCTCTGTGACTGCCCACACTGATCTCACCTCTGGTCATGTTAGCTCTGCTCCCCCAGCACCTCCACTTTTCGATCAGCCTCCTCTGCCTTCCTGTTCCACCAGGTGAGAATAGAAAGTAGAGTTGGAGCTACTTCCGGATTCAATGTTGACTTGATTTCTAAGAACAGACCTGAAATATTCTCTTGAGCATCATTAACCCTGTACATACACGCAAGCACGTACGTGCACACGCGCACACACACACACTGGTTTTACCCTACTCAGAAGCTGCTGGAGTTTATCTCCTCCATTCTTGAATGTCTCTTTCCTTTGTACCTTTCACATACACCCCCCTTATCCTCCTTCCACCCGTCTTTTATTCCTTCAACAAGCATTTCTGGAGCGCTGACCTCCAGGGTGTCCACAAAGAAGGAGGTGCTTACTCTGGGCTTCTGGGAAAGACAGCAGAAGAGAGCATTTCTTACCTGCTTCCAAAGTCGCAGCTGAGCTCCAGTACCTCCCACCCTGTTTGCAGGCCCCAGCCCAGAGGCTTTCACCTGGAGCAGCCACCCTGAATCCTTGGGGAAGTCTTCTTTCCATCAAAGCGGCCCTGAGCTGACTCCCCACTGACATGCAGCCAACACCAAGCCCTCCCTCCTCAGAAGTCACAGGAACATAAGACTCCCAGAACGGGAATCACCTGCCCGCCACATTTCAGTGTGACGCAAATTTCAGTCTGACATGCCGTGTGCTTGCGCTGTTCACAGTGCAGGTCCCTAAGCCCCAAAGAGTTGGATTCAGTAGTTTAGGCCCGTGGCCCTGGAATCTGCATTAACCACAGGGCCAGGGGCCCTGAGGGGAGCACTCCTCTCACGGCTCTCTGAGCACTTCCTCCACGGGCAATGGGGAGCCACAGCAGGTTCGTGAGTAAGAGCATAACTTTATTGAAACTGGCTTAAAGAGGGACGAGCTGGCTACCTTCTGGAAGATGAAGTGGAGGCCCCAGGGGCAAGTGGGAGAGAGAGGAAGGAGACCGCATGAGACTAGAAGTTCCCGAGCTCCCTTTGTAAGCTTAGAAGCAGACTCCTACTAGAAGAAAGTCGGGGGCACTTAGAGTTATTTATTTGGGGTAGTTTAGGAAAGCTAATGGGGATTTCAGAAAAGCTACAACCATCACCTCCAGGGCTTCACCTCTTCATGGAAGGAAGGGCCATTAAAACTGAAAAATTGGCAGGTCGCAAAGTTGGAATGTGTAAGTAAGGAAAGGCTTGTCCCTAGCCTTCTTTTATTTCCTGCCCTCTCCACTTCCGAAAGCCCCTTCGCAGCCCCCATCTCCAATTCCGGCGCCCCTCCACGCCCCAGCATGCGGGTGTGGAGGCTCCAGACTCCGTGCGCCCCTCCCAGGGCGCTCACAAGAGCATCTGGCCACAGACCCTGGGCTCTGGCCGGCGGCATCTGTTTGCAATGTTTGACTCAGTAGTTTTATTTCTGCTCAGCGGTATAATATAAACTATCTTGTTACACGGCAGGCAGGCTGGGCGCGGAGCCGGGCGCAGCAACCCTGCAGCAGGAGCAAAGCAGAGCTGGAGTGAGCTGGGGACTTGGGCGAGGCCCTCCGTAGTCAGAGGGATCGGCTGCAAGCTGGAAAGTTCTCCTGGTCGGGGCTCTGCTGTCTGACAACCGGAGCAGCTCCGGACTGACCCCGGGAATCTACACCACCCACCACACCTGTGCGTGCCCACCCACACACACATGGATGCACACACACACACACACACAAACACAGGGACACATGGTGCACACAGAGAGACACACATGGATGACCCATAAACACAAACACACAGATGCATACACCGACACACACATACATACACACAGACACCAAGTCTTCTGCATTTCTGGAGTGGAGGCTGCAGAGATGGATCAGAACTACATGCTACAAAGATGGATGTCAATTGAAAGCATGACTTCTGGAGTCGGACTGTCTGGGTGTGAATTCTTACCATAGGCTTTTAGGAAAAATGCCTTTACCTCCATGGGAACTCAGTTTTTACATCTGTACAATAGGATTCATAATTGCTTCCATGCTACAGAGCTGTTTTCAGACTTCCCTGGGACAATACCTACAAAAAAACTTAGCTTTTCACAGTGCACGTGTGCGTGTGTCTGTGTGTGCACACGCACTCAGTAAACCTGAGTTGTTATTACCATCATTAGCAGGTTTGAAACAAAGAAAAGACTAGGTATCGTCATTGCCCTCAGCCCAGCTGGAAGAAAATGCTCCTCTTCCCAGCAAGGTGGGCAAATGCAAAAGGACATGAAATCCCATTCTCTGCTCCCCACAGGATCCCCTTTGGGGCAGAAGCTGGGCCTCTCTCTTGGAGTAGAAAACAGATAGGCTCCTATGTGTGACTCCTCCAAGAAACCACCATGGGGAGAAGTCCCCAGACTGGGGGGAGGGACAGGACCCAGTTCTTTGATTTCTCCTATCAATGGAGGGGCAATGGGCGGGGGACGGTTGAAAGGACAGACTAGCCTCCAGGAGGCCGCAGACTTGCCTCAAACTCATCTGCACTGAAGAGCTCTTGATTCTGACCACAGTTGGGGGCTGGACTCCTTTACCATTTGGGGAGATGCCCAAAGACCAAGGGGCAGCCCCTTTGTGCTGGATCCTGAGGGGACAGTCCCAGGCAGCCTCCCCCTGGGTCACCCTGTCCACAGTGCACCCTGGTACCCCTCTACGGGGAGACTTCAGGGTTTTGTGCTTTCTGTCTTTGATGCCCAGCCCAGCCCTCGGCACCTGGCAGATACTCAACAGTGTTCAATGTATTGCAGCAAACAAACAGTGTGTGCGCGTGTGTGCATGTGTGTGTGCATGTCTGTGCGCGCGTGTACGTGTGTGCACGTGCATGCTGCACTTGCAGGTAGGTGTGCGCACACGTGTAGTGAGGACACGTGTATCTCAGGGAGGTTGTGCAAGGCCGTGCACATGTGCCCCTGCAGCTGGCCGTGGTCCCTGAGTGCAGACCCATGTCTGAGAGAGGCCCTGTCTGGATGTGATGGCCTGGGGCAGACATAATCGCTGCCCGCTCCAGAGGCGGCAGGACAAAATTTGAAAATAAAAGCAGAGTGTGTTGACCTGGGGAGGTCCTTCGAAACCACTCATAAAGTCACTTTTGTCTGGCGTGCCCTGGGACCTGGCCGATAAGGTCACTGGACACAATTCACAGCCCGAGGCCCAGGGCTGGAGACCCTGGGCCGCGAGAACAACCAAGACAAACAACAAAATAAATAAACGCTTCTTCCTCCTCTCTCTTCCTGCCCGCCTGCCTCTGCTCACCTTCCTTCCTGCCTGCACCTTTCCTTAAAAAACAAAAGATACTTCATGCGGAATGGAAAGTAATCCCATTACAAACAGTGTCCACATTCTCTTCCTTGGGGATTTAAGGGGCAAATATCTCCTGACCCAGGACCGTCAAAACAGTCAAGGCCCCACAGCAAAAATAACTCAGGTCCCTCCACTCATGACTGACATGGATTTGGTCTTCCGTTGGCCACGAATCACGGGCACTATGAGTCTCTCTCTGACCCCCGCCCCACCCCATCCCCGGTGTCTTTCTGCGGGAGCATCAGTTCTGGGTCTTTATTTTCCCCTCTTGGGATCATGCCTCTTTCTCTCTAGGTCTGTGTGTTTCCCTTCTCCATGCCGCTCCTGTCTCCCTTCTGTCTCCCTTCTATCTCCCTGCCTTTCTTCGCAGGCCCCTCCTCTGTGTCTCCCTCCGCAGCCTCCTCCACCTCTGCTGTGGTTCATCTCTCCCGCCTGCGGGTCCTCCTCCCAAGCCCCTGTGAGGGGCTCCCAGCGCCCCGCCCCGCCCCCGCAGCCACCCCAGCGCGGGCCTGCTCCTCGTCACTCAGCAGCCGGCCTGATCCAACCGGCCCTTTGTTCGCAGCTCCCGCGCCTCCACTCCCCACCCGGCAGGGCCCTCCAGGCCTGGCTCTCCTCCTCTCCAGGCTCCCCTGGCAGGGCCATCTCTCCAGCCCTAATGTGGAAAAATGCGCACCCGCCACGGGCCCTAGGAGGCTGAGAAGGACTACCCCCCGGGCCATCCCGGCCATTCAGGAAGTGCCCCCCCACCGCCCCCACATTCCCCTCTCTCCCGCAGGAAGTATAAGTTCCATGCCCTTGGAGGCCAACCCCCATCCTTGACTCTGGATGACCTTGGCCAAGCCGGTGACCTCTTCTGGAGCTGTAAAATAGTGCCCAAGATCCCCTGCGACTGTCTGGTGGGGACAAGGGTTTCTTCTTATCCATATGTCTGCCCTCACCGCTGCCCCTGGCACCAGCCACACTGGCTCCCAGTGAGGCTGATGCATTAACGGGAACCCACAGCAGGTACCCCCTCCTTGGGCACTCATGCTTGGCACCCTTTACCCTCTCATTTCCTGGAGCAGAGAAGGGAAGCCCGAGGCTTCCGTAGTGGACCGTCAGCTCTGCCACAGTCACCCGAATGGAACCAGTGCAGTGAATGCGCTCCAGAGGACCCCCCGCCTGCCGAGCTACGACGCCATCCAGTCCAGCCCTTGCCTGTGGTCATCTCTGGACGTCTCCCCAGTGCCCAGGTCAGGGTAGGGAGAGCAGTTCCTTCCCTGTCACCCTGCCACTGCGGCCTCCCTCCCCCTGGCCTCTGCCTTTGTCCGTCTTTCCCTCTGTCTCTGGGCTGGCTGAGCAGCTTAGGGAGGGGTCTTCTCTGGCCTGACTCTCAGAGGCCATGCAGTAGGGGCAGAAAAGTATAGCCCTCAAAGAGCAGCGGTCTTGACAATAATAATGAGGAGGAGGGGGAAGTGGCCGGAAATCAGCACTCACGTGAGCGGCTCTGGTTGGAATCTATGCAGACATTAGCAGGCAGCACTTCTGGAACTGAGAGGCTCCCAAACCAAGCTAATAAGTCCTGCCAAGCCCTCACACCCAGGCCCCCACCTTGCTCAGTAGCCCCAAGTAAAGGAGGCCTCAGAGAAGTGGGATTCCAACCCACCCGTGTAGCCAGAAGCCTGGGTTGGGATCAAGAGGTTTTGGGGTAAATAGATGTATATAGAAAGGTGCAGGCAGGAATGAAGGTGAGCAGGCAGGCACGCAGACAAGAGAAGGGGAAGAAGCACTTTATTTCTTAGTTATTCATCATGCTTGTTACCCCCACCCACTCCTGGCCCCGAGGAGACGCAAACCCAGGTCCTTGGACTGTATGTGGACCGTGCCAGCCAAAGGCGGCCGACCAAACTGCTACTCCACTGGGGCACCAGAAGGCACTTCTTTCGACATCCAGTGAGCCTCTCCCTGCCATGCTCCAGAAGTCTGGGATCCACAAACCCCCAGCACTGGAAACTGGTTCTGCTTGGCTCTGAATCTGTTTTGGCTGTGGCCTTGTGGGCTTTTCGGAACATTAAATAATCTCACCCCTGGACTATGATCAGTTTGCAGTTGGAGAAACTGAGACCCAGAGAGGGTCGTTGACTTGCACGAAATCACACAGTAAGTTAAGGACAGTTTCTCAGCTTCTCTCAAACCACCACTGTGCTCCCTCAGGGCTGTGAGAGCACCCTGGTCTGGGAGGGAGAGGGTGAGCCGCAGACCACTGCAGTGCCATGTTCTTTTTCCCTCCTGACTTGACATGAGACTCTGAGTCACGCTCCCCCCTCCCCAGGCCTGTTTCCTCATCTGCAGAGTGACTGGGCCTCCTGTCCTGAGATCTTCTCATTCTAGTCTGCAGCATGTATCAGAGAAAGTCAGAGCCCACGTCCACCAGAACGTGCCAAATTTCCATGAACCGATCTCCCTCTCAAAGCCTCTTCCTCCCGGAGAGCTGGACCCACTACTCATGCAGCTCTGGTACCTATGGGGCTGTTAATATTAGAGACCTATGCAAACTCTCTGCAGATCATGTAGCAAGTAGTCAATAAATGCTGACTACTATTATCATCATTATTATTTTCATCAACACCTGACCTCTGTGTCTACCATCTTCAAGTCCAAGACCCCAGTTCTGCCCTTGACTCCCCCACCCACTCAGCCCTTGGACTAAGAGGCAGGAGGGTCAGAGACAGACAGTGAGCAGCCCTCAGCTTGTGATTGGTGCCCCTGGCTAGCTGCCCAGGGTCCAGGCTATGCACCCGGGTTGGTGGTGGCCACCTTTGAAGTCACTGCCTTATGTAACCCCTTGCCCCCTCCCCCTTCCTTCCCATTTGTCCTCCCAGCGACCTCAGGGAGGAAAATGCAGCCCAGGGTCAGTAAGCCTGGGATTTTTTTCCATGTGACTCAGGAGAGAGCTGTTCTTGCAGGGGCTTGAATGCTGGTGGTTCACACCCTGGCTCCAGCTCTTCCTTGCTGTGTAACTTGAGGCAGGTGACAGCTTCCCTGTGTTTCCATTATCCTGTCATGTGGAAAGTGCGTGATTCATCAAGACAATGTGAGAAATAAATCAGGAGACAGCATTAAAAGTGTTCGGCACATAGTAGGTGCTTAATAAAAGGCACTTGTTGTAAGTGTTTAATAATGTTCTATTAATCCAGGAGTGATGTTAATTATTGTTGTTAAGAGCCCTTGACTCAAAACTGGTTTTGAGTCCCCAGGGGGAGGCTGTGAAGCTGACCTCATGTCTGGGCCTCCATGTGCCCATCTGTAGAATGGGAGGCCCACCTCCTAGCCAGGAAAATTGCTGAAGATTCCCACAATTCGCGGGAAGGGCGGGGGTGGTTTCTTTGACTTGTCACCTCCCCTCGGCATTCGCCCTCCTAAGCAGTCTGCAGGCATCTTCTGGAAGGCGCCAGTCCTGTCCAACTCTGGGACTCTGGAGGTAACCACCTCCGCTTCCCTGTGCCGTGCGGGCTGTAGACCTAGATTCGCGGAGACGGCAGGAAGAATGTTTGCGCAGCCTTCAAACGACTTGGCAGGCCACAGGAGGGAAAAGGCCGCCTCGGGGCGAGTTCACGTTGAAATTACACGGACAGGAGAACTTGCAGTTCAGCTCTGAAACTCATTAAAAAAAAAAAAAAAAAAACAACAAAGAAAGAAAAAAAAGGAAGGGAGAGGTGACTGTGAAGAACAAACACGCCTCCAGAAGGGACATGGAAAAGTTCGGGAAGCGCACTCTTGGAAGCGGCTGCAGCGTGGGGGAGGGGGAACAGTGACCGCGGCCAGGTGGCTGTCCCCATTCAGGTCTGAAGGGGAAATGGCCCACTCCCACCTCTGCGAAGCCAGGTGGGCGGGGACGCAGGGAGAGCTGACCCGGGAGGGCAGGCAGTGGCGGGACCATGGGCTCATCTGATCCCCCACTGGAGGTCAGGTATCACTGTGGGTTTCACTCCAAGAGCGCCTGGGAAGCCAGTGGAACAGCCCCTCCGAATATCCCTCCCACTCTGAATTCTCCCCTCTTCGCTATTTCCTTCCACTTGGGACCTGCTGGGGGCCCCTAGCCTCTGCCCTCTGCGCTCCTGGGTCAGGGAAGCCCTGAGCGCCCGGGGGCGCCTGTGGACGCGCCCAGGCCCACTGCCCCGTGCCTTCCACACGCCCTGCTCCCCGGCCAGTCCCCCAGGTCCCCCCTGTGCAGTTCAGGAGCAGGGACACCGTTTTATTCGCTGGGTAATTCCCGGACTCTGGAGAAAAGCCTGGGCATTAACCTGACGCCCGCGCGCACTGCCCGGTGTCACCGCAAGGAGAGGCTTCTCCCAAAGATCAACGGGGCGGGCTCTGAGTCCCCGGCAGCGCTCGCCCGCCCTGCCCACGCTGCCTTCGAACTTTCTATAAAGCCCTGATTGGGGCGAAGCCAGAAACCGGTCCTGACACGGGAGTCCCGCTTTCCTCGGGTGCTTCTAGCCTCGCTGGAGCCGCGTTGATCTCTCAAGATGAGGGAAATTGGGGCTTGGAAAGATTAGGGTGACTGGAAGAGATGGAGTTGGTCTGAACCCCGGAGTTGGCAGTCTTCAGGGGGAGCACATTTTGAGATGCCTTTCTGAGCCTGTTTGAAGTGGGTGGAGCCCGGGGGGGCATCCCACTGAGAAACGCAGTCCCTGAGCCAGGATGCCCTGTGGGGGACAGATTGAGGATTGGGGCCGATTTCGAGACCTCTGCTCCATTCCCTCTTCTCCGGGACTCCTTAGTCCCACCTCACAGAGCTTCTTGTGTCTCAGCTGAGGTTCACAACTAGCAGGGGACGTCCAGTCTTCACCTCCTCACCCCAAGGCCCGGGTCTGCACCCCTTAGATGGTGCTTCTGGGCCTTAGCAAGTGTGGGAACATCACAGGTGAGGGCGTGTTCAAAGCAGGTGCGGGCTCCTTACCCCAGCACCTGATCTGTCTGCCCTTCTGTATGAATTTCGTTTCTGGGAATCTCAGGTACTTCAGGGGCTGCCAGGACAGGGCACATTTTGGAAACAACTGCTTTCTCTCTTGCACTGGTAGGAAGTTCCTCTGTTCATAAGGTCTGAATATGATGCCACCCCCAAACGGAAAACCCCTTCAAGGCAAGGATGTCCGTTGTCTCTGTAAGTCCCCAGCACCTGCCAACAGCGCTGCATACAATACGTGCCTCATCCATTTTGGGGCGACATCACCAGGGCTGATGGTGGCCTGTGGGCAGCTGTGGAGTGGCGCCAGGCAATATTCTGGACACAATGGCAGGCGGGTGGTTCATTTACTACTCACAACCACCTGAGAGACAAGGCTTTCACCCCATTTGACTGACACCCAAAGGGAGTCTCAGAGTTGGGGAGCGGAGGCCAGGCACTGAGAGAGGAGACTCAGGAAAGTTTTTCTAGAGAAGCCAAGTTTTGCTCAGGGCTCAGCAACCGCTACCTTCCTCTCCACTTAAGCAGGGAAGCCAGGCTCTCCAGGCTGGTAACCGGAGAAAAAGGTGGTGTCACCATCCAGGGTCCCCGCACATGGACGGTATCCCCTCGCATCCCTCACTCCTGCCTCAGTGCTATGGCCAGCGCTCTATCAAGCCATGGCTGAGAGATCCCCGACGCCCTTCCCAAGCTTCCAGAAGTTCATACCAGTGCATGGAGGCCCCAGATTCCAGGGAAATCCGGTCTAGGGTCATGGGGAACCCCCTATCCAATGGGGAGGAGTGGGGTGGAGAAGCTTGGCTTTCCAGGTGCTGTCATAGCCTCACCTGGGAGAAACTGTCACCCAGGGGACACAGGTGGAGAAAGCAGGTGTGCCTGGAGAGCCGATGACACCCCCTTCTCATGCTGTCAGGTCAGGTAGTTGTTGGGTCCAAGCTCCTGGGTTCTAACTATAGAGTTCTTCGCTCAGGTTCGTGGGCCACATTGTAAAAAGATTTACAAGACTACGTTAAATTGGCAGTAAAAGTAATTAACTTAATGGCACCTCTGGTGGTTGGCTGGGTGGGTGGCTGGGTGGAAGGGTCATGCTGCCTCCTCTCCTGATCCAGAAGCCAGGTGAGAGAGGGGACCTGGCCATTCTTTGGATCCCAAGGTTCAAGGTTAAATCGATGCGCCGTCTGGGCCTGGAGCCAGAGGAATAGAGGCATGGTCCCCCTTCACCGTTTCCAGGGGACTGACCCTTTACAGACCCCTTTTCCACTCGGAGCCTCACTCTGTATCCTCATCTTTTATTTTTTTAATTTTATGTATTAAGAGAGACACAGGCAGGCATGAAGGTCGACAGAGGCTGGCAGACAGGAAGGAAGAAAAGGGAAGAGGAAGCAGCATTTTATTTATTTGTATTTAGTTGTTCATCTTGGTTGTTCCAGTCGGTCCCGGGACGCGAACCCTGATCCTGGGGATGCGTGTGGTCGGCACCCCACTGCTGCTCCTCCAAGGCGCGCCTGTATCCTCATCTTTTACATGAGAGTTTGATCTTTTTGTTGTTTTGTTTTTCTTAAGTCTTCTCGGGAGGGTCCTTTGTGAGGACTGCAAAAGATTGCCATTTGGAAGCACCTCCCGCCATGCTGGCATACACATCCATTCATCAGGCATGTGTGTGTGTGTGTGGGGGGTGTGTGTGTATAGTAAGTGTTCATATGTGGGGGACTCGGACTCCCCAGGTATACAATGAAGCGGAAAGACAGGGCTGTCGCAGAGGCCGGAGGCCCCTGTTCTGAGACCTGACTCAGCCAGCACCACTTACGTAGAGATTTCCGGCTAAAATTGACCTGCTTGTCCAGACGGTGACCCCGGAAGCGACCCCATGCTCAGGCAGTCTGCAACCCCAGGCTTTGAAAGTGACCTGGACTTCTGGAGAGCTAGCGAGGAAATCAGAAAGCGCTCATTCTGCAGGTCTCCCTGGCCTGCAGGCAATTAACCATCCATGTCAGAGAACCCTCTGTCTGTCTGTGCCTGTGTGTGGCCCTCCGGGCCACGAGGGCCTGGAGCGATGTCCTTGGGTGGGGGAAGTCACCCATGGGCCTGTTCTGTTTGAGCTGTAGGTGGGGGAGCTGCGGGGGAGCTGCGGGGGAGCCACTTCACCTCTCCCTCCCTCCTCCCCACCCAGGGCCTGCTCTAGAGGCCGCAGGGGAGGCTGGCCCTGCTGAGAACTGCCTTTTGAGCACCTCCTCAGCACATCTGCCCAGTCACCAGATGCAGAGCCCTGGACTGAAACCATAATCCTTAGACTCCGGGAATCCATTCGACATTAGAGCGTGCCCCCAGCCTTCGCCATCTGCAGGTTCCCAACAGCAATTCAGTGTCCATTCCATTTACCTGCCACCCTCTTCCCCAGCAGGTATGTTCCCCTGCTCATTTCAGGCAGTTCAACATTGAAAAGTTGAGATAAGCCTCTGGATCTGGAGGTGTGATGGTTAATTTTATGTGGTAACTGGGCTAAGGGATGCCCAGCCACAGTGACACATTCTTCTCATTGTGTCTATGTGGGAGAGATTAGTGTTTGAACGAGGTATAAAGATGACCCTCTCCGCTGTGTGTGGGCATCACCCACTCTGTCCAGGGTTTCGACAGAACAGAAAGGTAGATTTGCGCTGTGCCTGAGCTGGAGCATTCTCCTGCCCTCGGGCACCGATGCTCTGGGTTCTCAGGCCTTCAGACTCCAACTCAGCGTTCCACCATCAACCCCTGATTCCCAGGCCTTTGAACTTGGGCTGAACTCTGCCCTCTGAATCTCCAGCTTGCAGACGGAAGGTTGTTGGGCATCCCGGCCTCCGTGATCACACGAACCAATTCCTCTAATAAATCTTCTAGATATATCTCCATATAGTCGACTGGCTCCATTTCTCTGTAGAACCCTGACTTCTACAGATGAGCAGGGTGAACACATCGGGGAAAGCCCAGGGATCTGAACTTGGGTGCTGAGACCTTGAACTTACCACTTAACCACTCTGCACTTAGTCACAACAGCCATAAAAGGGTCAGCACTAAGCTTGATCATACTGTATTCCCTTTCCCTCTCCTTTCTTTTTCCTGCTTCTCTTTCCTCTCATTCCCCCAAGAAGGAAATATGACATGTGACATCAAATAAGACTCTAGAGAGCCTGCTTTTGATCAAATCAAACTACATTGAACTGGTTCATTAACTTCTCCAGGCCTCAGTTTCCTTGTCTATAAAATGGACATAGTGATAGTCTCCATCTCATAAGATTGTGATGGGGATCAAATGAGTGAACACAGGCACAGTGTTTGCAATAGTGCCTGACACACAGTGAGCCCTAAATAAGCATTACTTGTCATTATTTCATAGCCAGGAAGATGAATGTGGGCCCATACTGTAGGGTTCTGGCTGGAAAGCTGTAAGTGGAACAAACACTTTAGGATTCTCTACCCACAGATCTTTTCAAGCCAACAATGTTGATTGTCTACCCCCAAAACAACCCTCCCACACTCCACTTCTCATCTTCCTTATCAGAAAAGACCCCGTTTGCTGGGGACGGGGGGTCTACTTTGTTCTTACGTGACTTGGAAGTAAATCATTAGGCCAAGTCAGTCATGGTGACACCATTCCCCTTCCCATAGATATCTTCAGAAATCAGCCAGTCACGAAAGAACTGCTGGACAGAGTCAAGGAGGGAGCTGGGGATAATATTCTGGGGGTCGTTTCCTTGTTATTAAAATTCCAAAGAGGAAAAAAAAATCATTTTCAAAAGCCAAAGAGAAAGAAAATGTCCCTCTTTTTCTGCTAAATGCTGTTGTGTCTGAATGTAACACCTGGAACTGCAGCAGCCATTTTGTGACTATGAGGAGAAGCAACCCAAGAACAGAGACAATATGCTGAAGATGACAGCGGGGAAAGACAGAGAGAACCTATATCTCTGATGACTTCTTGAGTGCTAAAATGAACTCTCCTTACTTCTGGAGTTCTTACTACATGGAAAGAAAAGTATCTTTATACCTTGAGGCTATTGAATTGGGGTTTATTCCTTGTTTCCAACATTTTTGGGGGGTAAATATATAATGGACACACCTTTTTTTATCCCACAGACTGATCTTAATGGTACATCCCTGGTTGTCTGTTTCATCGACAGCCTTTGGCAAGGTTGGTGGGAGGAAGGATACTGTTCCTATAGAAGTAGCCTAGCTCTGTTTCCCCACTGGGGTCCACATCAGCCTGGAGGCCTGGATTCTCCTTGGGTAAATAGGGCTACCTGACTCTGAGATCATTCGGTTTCCATCTAATTCTCTTGGTGCTCTTGTTCGCCATTCTCCATCTCAGGTGCCATGAAGGTGCCAAGCTGCAGGAAGAGGTCACTGGGTTTGAGCCCAGTCTTTGAGCCATTCCACTGTAGGGCCAGACGTGTGAGCGCCCATGACTCTAGATGTTCTAGGACCCCCATCTCCAGAGTGCTCCCAGCCATCAAGGCTTCCAGGCTGAGATCTGAGACATTGGGGAACAAGACAGACCGTCCCTGCAATGCTTGTTCAAATTCCTGACCTCAATACATGGGAGCGTAAAAAGCAGTTGTCTTTCGGCCTCTGAGTTTGTGGTGGTTTGTTATGGATCACTAGAAAATAGCTATGACCGGCCCTGGTCTGAACCTCAGTTCCATGTCTACAAAATCTGAACACCTGCCAAAGGTGATCCTGGGAGCGAATGTGCTCACACAGACACCAGAGGACCAGACCCCTGGACTCAGGGTATTAGAACTGTGAGGTCAGACAGAAGCCAAGAGGATCAACTGGGCACCCTGAAATTCTCAGCACCTGGATGTCCTACTCCCTCTAGTCACGACCCAAGAAATTCACATCAGTGCTCCATCTTGATCTCATGTCCAAAAGGAACCCTACGACTCTCAACTCCCCTTTTCATTCTCACCAAAGAATTCATTTCCAGAAAGCAGGACTGCCAACAGCAGAAATAAATCACAATTGGCCAAGAGATGAACGTTATCCAAAAAGAAACAATTTAGCAAAAGTCTCCTCTTCTTCCTCCCCTCCAAACCAATAACAATTCAATTATTCAGCTGCCACTATAAATGATGAAGCCACCACAAGTCATCTCCTTGGGTGGGGAGGGGGAAACTTAGCAAGGGAGAAATACTGAAAAACAAAAAGGGAAGCAAAGGTGGTGGGGAGCTCCCCTCCAAGAAGTGAAGTGGGAACAGCAGCGGGCATCCTCAGGGGCATTGCATAACACCCTGTTACCTGACGCTCTCAGCTCCATCATGTGTTTGACCCTCCGAAAAAGCCTGCCATGTTGACGGAGATGATGTAATCTCTCCCCACTGAGCAGATACAGGAAGTGGCACTCAGAAAACCCTCAGCTGGCGGGGTGAGGGAAAGAGATCTGACCTGGAGGGAGGAGAGGTTGATGTGTTTATTTATCCTGTAACTGTTTTGAACATCGGTTATGGATTAGGCACCAGCCCAGGTTCTGGGGATACATCAATGCACGAAATCAACAAAATTGCCCATGAAACTTACATTCGAATAGGAAGTGAAATATGATTTTTTAAAAATAAACATAAGTAAGGAAATGAAATGGCTTGTTAAAAGGCAAGCAGCCCTATGATTGAAAACAAGAGTGAAGGAAGGACGGGGAGGGAGAGGGCTGCCATTTTGAATGGAGAGCAGGTGAAGGCTCCCTACGAAGGGAGCCTCTGGGCAAAGGCTTGAAAGATATGCAGGAAGGAGCCAACAGCCCTATGAGGAAAGAGCCCTGTGAGAGATGGGGGAGAAAATAGTCAGGTCAAAGCGCAGAGGTGGAAGCAGGCCGGCAAGGTCTAAGATCATCATGGAAGTCAATGAAGGAAAGCCAATGGAGAAGGGGGAGGAGTGTCTGGGCAAGGAGGTCAGAAAGGTAAGCAGGGGTTCAGTCAGGTCCGTGCGAGGATTTTGGTGATTACTCAAAATAAGGTGGGAACCAGGGGAAGATTTAGAGCATCTGACTTAGGCTTGAAGAGGATCCCTCCCTTTGTTGAAAATAGCCTACAGCAGGGAGAGGAGCTAAGAGGCTGCTGTAACCTTGCAGGTAAGGATGACAGTGACTTTAATCTCAGTGGGCAAGTGGTCAGACTATGAAAACATCTTTGAAGATCGTTCCCAGAGAACTTCTGTCTGCTACTCCAGCACCTAGAGTGGTACCTGGCATTGAAATGTGTTCGCTTAAATCGTTGTCAAATGAGTAAGTTGAGTAGGTGAAGACAGTCTCTTCAAGAAGATAAGTTCTATGTAATATTGAGGCGTAAAGGATCAGTACCAAGCAAATAAAAAGAAGTCGGAGGGTCTAGTGCAATGACCTCAATGATTCTTGCCTCCTGGTGTAGCCTGTCCCAAATCAGATAGGAACAACCTGCATAACTAATAGGACACTGCAGAAAAATGGAGTGTGACTTCCGAGGCTAATTCATAAAAGACTGTGTAGCTTCTCTCTTGTCCCCTTCTTGAATCTCTCACCCAGGAGGAGGCCAAAACATTGTCATAAAGAAGCCCAAACAGCCCATAGAGAGACGCATGTTGGGAGAAACTGAGGCCTCCAGTCAATACACAGTACCAATCTGTGCACGGAGACAGCTTGCACTTGATCCTACAGCCGTGGTCAAGACTTCACATGCCTATAACACCAATCAACGTCGTAACTGCAGCCTCCTAAGATCTGTCCAGCTAAGTCACACTCAGATTTCTGAGTCACAGAATTATGGGAGATAATAAAATGACACTGTTGCTGTAAACCTTGAATATGGGATAATTTGTTATGCAGCAGTAGCTGACTGAGACAATGCCCAAAGTTGTGAAAAAAGACCAGGATGGCTCAAACCTGATGTTTGTGGAAAGAAAAACAGGAAACAAGAGTCTAGCACTGGGCAGCTATCGGAGAGCTTTCTGCAGGGCACTAGCACGATTGAAATGCACTGCCTTGAAACCAGTTGGGAGAGGCGCCGGAGAGACTGCAAGGCAGTCACTGTAATCTTCGCGAGAGCACTTGGGAGGCTGAGGTCAGAGAGAAGTGGGTAGCCCAGACATAGAGTTCTGGAAAGCTGGAAAGAATTTGTAAGAGTTTAGATCACAGAATAAGAATAAGAAAGTTGGAGAAGCCAATATTGGGGCCTGAACTCTATGTGGAAAGTATGACTTTCACTGGAAATTGTCCTACCTTGGTGCACCCTGATGACGGATGCTAAGCCTGTGCCTGGGAAGCCGTGTACATACCACCCAAGGACATGGATTTGAGGCCGGAGGTGGGGGGAACAGCTAAAATGAACAACTGAGTAAATAAAATGCTTCCTCCTCCTCTCACTTCCTTCATGCCTGCTACCGGTCCACCTTCATTCCTGCCTTCCCTCCTCTTGAAAGCAAACAAACAAAAAATAATGGCGTGCCCTGGTGGCCTAGTGGATAAGGCCACCAGCCATAGTTCACAAACAGCCCAAGGACCTGGGTTGGTGGCCCAGGGCCTGTGGGGGGACAACTAAATGAACAGCAAAATAAATAAAATGTTTCTTCTTCCTCTAGCTTCCTGCCTGCCTGCTTCTTCCTTTAAAAGAAAGAAGGAAGGAAGGAGGAGAGAGGGAGAGAGGAAAGGAGGGAGACAGAGAAGGAGGGAAAGAGAGAGGAAGAGAGAAAGAAAGGAAAAGAAGGAAGGAAGAAAGAAAGGAGAGAAAGAGAGAGAGAAAGAAAGAAAGAAAACGCTAGCTAGCTGATCTGGACATCTGAAATGTCAGGTGTGAAGCACTGGGGCGCTGTGGAACGCCTAAGCACAGAGCAGAAGTTGAGAAGGGAGGTATGTCAGCTGTCATTTTAAATTGTAGAGCTGTGCAGAGCATCTGCTACAGATACAGTGAAGAGAAGAGAGATCAGAACTGGGAAACTCCAATGCTGAGAGAACTCAGAGACTGAGGAGCACTGACAGAGATGAAGGAAGCGGGCAGGAAACCAAGGAACATGGAGGGGAGACTCAGAGTCCCCCAGAACCAAGAGTGGGAAAGTACAGAATGAAACAGCAAGAGAAACTGAAAACAACCCACTGGTCTGGTGTGTTCCAAGTGCAGAGACAGGACAGGAGCAGGTATTAGATCGAAGAACGTGGAAGAATAAAGGAGACTGAGAAGTTGTGTAGTGGTGAAAACTATAAAGTTCTGTGAAGAAATATCACTCTGAAGAGGAGATATATACACACGTATACACATACATAGTACATATATGGTGCTTGTGCGGGGAAAAGGGAAATAACTCTTTAATTGTTTTGTTTTCTTTAAAACTAGACATTCACATGCATGATGCTGTGTGACAGAAGCCAGACTCCAGAGTTTCCATAGAGTAGGACTGCATTTATCATGTCCTGTTCTGAAAGCCGATGGGTAGTTTTCTGGGGCTGGGTAGTTTTCTAGATCTTGGTCATGGTGATGGTGACATACTTTATGTGTTCATCTCATAGAACTACAGACTTAAAAGGCTGAATTTACTGTATATAAATGACCTCTCTGAAAAACTCTTGCGCTCTTGGGACATGTTTGCATGTCAAGAAAAATGATGGTTCTTTGGCGAGGGAGAAATGATTGGTCCATCAGAGAAGGGGTAAGCAAAAAAGATGATGATCGGAAGCCCAATCCTTATCTCTTACTGAGTGCTCTTGAACGAATTCGTCTCTGAAACTCAGTCTCCTCATCTGTATAATGGGTGTCAGACTCCCTGGAGTTGTTTGTGGAGACTATGAGAAGAGCTCAAGTTTTCCCAGGGCGCCTGGTTTACAGTAAATGCTCTGAAATCTCAGTTCGCTGCCCCTCTCTCTCCTGCAAGCTTCCCTCACAAAACCTCCAAACCACAGGATGAGGATTCTCATCGCAGGACCTGACAAGACCAGAGAACGATGGCCGAGTCGACCAGAACTTCTGCACCGTGTCTTCGAAGTGCCTGGCGCTGTGCCAGCCTCTTCCCACGCTCGGGGTCCTTCCCAGCATGCTCTGAGGTCCGTCATGACGCTCACCATGCTAACCTCAAAGCGCAGGCTCCCTAATCCCCAGGATTTCTCGTCACTAAGCAGGTCTCAGCTGTCACTTCCGTCTTGGAGAAAAGAGGCCATAAATAGGGCAGGTTGCCCAAGAGGCTGCAAAGTTGGGAAGCAATGCTGATCTAAGGTATGTAATTCTGTCCCTTAAAGGGACACTGGAGGAAGAAGTCCTGCTGTGGTCCCCACCGGTGTGAACTAGAACTCACTGAGTGTCCCCGGCTGGGTTCATTTGTCCTGCCAATGGCCGGAGTGGTTTCAAAGCATTTGCCATTTTCTGAAATATCCGACTCTAATCTCTCAACACCTCATTCTCCCCATCTGTACAATGGGACTGCAATGGCCCCTCCTTTAAAGGGCTGCCCTAACGTGGAGCTACTGCACATAGGAGACACTTAGGTCGAATAGCCGCTGCTAGGCAGATACACTTGCCCGCTCCATGAAGTAAGCGGACAGACAGCACCTTTGAAACACGTCTCCCAATAGAAGGGGCCGAGCGCGGTCGGGCACAAGCGCCACATTCCTCCCTAAGTGCCTCCGTGCCACACTTGAGCCTATCTGGGTGCTGACAGGAGAGAGTGTTTTGTGCAGGGATGGGTGCGCTTCCAGGAAATTCTCGGCGTCCTGCAGACACACACCCAGAGTCGCCTTTCTTTGCAGGAAGCAGTCTCAAGGTCATGGACACATAGGACCCCAACCAGAGACTCAAGGAGGGCAGGGGAGGAGACAGAGCTGGGTCTGTGTGCCTTGGCTGCCACCGCAGACCCCTCCCCAAGTCCAGGCTTGCCTGCCAGGGTCTGCCTCCATCCCCAGATATTGGGCTCATTTTGTGGGGTCACTGGTAGCCATTCGAGGGAGGGTCGATGGAGAAGTCATGCCAGGGTATCAATTCCCTGTCCCTCATGCAGACCTTCTGTGACCACACTGGTGTCTGTTTTCCTTGAGGACTCCTGTCACCCCTCTCCAGTGCCTGAGCCCAAGGGCGGTCACAGCCGCCCTGTGGTGACCCCAGGGAACATCAGCATCTCTTGCTGATTCCCCCAACCCTGTAACTGGCCCTTGTATGACATTCCCCCTGGTTGACTAGGCAGGGAGGCATGGTTTCCTACAGGACCTGTTTATCTAATGTCAGAGGTGGAACAAGAAAGGAAAGATTCTGGTCTTGCCCTGTCTCTCCTTAAACCAGTTTCAGACAAAGATGAAGGAGAAGAAGCGGAAAGATCTAACACGACCTCAGATACCAGCTCCCTCTGCAAGCTCGACCACGGTGGGTCATTGCCTTCTGAAGGAACTTGGGTCCGATCCGGAGTCTGTCACAATCTGGGGTGAGACAATCACCTGCCTGTGGGCTGTGCACCGGGCATCCTCAGGGCACCAGACAGTGGCGAAGCCCCAGTCCCACACAGCGAGCAGCACGGCAGGGCTCTGTGAGTTCCTATCCCCCTTCCTCTCTAGCTTCCCCCTTCCTTTACCTGAATTCCTACCCTTAACCCAGTGAGAAAGGAGGCGAGAAAAAAACACAGCCCTCGTCACATCTACAGATTAGAATTGCTTCATGGTTCAGAAGGAATGTCCGCGGTGGCTTCTTTCCCTCCTTGAGGCATGTGAAAGCTCTTCAAGGTGAAAGGACATTGCTTACAAGTGTCACCATGCAACCGGGTCAAGAGCGGAAGGCCTCAGCATTTGGGTAAAAACGAGAAAAATCAACGTTTCTAGAAATGAGAAAACATCACCCTCCAAGCTGTCAGTTACTGATCGCTCTGAAACCAACCACCCCAAGCGCCTCGCTGCCATCGACCACATGTATTATTTATTTCTGGAGGATCTGAGGCGGGAGGTTCCCCAGAACAGCCCTGCCCAGAGATGTGGGGTGGGCAGTCATGCCAATGGCTGGGACCCCTCTGTCCTCACGGCTCTCGCCAGCCAGGATTTGAGTTGCAGCTTCTTCCCGCAGCTCCTGGGTCACAGAGGGTGGGACCAGCCTTGCAAGATCTTTGCTGCTAACCTCGGACGGCCCACAGCACCGTGGCCACTGTGACCTTGTGGCCCAAACCAGTCCAGGATCAGCCCTAGTCCAGGACCCCACGCCTGGATGGGAGCAAGAACACACGCACAGGTCAAAGGACCGTGACAGGCACCTCTGCAGCCATCCTTGTCTGCCAGTTCCTCTCCCTGAACCCAGCCAGCCCTTGCTGCCGTTGCCCCGTGTTGTAGGCTTTAGTTCATTGGCATCTAGCACTTGACATATGCACCTCTGAAGGTCATGAGGTGTTCATCCCAAGGACACAGGGACAGCATGGCATAGTTCAACCTGCAGTGTCATATCTTGTTGCGGTTTTTTTCAAGGCGAGGTGCAGCAGGAATGAAAACGAGCAGGCAGACAGGAAGAGAGAGGAGGGAGAAGCACTTTATTTATTTTACTTAGCTGTTCATCTTGGCTGTTCTGGGGCACGAACTCGGGTCCTTGGGATGGATGTGGACAGTACCCAGCTGGAGGCAGTGGACCTAACAGTTACTCCATCAGGGTGCACCAATCTACAGTCTAACTTAAATCACCCTCGTCATCATACAGCAAACTTGGTATTTCTCCAAGACGTGGAACACCATATTTGCAAATAAACAGGATCTTGAAACAGGAACCACACCCCCAGAGGACCCAGCTCTTTACCTTTGTAGATCAGGAAAACATGGCACAGAGAGGGTAGGTGACTTTCCTCGTATCGAACAGCAAGCACAGGGAGAAGAGAGATTGAACCCAGGCTCTGATGCCTAATCGCTTCTCTCCTCCCTTTTAGCACCCGATCCTCAGAAAATCATCATTCTGCTCCTCCCGTCTGGGGTGCCTCAGTTTCCCCACCTTTGGCTGAAGTAGGTCGTCAGTCCCTCCTCACCTCCTTCCTCCCCTCTGTGCTGTGAACACTAATGAGTTAACAAGTCTCAGAGCCTGCAGAACCTTGCCTGAGATGTAATTACAGAGAATTACCATCCACAGCCTTCTGGGAAGGATTTTGTCAGGCAGTAGGTAAATAAATTACATCCTGTGGTTCTCCCTTCCCCACGGGCTGATTAACTCCTTCCAGAAAATGCTCCCCAGTGATTGGGGTGATGGAGCCCCTTTGTCAGCCCACCCTGCTGGGGGCTCCCTTCTGTCTCCAGAGACTCTGGGGCCGCACTTAGACTAAAGACACTTCTCCTCTATGCTCTGACATCTCAGAATGACTCCAAACCCCTTGCTGGAATCCCAGGTGGGTTCCCGCAAGGCTCAGCCCCTGCCCAGGTAAGAAGGGTTCTAAGAGTTAACCACCCTTGCAGAGATCCTGGGTAAATACCATCCAGGCTGCCAGATTTATTGCCTTTTAATTCTCCCATGTGGGTCCATTAGCTTTTCCATCTGATACCTCTATCTTTTACATCTGACTTCTCTCCGCGCATACTCTCTAACCCCGGGTTAGGTCTTTTCCCATTAGCTCCTGCACTAAGGTCTGGGCATAAAAAATATCGCTGGGCCTCCTTACTGCTCCCCCGCCATTGAAATGTTTACTTAGAGCCTCCTTATCTTTTCCTGAGCATCTCCTGTGTCTCTCGTCTTCTCTTACAAGTTGCCAGTCTCTCCTCTCCCACTTCTGAGAATTTCTCAACACAGCGAGGCTGCTTGTTACATTGACCTCTGACTCGGCTGACTCATCCCCTCGGGGAGCTCCTTTCTTTGCTTTCAGGCCAACGAGTGAGTCGCCTGAGTTACTGTCCCTCACCCAGCTCCCGTGGGCTTCATAGTTGACCCCTGTGCCAAACCTCCCATGATTTGTCATCACTCAAGGACATGTCTTGACTATCAAACCAGCATTCCATGGGTTCCTGGCACAACTGTTTAGTAACTCAGACACACTGGCTGCGCCAAGGCTGAGTTTGATCCTGACCTTGTCTCCTCCTCACCTTGTGACCTGGGTAAGTGATGGAACCGCTCTGTGCTTTGCTGTCCTGATCTGTGAAATGGGGAGAGCACAGCACCCACTGCCTTGGCAGCAGTGGTGGGTGAGGCTAGGACCAGACAAACCCAACGTGTCCAGGATTTAACTCCACAAGGGGATAGCGCCAATAGGTATCAACTCTCGCTCTCTGTCCACCAGCTGGGCATTCAGAAGTCTTCATCACTCTCCCTGCTTTGTCTCATCACACAATCTGCCAGTCTCTGAACACCTCGATGCCCGAGTGTATCTTTATGTGGACTCTGCCCTCTGTCTTAATACTTTCCCTCCCCTCCTACACCGTTTGGTTTAGCTCATCACCCCTCAGTGACCGCAGAAATCCCCCTTCGCTTCCCCACTGCTGCCTCCTGACATCAGAACCTTCAAGTGTCAGCCAAGAAACAGCCTCTCTAGAAGTCTTCCCCAGTGTGAAGGGGCAGACGCTGAGGGCCTGGCACAGACCTGAAGAAATGAATGACTGTATTTTCTCTTTCTATGCCAGCCTTTTCAATTATATACACTGTCTGACACCGTTTGAAGCCTGGAGAAGTCGTGTTTCTTCCTTTCACTCATGGGTTTATTCAATAACATGTATTGGGCATCTCCTGAGAGCCCCAAGAATTCGTGTATTAGGACTGGAGCTTCAAATGCGAACCATATCGAAGGTTCTGACCTCATAGGGCTTTAGTGAGGCAGAGAGATAACAACGCGATGGTCACATAAAGGGACAACTCTGGCAGCTGCTATGGAAATTGTATAACATAGATTCTCGCCTAACCCAGAAAACCAGGACATGCTTCTCGAGAGAAGTGAGCTGCAAGCTAAGATCTGAGGGACGAGTGGGAGATACTCAGATGCTAAGCAAGGGAAGGACTTGCAGGCGGCATCCTGGGTCCTGTAGCAGGGGACGTGTGGCAAGAAGAAGTGCAGAAAAAACTCTGAGGCAAGCCCTGATAGCCTAGTAGGTTAGTCCACTGTGGCATACTCCACATACATCCTAAGGTCGCCGGTTCAAGACCCAGGGCAAGAGAAACAACAAAGAAGAGCAACTAAATAAAATAAAGTGCTTCTTTCTCCTCTCTCTTCCTGCCTGCCTGCTTGTCTTCATTCCTGGCTATACCTTTCCTTTGAAAGAAAAAAGAAAATTTACCTTTTATGGGTCAGCTACTGCCCTGGACAAACCACCACAAAACCTCAGCGTCAACAGGTTGGTTGATCTTGGCTGGGCTCGGATGGGCTTCACAGGTTCCAGAGGCCCGTCTCCCAGCCTGTAACACTCACATGTCCTCGGGCTCCCTTCCTCTCCAGATGTGTCCCTTCCGGGTGGGACTCAGTCGGCGACGGCTACCCAGAGCAAGTTTTTCTTCAGGCAGCAGCAGAGGCACAAGAGGGAAGTTAGGGGCAGCCATGCCCCTTAAGGCCTGCTTGGGAGCAGAATGTGTTACTGTGGTTTCTCCAAAGCAGGTCACCTGAAAGGCGAAGTGGGGGTGTCGCAGAAGCCAGGGGAGGCTGGGAACCTGGGGTGAGAGAATTGTCAAAGCCGCAAGGCAGGGCATGCTCACAGGTGTGAAGGCTCAGGGTCAGTACTTCAACCTGCCACTTGGCAAGAGCGGAAACAAAGGAGAACTTAGAGCTTAAAAACAAAAGTGATCTCTCTCTTCAGGGCCACGGGGAGTTAGGGAGGCGCGTGGCCTGGTGGCGGATGGGGATTTCATGTGGACTCCGAAGAGCTGGCTGCTATCGGGAGCACACAGGACAAGGACAAGAGGTGACAGCACCGCCGCCTGTAGCTGTCACTGCACGCACGTGTGCTTCGCGGCGCCTGCCACGTGTCTGGAGGGCAGCGCGTGTGCACACGGGCTGCCGCCCCCGAAGGGCCGCAGGGTGTCAGGGCGGAGACCAGGAGGAGTTCCTCAGCCTGCCTCCCTCCCGGGGGTAGCTCCCTTCTTGCGTTGTCGCCAGCGGGGCAAGAACAGCCTCCAAATATTCTGTTCTTCGGAGTTTGCAGAGGACGTTCTCCAAGGACTCTGGGAGGTGGGGCCGAAGCCTCCGGCCCCTGTGCAGGCGCGCGGGGCGGCGAGGTTGGCTGACCGGCTGGGTTCACGCTGCTGGGGTAGCAGCGTCTTGCCAGGGATTGGCACTCAAAACCGGAGACAGCGCTCTGCACTTCCCCGGCTGCCTGCCCGCAGCGGCCCAGTCGGTAAGCCCGGCGAATCGCTCTGTCTGTCGAGGCCCGCTTGAGGCTCCGGGCCAGGCCAACACCACCAAGTGAGCTCAGACACAGGTCTATAACCAGTTCTCCAAACGCCAGGAGCCCCCTCTGCCTGCACGCATTCCTGAAAGTCCAGGGAAACATCCATCTGCAGGGAAATCAGCCAGAAAAACCTGTTTGCCAACAGTTTCGCCACTTTCCACAGACTCACACAGAGGCCTTGTATGATCTGAAGACATCGACCAGAGAAAGCAAGAAGACGCACTCTGACTTTTTCTTCCATCGCCTGGAAACCACACACCAGAGGATGGCCCAGGCCCGCACGTGGCCACCGACGGGGAGAAACGGGGGCAGCTAAAGGCCCCCGCGGTGTGCAAGCCGGGGGAAGCCAGGGCAGCTCCTTGGGACGGCATGTTCACCAGGCTGGGCTGAAAACCGCCAGTCTCTCTTGTCAGCCCTTTGGACGGGAGGGGCAGATTTACGGCTGCCATGGGCTGACAGCCTTTTGCAGCCATCGCAAATGGATTTGAGACAATGGAGCAGAAGATTTGACTGGCCATGGAGGGGCTGGGCCAGGCCTCTTTGAAGGCCTGTCTGCCATGGAGGGCCCATGAGACCATGCTCCTCTCCCCAAGGATTTGGGGGAACCTGCAGGGCCGAGGCTCTTCGACACACAGCCAAACTGCTGCGGGTTTCAAGTTCAGTGAGTGCTGCACCCTGGCTCAGACTGGCAGTTTCTGTCCACCTAGCAAGCTCTGCTTGCAGTGTAGGCAAGTCTTGAGGTCCAGTTGATGGGGTACTGCATCTATTATTGATACAGGCGAGGGAGAAGTGACTGTAGGTAACACCTGGCCCAGCACGCTCCCCGTCGGTGGAACAGAAGCGCATCACTCGGGCCACGCAGCCGTGGACCGCCGCCTGGCTGTGGAGGGCTCACTGTCTAGTGCAGTCTCTTTTTTAATAAAGATGATGCTTTTCATGTCAGATTAAATGTGTGCTATTCATACGTAGGCCACGTAGAGAAATTCACAATTAAAAAAATCCCTTACCTAAAAGAATAGATTCTGGCATGGGTAATACTTTTTTTTAAATGAAAAAGAGGCATCCGTTAAACTACAGATGGGTGGGTAGAAAGAGATGTA
Source organism: Solenodon paradoxus (assembly GCA_004363575.1). Lineage (NCBI taxonomy): Eukaryota > Metazoa > Chordata > Mammalia > Eulipotyphla > Solenodontidae > Solenodon > Solenodon paradoxus. The sequence continues at coordinate 23,640 of RJWH01002094.1, read as the reverse complement.
CACAAACACACATATATTCATGTAACTAAAAGAATACATGATATCTATGGTTAACTTATAGAGAAAAAGGGTAGTTATGAAAGGGAGGTTTATTTTTCACTCTCTTCTTTTTTCTTCAAGGGAAAGGTGCAGGCAGGAATGAAGGCGAGCAGAGGCAGGCAGGCAGGAAGACAGAGGAGAAAGAAGCATTTCATTTATTTTATTTAGTGGTTTATCCTGGTCGTTGCCCCTGGCCCGACCTGAACCTGGGTCCTTGGGATATCTGTGGACTGCACCCGTGGAAGGAGACACACTTACCTGCTAAGCTACCAAGGCCCGTCCATGCTCCCATGTTTTAACATTTAGATTTCCTACCCTGCACATATGTAAGCTACTCAAAAAGAAATAGTGTTATTTTAATGCTCTGCCTACAGGACAACAGGAAAGTGATTATTATTAGAATTGTGATTATACTTTCTTGTGGATATCAGATTGATACAACCAGCATATTTAATTTTTATCAGATAAAAGTGCTTATTTGCTTCCTTATTAATGGGTACTATATCCCTCTGTTGCACCATTCTGAAGCATTTACTGTTAAAAGGAGGTTCACCTCCAAGTCTGGTTTCCAAGTTTCTGATCCCCAGAGGAAACCAGGAATGTATTCACATGAAAAAATAGCAGTGTACTTTTTCAGAACATGGGTCCAGAGTGTGAGCTTGGCAAAGGTGGTGATTAGACACGTCTGTGAAAGAGGGTGGGTGGGGGCGGGGGATGAGCAGAGAGGACCGATGGTACCTTCAGGACTTTGGCTCGAGTGATTGAGACGGCTGGGGTGTGGACCATGTTAAACCCCAAGGACCTGGGTTCAAAACTGGGGTGGGGTAGGGTAGGGAGGAACCCAAATAAACAGAAATGCTCCTTTCTCCTTTTCCTTCCTCACTCAGACCTGCATTTCTGCACACCCCTGAAGAGTCTCAACCTCACCCCCAAGGCTGCCCCTCACCAGTTCTGCACATCAGGACCCCCAGGAACCCCACTTCCCAAGAGTCACCCATCCCAGCTTGCTCTGGAACGCAGCACCAGGCAAGCCAAACTGAAATGGGGGGCTGAGGTAGGGGTGGGGCCTTCAGCTGGTAGGGACCCCAGACTGAGCAGCCCCATGTCCTGACTCCGTTGCTGTCTTCCCTTCCCCTCTATAAAAAGTGATGAATGCTTCCCCCGCTGTGGCGCCCAGGCCAGGTTCCCCAGCCTTAATTCTGCTGTTAACACTCCTCAGGAGGAGGAGTGAGTAGTAAATCCCCTCCTTGGAGAAGCAGACCTGCGGGCAATGTGGTTTGTTTAAAGCCTCTCTGCTGAGCGACTGACCTGCCTCCCATTTGCTCAGAGGGAGGGAGTGCTAGAACTTTAAAAATGAGCCACCCCCCACAAATCAGAAATGGAAAAGCCCACCTTTCCCTAGAGTGATTTCCAGTTTATAAATCTCACTGCAGAGGACGCCCCCAAAAAAGACGTAGGCGCTTCCTCAACCCCTCCCAGTGTGGGTGAAGGGGGGATCAGATGGATGAACATTTTCCCCGCTGCCATATTTCTTTGCATCAACAGACTGGGCCCAGGGCCGCTGAACTGCCCTGTCGGCCCAGTTTACAGGTGGCCCAGTATATTAAAAAAAGGGACAAAACTGACGGTGGAGAAATACCAGCGCCAACAGCACAGTCCAGTTGAAAGTGACAGTGCGGTCCACACGCTTGGTTGGTGCTCTCACGGGTGTGCTGACTGGTCAGGAGGTTGATGTCAGACGTGAGCCTGAAGAACTGCACCCCAGCTGGGCACACAGCCCCACCGAATCGGGGGGACCTTCTAAGCACATTTCTTTTTAAATGTTATCCTTTGTCATTGCCATTTTAGTGGCAATTCAATCGTACATATATAATAAGTTAAGACAAGAGGCATCTGCTTTAAAGAGGCAAAGGTAGAGATATTGGACTGTGTCTACTCAGGTCTTGGGGATTATGTGCTTTTGTTTTAATTTGCTATTTATTGTGGTAACTTTGATTTACAAAACAATACAAGCCCCTATGTTCAGGTTCCCCATTCTTCAGATATATGTCAATACACCATGCCCACCACCAGATGACCAAAAGTCCTCCACCCCTGTCCCTGGGACCCACCACCACTTGCCCCCACCCACCCCAGTCTCCACTGGTAACCTCAGTTCTATTGTCAATGTCCAAGCGTTGTTCTCCGTTTATCCTATTCCTTTGCTTTGTTTCTTTATCTTCCACCTATAAGTGAGATCAACTGTTATCTGTCTTATCCATCCGACTTATTTCATTTAGTACAATCATCTCAGTTCCCTCAGTATTGTCAGAAATGACAGAGCTTCATCTATCTGAGGGCTGCGTAGTATTCCACTGTGTATGCATGTATGTGTGTATGTATGTGTATGTGTGTGTGTGTGTGTGTGTGTGTATATATATATGGACCACATCTTTATCCATGCATCTGCTGGAAAAGCACCAAGTCTTCATTTTTAGTTTTTAATTTTTGTTTTAAAAGGAAATGTGCAGGTAGGCCTAGAAGTGAGCAGAGGCAGGCATGCAGGCAGAGAGAAAAGGAAGAAGCACTTTATTCTATTTAGTGGTTCGTCTTGGTAATTCCCCCCAGGCCTACAACACAAACCTATGTTTTGGGGGTATATGTGAACTGTACCGCCAAAGGCGTCTGACCAAATCACTACACCGCCAGGGCACACCAAGGCTTTGTTTTTAATGAAATAATGTCCTCTTAAAAACTTTGGAGGCATGCCCTGTGGCTGAGGCAGCCAAAATGGCTGGAGTTTGGACCATGTAAAGCCCAAGGACCCAGTTTTGCTATGGGAGGGGGGAACCAAACACAAAGAAATAAATGCTTGTTGAAAAAAAAAATGGAGGCATAGTCGATCTAATAAATGAAGAAAAATGAAAAAATAGTGAGATAGCACCAATTCTCAAAGCCCTAATGAAAGAACAAATCCACCCAGAAAAAGGTCACCAGTGGCTGGTAACAGACCAAGAAGAAAGAAGAGCGGTACCTCCAGGAACCCTGGAGGAAATGCAGGTTCTGTCTACAAAGTAGGTTTGCACAGAATGGAGCCTGAGTCTCACCAAACAGCCTTTTCTTACAGGGAGAGAGAAGCATAATGAGTGTCGCCAGAGAAATGCAAATGCAGGAGGCAGAGGATTCTATGATTTTAACTTAACCATGTATTAGGGGGAAAAATAAGTTGGGGAGGCTAAGAGATCCACACGCAAACACAATATACACACCTTGTGTGCATTCTGACTGCAGCAGGCCCACTGGATGAGCAGTGAGAACAGAGACCACCAGGGGACCTTGAGCACTAACAGCACAGTCCAGGAGATTGTACGGCCGTTCTCTCCGGGGGCCAGGTGCGCACAGTATTGTGGGTGTGTTTCTGAAAACAATTTCATTCTTGTCTTTTGGAGACACACACTTTGTGGACATAACCTCAAGCCTGGGAACGACTGAAGTATTTACAAATGAAATGGCATGGTGTCTGGGTTTGCCTGGGGCTGTAACTGAAACGACATGATCCCGGGTTGATCAGTATTGAAGCTTGGTGGTGAGTGTATGTGCTTCATCAGGCCACTCTCTCTCGACGTTGTCATGTTGGAAATGTTCCATTTAAAAAACAATATGCCCATGACTGCCACAAAAATCAGCACACACTTTACCCAACGGCAGCCCGAATGTTGCTAAGAGGCAGGTTGGCTGAGAAAGGATGAAGAAATCTATCTACTGGGTGCCACCTCGGTGCCAAACATTAGAACGAATTCTCTTAGGAGGAATCTTGTCTTTCCTGTTCAGCAAATGGGTATATTTAGTCCCATTTTACAGATGAAGAAACTGAGATCCAGAGAGGCAAAATAACTTGCTATATGGCACCAAAGACAAGAAGACCTGCTGATGACACCAAGCCATCATGAGTTTCCTTTGTGGCCTTGGACAATCGCTTTTTTTCTCTGGGTCCCAGTTTCTCTAACTGTAAGCCTGAGTGAATAATTCTTAAGAATCGGTTTTACTCTTAGTTCTTCTTCTGCTCCTCCTCCATGACCTTCCTTCGTCCTGCTTTCCTCTGCCTTCCCAGGATGGGTCAGAGACAGCCTGGTGTGGAAGAGAGAGAAATTGAATGCTGGTTTCCAATTCTAGTCCTGCCTCCTGCTCTTTGAATGACACGGCATCTCTCTGAGGCTCATCTTGCCCAGGGTAAAATAGGGATGAAGCTCATCTCTACCTTTCTGTCCCACTAGGACAGTTAAGTAACCAGGGCCCAGCCCAGTGTGCAGGTGATGCTCCCATGGGGGTAGCGTCTCTGCACCTGCCTTCTCACTCGTGCTCCCCCTGACTTACTCCCACTAGCTCAGGTCTTGTCAGAAATGCCCCCTTCTCAGTGAGACTTTCCCTGGCCGTCCTTTAAAATTAAATTCCACCATCTCTCATTCACAACTCGCTTTCTCACATATCACCAGCAAATATATATTTTATCAATTTATTTCACTTCTCATTGTTCTCTCTCCCACCACCTATCCTTGAGGACAATCACTTCATATGTTTGATTCATTGAGTCGTCTTAGCCCTTTTGTTGAACTGATGAGTGAGTGAGTGAGTGAATGAGCGAGTGAACGAATGGATGAATGAATGAATGACTGTTAGCCCTGGCATTGCAGCTCTAGATCACACAAGCCACGAACAGGGGCTGGGTCTTGCACAGAGCAACTGGTTTCTCAGTTCCTAAGTGCTGTTTATTCTCCTTTTACTGAGGTCATTACTCGGTTCAACTTTAAACTACTCTGGAGTTACCTGTGGGTGTTCTGACTGCTTCCAGCTTTCTTATTCCTGGCTGTGCTTTAAATCAGCCTCCCAGCACCTGTGCCAGGACTTCAGTGTCCCTGGAGTTGTATTTCACCCAGGACAGTGAGTGTGCTGCCCTAGGGCCATTGGCCACTTTCTTTCCATGAGCACAGTTTTAGACTAAGGGCTGTGTTTGAGGGCGCAAAAGGCATCTGACTCCATCTCTGGGAAAGGGTTACCCAGTGCTAAGGTAGGACTTGTCCAAAGATCGTTCGAGGCAAAATTGCTGCAAAGGGGCAGTCTAGGGGAGGGGAGGAGCCTTCTTCTAGGTGGGAAAGCCCATGTTTTACAGCTACCCAGAATGTCGTCCCAGAGAGGGACCTTGGCTGTGTTGACACAATGGGCACTGAAGGGCTCTTAGAAGAAGCGTCTGTCCCCAGGTCCCTTCTCTGAACCAAAGCCAGCCCCTGCTAAAGAAATCATTGTGAAGGTGCTAGCAAGATATATAAAATGTGGCCTGTCCTGGTGGCCTAGTGGTTTAGTTCATTGGGCACAGTCCACATACATCCCAAGGTCCCCAGCTCAAGACCCAGCGCTGGGAGAAACAACCGAGATGAACAAGAAAACAAAATAAATGAAATCTTTCCTCCTCTCTTCCAAGCTGCCTGCCTGCTCACCTTCATTCCTGTCTGTGCCTTTCCTTTAAAAAATAAGATATATAAAATGTTAAGGTGTTACTTCATGTCCTGACCACCTACGCCCAGCCGGCTGCTCACCAGTTTTACCAGTAAGGGAATCAGGCCAGATTCCTGCCCAGGGCTTGCTCAGTCCCAGGCAAAGAGCCAGGTCTGGTGTTGTGGCTTCTCTGCCTGTGGGAGGCCAAAACCTGCCGCCTCTCGGCCTCCTAGACCCCTGTGGGGCCAGGGCAGAAAGTCAGGGACTCAGAGTTCCCAGCATGGGTGTGAAACACGCCTCCTGAGTGCCCTGGCTCCAGAGTCTCCCTCTTGAAGGGGCCAGCTGAGTGGGGCTTTCATCAACCTTGAGAGGTGGCAGGGCAGGGCGCCTGCTGCCCACTTCTGCAGACCAGGCAGAGCGGGAGGGCTGGGAGCAGGTTCCAGAGGGATCTGGAGATTATCAGTCACTCAACTGTCTGACATTAGCTGCAGGGTAGAGGTAAGCGTCCCACATGGATTCCTGGGGCCTGACCCAGCTCCTGGGGGGAAGGAGAAAGGTGTTCCCGAGCCCTCTGCCCAGCCCATGGGAGGCAACGGCTGCAAAGGGGGCTACAAGCCAGCAATGATGTTTGTCTGACAGAGGAATGGAGAGGGAGGGAGGGGTGGCGATGGGTAGAGGGCGAGGAGCCAGAATGCTTTGCTGGGCAGCACTGAAGGATGGTAAGGGGGCAGGGGGCTGCGCAGGCAAGGCTGGCCCACTTGAAGATTCCTGCTTCAAAACTAGCCCTGATGGCTTCCAGACAAGTCGGCACCAAGGGTCATTTCTGGAGGCTGTAAGTGTTGTCAATGGCAGCTGTGAGGACAGGTGTAAATCTGTCTGTGCATTCCTCCCCCTCCCCCTGCCGCTTTCTGCACCTGAAGTGGGGCCTATTTATTGCTGCAAACCCGCTCAGGAGGCCTAAACACACACGCAGTGTGCATGCTCACAGTTAAATGCTTGGCCTGCCCTGTGGGCACGTTTTTTTTTTTTAAAGTGTTCCTTTAAAGCAAACTCTGTCAGCTGTTTGTTAAAGCAAAGCAAACAAGCCTTTGCAACAACAACAAAAAAAAAAAAAAAAAAAAAGAGGAAAAAGGAAAAGAAACCCTTTTATTCACTACTGTTAAAATGTCCTTTTAAAATACCTTTCTCGCCATGTCTAAGACCGGGAGCCGCCGCCGCCGCCACTGCCACCGCCCTGGTGTCAGTCATTAGCACTGTGGGCACCTCGGGTGAGGACATGGTTCACGATGCCCAGATGGACTGTTACGGCGCCGCCCAGCAACCTGCTCTGTCAGGGTCTTTGATGGATGCAACGGAGGGCAGATCCTCACTGTCAACCTCAGGGGTCATGAGGGTCCTGTGTGGCGAGGGGCTTGGGCCCACCCCATGTAGCAAAGCCCAGCATCTGGCTCCGATGGCCGGAAAGTCATTTTCTGGAAAGAGGAACATGGCTCCTAGGAGAGCCTGTTCACACCCTGAGCACACAGGACACGACTCCCCAGTAAACGCTGTGCGCCGGGCCCCTCACATCTACGGCCTGACCCTGGCCTGTGGGAGCTCGGATGGGGCCATCTCCCTGCTCACCGACATCAGAACAGCCTGAGAAGATCAGCAACATCCCCAGCACTGGCTGCGGCACCGTCAGCTGGGCCCCAACGGTGGTCCCCAGAAGCCTCATCGACCAGCCATCAGAACGGAAGCTCAGTTATGTCAAGAGGTTCGCATCGGGCGACTGTGACCACCTCATCAAGCTGTGGAAGGAGGAGCAGAAGCTAGAAGCACACGGGGATTGGGTTCGAGATGTGGCCTGGGCTATCATCGGCCTGCCCACCAGCACCATCGCCAGCTGCTCCCAGCACGGTCGTGTTATTTGTCTGGACGTGTGGTGGTCTCTCTGGTAATCCGTGGCCCCCCAGATTGCTGCGCAGGTTGAGTGATGTTGTGTGGCATATCAGCTGGTCACACATAGCCAACATCCTGGCTGTCTCGGGCAGAGACAACAAGAGTCAATCGACGGCCAGTGGCCGTGATCAGCAATGTCCACAAGGGCCAGGGCTCCCTGTGGCTTCAGTGGCCAGAGCCAGAGAATGAGCAGTGACAGGACGTGCAGGCTCCACTCCCCACCCTTCTGGGGCGACTGACCAAACAGCAGGGGGACGCGCCCCCACTCCACCAAGGCTGCTTTCCAGGAGTAGTTAGAGCTGCAGGGAGTGGTCATCTGCCTGAACATGATTTGATGTGGTTTCTAATGTATTCACCTGAATGAAGTCAATTCAGTGGTGAGATTCAGTGATGAGAAACTAGTGATCTTTGAATCTATTATTTTCAGATCTTTTGGCCATTCTTATGTACCTTTGGGTTCAGGAAGTATTTGGAGGTTTTGATTTCCAAGTAATTAAATACTCATGTTGCTTATTTAAAAAAATAAATGAAATACCTTTCTCTGAGAGATGAGGAAAGGAGGAGGAGGCAGAGTAAGGGAAGATGGAGGAGTTGTGGTTTATTTGAACAATTAGGAGAGATGAGTTGCAGTGGGGAGACTTCATCTTAATCAGGCTCCTCCCCGGTAACTCAGGCTCCTGTACCTCCCTCACTGGCCTCCCCTGGTTGAACAAAGATGTGCTTTCCTGGGACCCCTAGGGGCTGCTCCCCACCCCCACCCCATCACTATCAAGAGGGTGCATCTAGAAAATTACACATCCCCCCTCTGGCTCCCCAGATGCACTCTGGGAATTTGGAGGACTGGATTTTCTCTTCTTGGCCAACCAAGCAAGTGGACCAACTAAACTGGTGGGTTCTGGTGGGTTTGGGTGCAGGGGGACCAGATAGGCTTCCCTCCTGAGTTGATGGCAAAAAGAGAAATGCAGTGTCTTTCTCCCAGGACTCACGGGCCCTCAGCCATAAGCTCACAACCCCACCCTGCCACCCCAAAGGCCTTACAGGGGGCCCCCAGGAAACCCCTAATGAATGATAACTTATCTCCTAAGTTGCTGATGCTTGAAATGGTTTTGAAAACCATATTCCCTGAGGGCTCAAGGCTGCATGGGAATAGCTCACTCATGATTTAATGGAGGCATGTGCACTCTGCTAGATAATCAGCTATGCACATTAAGTAAAGCATGGGGGCGGGGGCAGGGGTGTGCCTGGGTTGCCCTCACCTGTTCTCTCTTCCTGCCTCTCCCAGCCCCAGAACGAAGGGTCCATCTCCCAGTATCTGTGTATCAGTATCTGTCTTCCTCTTTCTCTTTTCTCCCTCCTCCCTTCTCTCCAAGTGCCTCCTCTCTCTTTCTCTGTCTCCCCCACTCGCTGTCACTGTCCCTTTCCATTTCTCCATCCTTCCTTTCTCAAGTTTTTCCCTTTTCTCTCCTCCTCCCTCTCACCTGTCCCCATCCACTCTGAGGCTGGGAAGGAGTTGGCACAGCTTTCAGTGTCCCAGAGCTTTGGGGAAAGGGACAGTGGGCTCAGCTGCTGACCAGGAATTGGGCCACTGCCACATGGGCCTGAACTGGGGGTAGTGGCCATGCATAGTGTCCTGAGAACTGGCGTCCTCCAGTGCCCCATCTGGGAGTGCGATCCCTTGAGACCCTGGCCTAGGCAGCCCTTCCTCCTTTGCAGAGCTCAGTGCCGCTGGGGTTCTGCCCAGGAACACACCAGCCACCCCATAATACCCCTTCGTGTTCACAAGTCTTTTTCCCCAGTAGAACTGAGACACTTCACATCAGAAGAGAGAAGACTGGGCAGGCGGTGGGTGGGAAAGGCATTGGATTCGAAACCAGGACACCTGGTTTCTAAGCTCAGCTTGGACACTAGCCCAGTGCCAGTGGAAGGAGGGAGCCCTTGACCTCAGGGGTGGCTGGAGGTTTGGAGACCCTGGGGTTCAGGAAAGGGCCCCAGAGGGAGGGCATTAAACTTTGAGTGGGAAGACGGAGGAGGGTCTCATTATAAGATCAACTTGGGAAGAGGGCAAGTAATGGAACTTCAGGCTGAGCTGGGAACACATCCGGACAAGAGTGTAGTGATAATGGTGACATGCTGGGTGTCTTCTGTGATATAAGTACACACATAACAGAGTGATAGATACTCTGTTCAATGTCTATGTATCTGTCTGTGAATCTCCATCTCCCTGTAGATAGATTATAGACAGACAGACAGACATAGATGGGGAGGGGGGGCAGAGGTCGCAGAGCGTCCAAACAGCTCCTGCTCGTTGTGAACTTACTTTGTACCAGAGTACAAAGTAAGTAGGTTGAACAAGGTACCCACATGATCTCATTTACTCCATGGTACCCTGTGGCAGAACCTACTCTCCCCATTTTTCAGAGGAGGCAACTGAGGCTTAGAAGGATTAGTGAACTCATCCAAAGTTCCAGGTTTCATCTCCTACAGTTCCGCAGGCTGTGGACCAGGTCCCAGGCGGCGAATGGAGCATGGCCAGCAGCAAACCCAACGGAACAGGCGACCACACAGGACCCCAGCTCTACCCCCAGGGGAGCATGCCCGGCTGGCTAGCACCTGGCTTGTCCTGGCTACCCCCACACCCAGGCGGCCACCTGTAAGCCCCAGGCTGTAGGTTGCACTTGGGGGAGTCGTCTGGGGTCCTGGAGGCTGGCGAATCCCGTTGCTAGCTGCGAAGGAGACAGCGCCAGGGTTCAGCAACTCCTCAGGCAAGAGGTGGGTAGGAGTCTGCGGAGGACCCGGTGAGCAGAATGCACGTGGCTCTGGAGGTCTGGCCCCTTCTTCACACACAGAACTGCGCTCCCTCCACCAACCTATCCATCTGCCACTCCTCTTCCCCCAATCGAAGGTGTGATCCCGAAGGAGCGGGAAACTGAGGCCCGAAAAGGTTGGCTCTCAGCGCCTGCTGTAAGCTGGCCCGGAGCCTGCGTGCGTGCCAGACTGGGATGTGCAAAGGGAAACCGCAGTCCCCGGCTTCCTTCGACAAGTGCGAAGCGAAGCCAAGCGCCGGGCGGGCACCGTGGGGCCTTGAGCGAAGCCAAAGCCGGTCAAGCGGGCAAGGGAAGAGAGAAAGAGCGCGGTTCCCGGCTGCTGTTTGGAACACAGGCAGGCACCAAACCATCCGCGGGAGTCGCCCGGACCTCGCGGATGCGGTCGGCGGAGCAGGCTGGCAAGGAACCGCGGAACCAAGAGCTGGTTTCTGCAGCGGGGTTGCTGGCGGGTGTTGGCAAACGGACTCTCCGCAGTCTCCCCAGCTCCACACAGCGACATGTGAGCAGCTAACCGGATCATTGCAAGAAGGAAGGAGAGGTTCCGACCTCAGCTTCCGAGCCTCCATTCTGTGTGCATTTGGAGGCAGAGAAATGGGAAGACGTTTGGGAGACCAAAGCAGAGAGCGCGCTGGAAACACAGAAAAACGGTAAAAATGCGGAGAGAGATTCAAGTCTTTCTAGCAAGCTGGAGGAGGGGCAAAGTGATCGGGCCACCGTCGTGCTGTCCCCAAAGATGTGGAGCCTGGAGGAGCAGTGATCCTGAGAGGTCCTAACCCAAGGGCTGGGCACTGGATACCTGGTAAGAGGCGAGAGGCCTCACTCACGTCCCTTGGCTGTGTGACTCCAGGGAAACCTCTCCACCTCTCTGAGCCCATTCTTCAGTCCACCTTTCCTTTAGTTCAGGGGTGAGCAAAAGGCTTTGAAACATTTGAGTTTAGGCTGTGTCCCGCCCCACAACAGAGCCGTTCTTTGTGAAAACAAAACAAAACAAAAACAAAAAACGAAAACACCTGCTGTCTTTGAAGGAGGTGGTTGAAGAGGACTGACAGGCGGGCATACAGCAGGCACCCAATAATTGCCCATGTGTTGCAGGTCTGCTTTAAATGCAAGTGGATGAGTTGTGGGGACACACAGGTCACCGGTTACCAACACCTGGCAAAGTCGTGCATCATCCCAGAGTCCTCTCCTCGAACCATCAGGATCTGACCCACTCACCCAAGGGTGAAGCGCGGTGCACCCAGAAACACACAGCGGGCCTTAGGACCCCACGACCGACGCTCATTTACATCCCGATTCCCTAAGTAAGAGATTCTGGACACCCCCTTCGCAATCCTCAGATCACCCAGCCCCATCCCCCTGGGCTGAGCGGGACCTTAAATGGCGACGCCCGTGGAAAGCTCTGAGGGTGTCACTCCCGGGGAAGCGCTGTCCGTAGACCCCGGGAAAAACTCCGGGAGCAGCAGAGACCCGCAGGGTGAGCCACGGCCCAGACCGAAAAGGGAAAAGAGAAGGCAGAGAAAAGAAACAGAAAAGGGGAACCGATGAGAAAAGCTAGAGCGCGGGAGCCTACTCCGCACGCAGGGCAGCGGGCGCAGGCCCGCCGGGCGCCCTCGCCGGTCCCCGGCCGCGCCCCGCCCGGCCCGAGGGGAGCGCCCCACCAACCAGTTTGGCTTGCACAAAACCTGCGCCCCAGGGGCCTTTGCCAGGCCGCTGAAGCTTGATTCATTTCTTGACTAATTAACTGTAAGCTGCGTTGCCCCTTCTTCCAGGGCCCAATTAATTCGCCGCGGGCGGTGGGGCGGGGGCGCGCAGCCTAGGCGCCCGCCTGGGGCCCCTTTGTGAAGGGTTGTCTGATTCTACACACACGCCCCCTCCTGCCTTCCTACAAAAAAAATAAAAAAATAAAAAGAAGCCTGAAAGCTCGGGATTTCTAGTTTAAGGTTTGCCCGACTCTCCCCCCCCCTCCCCCCTCCCCCCTGCATCTGCTTTCCCAGGGAAGAGACCCACCGGCCAGGTAGTTTCCAGATCTGCCTGGGAGTGAAGTGAAATTTCTCCCCTCCAAAGAGCAAAGAATAAAGGCAACCGATCCCGACTATACCTGCTGCCGGGTGTGCCCGTACTTAGTAACAGTCGCAAAAAGCCAGGCAATGAGCTAGCCGATCCCCTGGTTGAATCCCGGCTCCACAGAAACTAATTCGCTGTGACTCAGTTTCCTCCTCTGGAAAAATGGAGATCCCCGAGCAGCCGCCTGCGCCCTCCAGTTGTTCGCTTTGACGAGCTGGTGTGTGAGAAAGCCCTTCCAACATCACCACCCCCAGAGCAGACACCCCAGTTCTCGCCAGTAAACAGCATTTCAGAACAAACCCATGTGAGAGGCGAAGAACCCAGGGCTAAGGAGAGTAGGGTGGCTGCGTAGTGGTGCAGGTGTTTGACTCCAAGGCCAGGAGGTCCCAGAACGAAATCTAGCAGTGAACTTGGAGAGAGGCTCAGCAGGGTGATGCTGTGGCCAGGGCTCCCCCACCCCCGTGTACCCAGAGACTGACCCAGTGGGGCTGAGGCTTCTTCCCTTCTATGGATCCTGTTCTCTCTCCAGTTCAGCACTGCACCGCAGAGCCAGAAAACCTAAATTCTGACATCTGTGGGGTGAAACCCCCGCGCACAGCAAGAAGGGCGATTTCCGATCGCCTTCGAGGACCTCAGAGTGGAGTTGACCTCACGGCAGGTCAGCGTGTCTGCTTCATCGATCAACCAAACTAAGTCTAGGGCAAAAATAGAGATGGGAGGAAATCATAGGTCTCTCCATCAAGTGGGTAGGAAATGACCCTGTCGCTGCACCGGGGACCCAAACCGGTTCCACCCTCACACTGCAGAGTGACTGGAAATCGGGCTTCTCTCCCCACTCCCTTTTATTCGATCATTAATTCATTTATTAGTTTGGCTGGATTGTTTAAACAAAGAAACAAAGAGGAATTAGTCCCATGACTCAACAAACATTTGTTCAACAGACTGCAGATGCCTGGTGCGCTGGGCATTGGGGTGCAAATGACAAAGGCTTCTTTGCTGTCACTTTTAGGAAAGCCATGTTAGGCTACCTGCCCTAGCTCTGTCCCAGCTTCTGGTCTGTGAAGAGTCCCAGACTGAATGGAAGAAACGAGAGTCTGCAGGTTCAGTCCTCATCGCAGCAGCAAACTTAGAGCTGGCAGGGAGTCCTTAGACAGGAGGCAAATGACAACTACTGTCTAAGTCTCTGCCAGAGGTCTGGATCCCCTGGCACCGCCTCATCCCCGGAGCCAACCACCAGGAACCTACCTCTCCCCAGGAGCAGAAAAGCTGGGGTCCCACTGAGTTAGGCCTCCTGCCCTAAGAGCTTGAACTGAAACTCTCTCCCACTTCTCCCTTTACTCAGTTCTCCTCATCTTTATAATAGGTAATCTCTTCATCTACCTTTCTATATCTACATTCATCTATCTCTTATTTCCACCTCCGGAATAAGAGGAGCACCTGATTAGAGAAGGCCCCTCCATCCAGGTTCATGGAATGATTGAGTGGCTATTTCTATCTCCTAGCCCACACTTCTCTTCTCACTTCCATCTTTTCACTGTTCCATGTCACTTGTTAGAATCAGCTTGGGAAAGCAGTTAATAAGTGGGATGTTGCTGTTTTTGAAATGCACTTTAGACAGGGGCTCGGTTTTTCGAATGTACAGAGAAGCCCCTTTAGTCCCCTGGGCCCCTTTCCTGGTGACCGCTGGTGGCAGCAGAGAAAGACTGTTTCCTGAGCCCCTATTAGATTGCAAGTTCTATGGTCCATGTTGGGGATGGTATACACCCCATCCATCGTTCCTTAGCTTAGGAAAGAGAAAGAGGATTGAAGATTCCTCCCCAGACTGTGTTGCCCAGGAACTTCTTGGATTCTGGTTGTTTGTTGTTGGTTTTTTCCCCTCCTTTCTAATTCTTTAAGTAACTTTTAACAGCACTGCAAGTCGAATGCAGTGCGGAGACACAGGAAAGACTCAGTACACACTGGATGGAGGTATTCTTCTCACAGCCCCTCCTTTGGCTGCAAAATGGTCTGGGCTCTTAAGCACCTTCACAGAGACCCCTGCAGAAGAGGCCTCTGCGGGTCTGCTGACAGGCAGTGCCCAGTTGCTACAGGACACTAGACAACTAGCGCACCGAGGGCACCTCAGCCCTGCGATTCCCAATTCCAAGTACAAGAGTCACACCTGGGCCAGACTGGCTTTTGCAAAAAGCAAGCATGGGGACACGTGAGGTTCTGCAAGCCTTTTCCCAGCTGCACACCTATGCGACTGTCCTCCCTCCCAGACCATTCTCCAGGAACACACACACACACACACACACACACACACGCATGCACCAGGAGCTAGTGCAAGGAATCAAGGAGTGGCTAGTTTTGCCCCAGGAATCTCCCCCTCCCTACCCACCCCCCACCGCCCTCGCCCCCGTCCGGGTTTGGTTCAGACTTTCTCCATCCAACTTAGATTTGGCAGACTGTGGGTGACCCTCTCTTGCCCCAGCCTCCAGGAACAGCCTGGGCCTCCGGGGGCCTCTGGAACTGCGCCTACGGAAGCGCAAAACTGGGGTCCCAACCCTGCACGGGTTTGCGGAGATTCGCTCAGGCCTCGAGGGGCACACAAAGGACGCCGTCCGCCAGCCACGTCTCCCCCGAGCGCCATCCAGCGGCGAGACGGCCGCGACACCTTCCGCAGACGTTCCTGGGGAACCTCCCCAGAGCGAGCCACCCGCTCCCCGAAATGAAGACACCTCCACCTCCTACGCCTCCCCAGGGACTCCCAGCGCTGCTGAAGGCCGATTGGGGTTCACTCAGGGTTTAACCCGACTCCCCCCTTTTATTTGTGTCAATACAGGCACTGAATGGGAGCCTTTTTTTTTTTTTTTAGAAGAAAACGGGTGAGGTGGCGCATGGTGTTTGCGCTACGACCGCTGGAAACCTCTGGAGTTTCATCCCTGGCTGGGTGTCTGGTTTGCTAAGGACATGTCACGTCCTGCCTTCCTAATTCTACACCTTTGACCTTTATCCTCTTTGGAGTCACGCAGCCCAAGCTGGAAGATCTTCTCCCTGAGGTCCCTGTAGGTGTTGACTCCCGCCCAGCGGGCTGCCTAACAGCACCGAATGCTAAATACAGGAGAAAAACACCACTCTCCTATACCCGGAATGTTATCGCTAATTTTTTGGAAAAGTGCCTGTGTACACACATATTACATATATTATTGAGCGAGTTAGTGCAAAACTAAAAACACGGATCAACATGGGGAGGGGGCATAGTCTCAATTCTCTGGTAATTTGTAACAGACAGAGCTTATTGCTGCGAGAGAAAAGGAGTAACGATGTAGCTGTAAAACAAATTTAAGTCTGTCTATATTGATCAAATGAGAGTCTGCCTGTGGGGTGTGACTGCAATACGTTTTTTTAATCTGAGATTTAATTTCATACTTTGGGCTACTTGGAATGTCCATATGTACACACTGGTACCCACATAGAACATTTTTGAAACACACATGCAGATTCTATTATGTTTAAATAATGCCATGGAGTATAGCTTTAAAGTTGGACCCAAACACAGCTGAGTAAGTTCTCTGAGCATTAGGAAGACCTAAATGGAAGCTCTAGAAAGGGCGGTGGCTCTGTTCTCAGAAAGCAAGGCCCACCACCTCTTCAAATTCAGCAGAGGACAATCTTCTGATCCCCCAACTAAAGGGAAGCTCCTCTGCTTCTTAGTTCCCACCCCCATCCAATCTGACAACAGAAGACACTATAATGGTTCAGCTCTGCTCTCCCTGTTACACAGAAATTGCCCCACTCCCTAAAAACTGTAACCAGTATTCAAAAGGTCTTTCATTAATTCCAGCAATTCTCAAATTCTAGATGGAGAAAGGAAATAGAAGAGTCTGTCTTGCCTGCACCAGGGCATTGACACACAAACCTAATAGCGAGTGCAACGTCCTACTTGAACCTGGCTGATAGAAAAATCTGCAACTCTACCATACCATCCTTCCTCCACCCGCCCTCCACCGCCCCCCTCAAAAGGACTAGAGTCCTGGGGGAGGAGAGGAGGGTTGAAATGAAGTCTCTTAGAAAGGGGGTGCGGGGAGCAAGGCATTATTTACACCTGCAAACTTTGGATCCCTCAAAAGGACTAGAGTCCTGGGGGAAGAGAGGAGGGTTGAAATGAAGTCTCTTAGAAGGGGGGTGCGGGGAGCAAGGCATTATTTACACCTGCAAACTTTGGATGATTGTATTCGGCCCCAATTGGCTTAATTGTAAATCTTTTCCGCATGGCCCCAACTCCTGGATGTAGTGTCTGGGTTTAATAACGCGACCCGGCACCCCAGCAGGGTAGAGCTGAAAAGAGAATCCCCTCCCCACCCCCACGCAGCGCAGAGGTAATTAGAGTAGCCCCCCAACCCCCAACCGTGCTTGAGGTACCAGAAGACAGGACTCAGGCATGTGGGGAACTCATATTTTACCGTCTGAAGACGCTAGAGGGGCGATTTCAAAAGCAAATGTCCCCTCCCAGTTAGTAGTGGGAGGGAGCGCCCCCTCCCTACTCCTGGCTCCCCTTGGCTTTCAGGGGACAGGGGGAGACGGCAGCCTTTACACTGGGAGCCAGAGGCAGCTCCAGACTCCCCCGGCTGGCAGTGTAAGGCTGACCTGTTTATAAAACTTGCTGCTAAGAAAACATGTAAAAACACACCCCTGGGGTGGGAGAGAACGTTCCCTCCGCCATGCCCCCCCACCCCCCCTGCACACCCAGATTCTCCGCGGCCCAGCTTGCAGCCTTCAGAGCCTGTTTTTCTCCCAGGAGGCTATCTCCTTGCCTTGGTTTTTCCATCATTTTTCCTCCACTTCCATTTTGGTAAACTCCCCCGCCCCATGTAAGGACCTTATTATTATCCCCTCCCCGCTCCCCATCTGTCCTTTGCAACCGGAGTGCAGGGGGAGGAGGTGGGAATCAAAGTTACAAAAAGACAAATGGGGCGTTTTAAGGGAAGAGAGTTGGTGAGGGGCTCGAAACCCCGAATCCTGCTCTCTCGGGTTCTGGTTCCCCGGAGCCCCGCGGACTGGGTCTACAGCCCTGCCCCACCCCGCCCGGGGAGCCTCGGAGCCCCCGGAGCCCGGCAGGTAACCCGCGGGCAGCCCGGGCAGCGCCTCCCGGGGTCCCGGTCCGTAGGGACTTAGCCGCCACCGCCACCGAGGGCCGGGGCGGGCCAGCCTGTCGGAGCCTCCTCTGCTCCCGCACGGGCCGGGGTGGCGTGGGAGACAAGATCCGAGCCCCAGCCCGCTCCAGCCCGGGTGCCAGTGTGACCCGAGGCTTCCAGCGCCTTCCCGGTTTCCGTGCCAGGCGGGCCTGGAGCCGCCCCTGGGGCGTCCAGATTCCATAATTGGAAACCAGGTTAGAGGTGCAGTGGTCGATGCCCCCTGGGTGGAAACCATAGGCCCAGGTGACCTTGTGGGGGTATCCTGGGCCGTTGCTATCTGCCACTCCTTTCCAGGGCCGAACTTCTCATCTTCCCAGAGGCAGGAGGAGCGGGCGCCCCGCGGGAAGGACGGGGCAGGCTCGGGAGCCGAGGCCGCACCTCCCGCCGCCCGCCGGGGACGTTGAAGAGCTGGCTGCAGTGCAAACAACCGAGGCCTGGGCGCTAGCAAAAGCAACGCTGCAGCAACGCGCTCTCACCCTTCCAAACATTCTCTTCCTGTGGAGGTGCGTGTCTCTGCTTCCTCCTCGCGCCATCGCAAACATAAATTAAAATTTAGAAAGAAGGGAAATGTCTCCAGCCCTCCTAGTAGTCAGCCCTCCAGCTGGAGGGCTCTAGACTAACGGCGTGGCTCAGGTCGCCACTTTCACCAAAGCCCTTGGCTCGCTGGAGACGCCGCAAGACTTCATTGATAAGTGTGTATTTAGACACCATGTATTTGTAAGTCATTTCTAGATATGCAGGGCTTATTTGTGTGTTACCTGGAGGTGGGGAGAGGAGGTTGGGAGCCAGGCATTCTTGATTCAGGATGAAGTCACCTTGTGGTGGCCTCTAGTTCTCTGACACAGATTGTCAGGTAATTAACACAGATACAGTGGTGCAGAGACCACCCGAGTTCCAACTGTGGCAAGTGAATTTGCCTGGTGGGAGTGGGAGTGACTTAGTGACAACAGACCTAGAATCAGAATCCTGAATCCCAAGCTCTCATCCGGGCTTTGGCAGCAGGATTTGGGGTTCCCCACCTGCTAGGCGCACCAGGGAAGCAGGTGAAATCACCTCCCCCCCCAACCACCTGCGCTCTAGAAACAAAGAATGTTGCATTGGTCATAGATGTCAAGGGTGAAGGGGACTTTCAGTTTTCAATATGACAGCAAAACCTGGAAACTTCAAATGCTCTCAGCCCCTGAGTCCCAAAACTCCATGTGTACAAAGGGAAGGCAGATCCCTCCCAGAGCCATAGTGCCCCACATACAGACATGCAGGGCTCCACTGGACATGAAAGAATCGTCTCGCACACCATCGTCTCTTTTCTTTCTCCTCACCCTAACTGGGCTTGGGACACCTGGAAGCATTGCTTTCGGGAACACGGGTAGACAGGATGGCTGTCAAGGAGCTTGGGGAAGCTCTAAGAAGTAAGAGGAGAGACGAAACACACGCGCGCGCACGCACACACACACACACACACAACTTCTGTATCCACAGCTCCCTTCATTTATCTGCTGCCTTAACTCTCCTCTCTCACCCTCTTTAATTGAAACCCAGTACGGGAAACGGTAATGGATATTGTGCTCAAATTGAGAAAACGTGTCTGTGGCTCTGAGGGGACAGTTAGTTCAGCAGATCTGGAGGAGCGGATCTTTCTTTGGCCTGTCAACCCTCCTGATGGTAGCCGCGCGGAATGTGCCATGCTTTCTAGTTTGCAGCTTTCCAGTTCCCTCCACCTCCTCTGCTCTCTAGGGTGAGACCCCACTGCTGCAGGCCCCTGGCACCTAATACCAGCAGCAACGCTGGAAAGAAGCAAAAGCAGGCAGCCAGGGAAGCAGGGTCTCCCTTCACAGTGACACCCCAATCTTGGAGTGTGATGTGATCTTTTCCTCCACCCTTTTCGAGGGTTCAGTCTCCTAGCACCCTGACCCCCAGGCCAAATTCCTGACATGGTACTGCTAAGTGGTCATTTATACCCTTACCTGTCTTGACTGAAAATCTGGAAGGAGGAGTTTGAAGAAAGAAAGGTGTTGGGTGGTCAAAAGTGTCTGGGGCCAAAGTCAGCTCTGGCTTGCATCTTGCTGATTCTAGGTCAGATGAGAGGAAAACTCCCCAGCCTCTGCTAGAGAATTCATTTCTGGCTGGACTAAGAAAAGCCCACTGTGTTATCTTTTTTTTTTTTTTTTTTTTTTAAGTAATTGGGTAAAACACACAAAGAGCACTGAAGATGTAGCTTGGCTTGAAATTAGGAAACCACAATTAGTTCCTTTTCCTGAGAGAAAGAGAAGGGGGAAAAAAACCTTCACAGATGTATAAAAGTCAGCCTCCCCAGACACACACACACACACACACACACACACACATGTGTGTGCACGCACATACTTCCTTCCCTCCCTCATTTCCCTCCCAAAGTATCTAAATCACTAACCATGTACAAATTTGCTATTTAGCAGGGTGATCAGCTTTGATGAAAGGTAGGTGCTAATAAGAGTAATGCAGAGGGTAAAATCTTTTCATTTTGCCTCTGCCAAAAGCATATTTACATTAAAAGGAGGCACGATAAGCGTGGATTAAGTGTATAACGAATGATGCTCTAGAAACAGCATAAACCAACTGGCGCCAAAGTGAGCCTCTGTACTAAAAATACTGCTTCCCCAAGCTAGACAACTTTGACAGTCTTACCTCTCACACACGCCTCAGACTCTTGCACTGAATGGCCCTGATCAATAATTTAGAGGCTGTCAGAGGACAGAGAAATGTGGCTTACAGTAAAGTCCTGTGTGCTGGGGCAAGACAGAGGCTAGTTGCTGGGGCTCTGAGGGCTGACTTGCTGCTCCCAACCTGCTTTGGAAAGGAGAGAGAAGCAGAGAAAAGCAACGGAGCAGGGGAGCAGCGGTGAGGGCTAACTCTGGGGAAAGAGGTAACTCTAGGTGAACAAGAGGAGAAGGTGGTGCTTCTAACCTAGAAAAAAAAAATGGGGCCGACTCATCTCTATCTCTCAGGACACCTTATCTTCCTAGTCCAGGGAAGGTGTTCGCTATACTCTCAGGAAGTTAACTCCAGCAAAGCAGGTTACTGGGTCACAGGAAGGAGGGAGGGAGGGGTAGGCACAGGCAACCTGAAATATAGAAAGGCAAAAGGGGATTTGGAGAAGATCTAGAAAAATGGAGAAAATGGAGGGATGGGGGTGGAGGGAAGATTAGAAAAGAGACTGAAGTCAAACAGAGAAAGAATGAGAGACATTAGAAGCTTGGAGATGGAGACAGACCTGAAGAAGAGAAACCAAGAACAAGATAGATTTTGGGGAGAGAAGAGAAATGAGAAGGAAACAATAAGAAAGATCTATTGTCATAGAATCCTGCAGGAGTTGAAAGGTAGACCCCCAGTCTGGTTCAACCAAGAGGCTTGTGTCTGCCCAGACAGAGGAAAGATGGAGTAAGGGGAACCAGCCAGGGTGTGTTCTGACCCAGAGGAACTCAGCTCTTACAGCAAGCTGGAGTTGGGAGTGCTGGGGAGAGGCTGGGGGGCAGATGTGAAACACCTGCAGGAAAGTCAGATCTCCATTTTTGTTCAGAAGCCCCCCAAGACGTCTTGGGTTTAGAAGCGATGCACAGGTGAGCTAATACCGAGGGAAGGAGGCTTAGAGGGGCCGATGTTAGAGAGGAACTCCGCACACACTAAGTGAAGCTCTCCCTAGGGAGTTGCTGTCCTGGGATTGCTGATAAGAAACTCCTGACTGGGTTGGGGGGAAGTGAGGTTGAAGGATCCCTGAAGGGGGCACCCAGTCCGTTTCAAAGCTTGTCAATATTCTAAGAGAACATCCAAAACCGCCCCTCGCCGGGCAGAAACAAGAAGCCGCGTCTATAAGTCCAGGCCACCAGAAAGCTCTTCCCCAGCAAAAGTGTAGACCTTGATCAACCCCGTAGGAAACTTCTTAATTAGGCCTCAGACCCCTGGAGAAACACGGTCGCCCTTAGGTCAACAGAGTTTCCAATTTAGCGACACCTCCGCCTGAAAAATGAAAAAGCTCGCACCAAACGGGGTGAAAGTTTAAGAGGGAATAAGCGTGAAATAGTCCCTCGCCAGACCTCACACACGCTGAAGAGAATATTTACAGCAAACTTGCCAAAGTAAACGACCCGCCTACCCACCATCCTTTCCCTCACCTCCCCCCCCTTTTTTGTAAACTTCAGATAAACACCCTTCAGTTCCAAAGGGGTCGGTTTGTCCCCTTTACAGTTGAGACAGGAACTGGATGGGAACAGTGGGATCCTGCGGAGGCTCCCGGGTGATTCTTCACCAAGCCGCGTTGCTCGGTGGCAGCCGGGGCCTGGCTTGAGGGGAGACGGTTTGGTTTCACCTGGCCTGCGTGCGTGAGTGCGCCCGCACTATGTTAATTCTGAGACCCTCCCCTCCAAGGCGTCGCTTTTTTTCTGCACTTTAACATCCCGACACACGCGCTACTTCTTCGCTCTAAACGTTGTAGGCACTGCAGAGAGGCAGAGGGGTTGATAAAATGAACCGACACTCAGGCCTACAACTGAGTGAAAATTTCCTTTGCGAAATGTTGGGGAATATCTAGGAGACCATAAGTTCTGTGAGAGCCTTTTGGACCCCAGATTTGGCCGCCCTTCTCCCCTCTCCCATCCTTGAGCTCTAAGCCTCAGACTCTGCAGAGGGACAGACCACTCAATGTCTGTCTCCGTCTTTTGTTGGACTTGAGGCGGAGAAGAGGGAAGACGGAGGGGGTCTGCAAAGAGAAATGGTCCTGGAGGGCTCGCGTCTGCAGTCTAACGCGGGAGCTGGGGCGGCTAGCCTTGTGGGTTCTCCGGGAGGCCAGGCCTGGCACAAGGCGGCAGAACGCTCTGGCCAATGTTTAACCCGAAGGCGGTGGCCACCGGGCTGCTTTTGTTTGTTCGCAAATTAATCACCTAGCGCACCGCCGGCGCCAGAGCGGGTTTATCACCCACCGGGAGGGGGGCCCCCGCGGCCCCTCAGAGACAAAGAGGAGTTCGCACCTTCCCGCTTTTGATCCCAAGTTGCCTTTGCCTCCCAGCAGAATACGAGCCTCCTGGGGCCGAGTCTGGGAGGTCAGTTATAATTGGCGGAAGTTTGCAGACCATTAGCAAGATGTCGACATTTTCGGTGCAGAACCCCGCAAACTTTCCTCTCCCTCCCCTCCTCCTGGTGCACAAGAGTGGGAGTGGGAGGTCAGGCTTGGCAACTGATGTGACCCCAGGACCCAAACAGGCAACTGAGGGCGGGGGCGGCGTGAGGGGCAGAGAGCCGGCTCGACCCACCGAGACCAAAGGCAGGCCGAGATATTTACAAGTAAAATCAGGACGCTCCCCTCCCACGTCCAAAACAGAAGGGAGGGCGAGTGCAGACCGCGGAGTAAAACCTCTCTGTGCATCTGGACGCTCGGGGCACCGAGTGAGTGAGGAAGGGGTCAGTCACTTTATGGCCGCAAAATTACTTCTACTCCAAGCAGCAGAGATTGGCCAGCGACGGCCGACATCGCCAGATCTCGAAGCGCGGCCGCTCCGACAGCCCAGCGGCTGGCGCCCCAGGCTCCGGCGGCCCCACGTGGGCGGGGGAGGGGTGGCGAACCCCCTCGGGTGGCTCGAGAAACCCCTCCACGACCTCGGTGGTCGCGTGAGGAGGGGGAAGGCCTGGTCTCGAACCCTTCGAGAGGCGGCGCAGGGATGCGGGAGGCGGTGCGCCGACACCCAGAGCCTCGCAGCCCCTTTCTTTTCTCGCCTCCCACCCGCCGGCGGAGAGGCCAAGAGGACGCCCGAGGAGGACAGACCAGACCGAAAGGGAAAGCAAAGGGCGAGATGGAGAGCCCGACGAGTGCGCAAACCAATCTGTTCTCTCTAGCGACTTCGGGGATTCTCAGCGCTGGCGCCAAGCGCTCTTAAGCATGTGCGTCAAGAATGCGAGGCTGGAAAAGCTTGTCGCCGGCAAAGTTCCGCCCCTATCTCGGCGCGGTTGGCCCACAATGGAGCTGCATTTTCACCTCCACTTGCTCCCACTTCAGAGTCCGGGAGCTGAGGGGTTAGGGGTACAGAGGCAAAATGTAAGCGAGGTCTGTGCAGTCTACACGCGGACACCCCCCCCAAAACCGTGGTTTCTTAACCCCC